>JAJEKV010000083.1:1453931-2026296 GCA_021234155.1 Isoetes taiwanensis | reverse complement strand
CTGGTACTTCGTTCAGTTACGTATTATACGGATCCCCTCTCACATCCTCCTCCACACAGCCTGCTTGAGTCTTAAAAAATAAAGGCTACTATGTGAATATGAATTCTATCTTTAAATTTTAGTACTACGGTTCGATTCTGGACACCACTTCAATTTTTTGTTAAATATTTTATCCTCTGAAATTAAGAGATTCTCTAAAGTAAAATACTTCAAGAACATTCTATTTGCTTTAGAAAATTTGACACTTTAAAATGTCAATTCTTTAAGTTTGCACAAAAAAAATTAATGGTCATTTTAGCAGGTCAAATAAGTATGCATCTTTTTTTTTTTTACCTAGTTTTACCCCTTTGATTTAAAAAAAGGGGAATCTTTGGAGGAATATTCCTTCCCAAGCTATGTTTAGATGATTTTATACGTTTATCATAATCTTGTTAATTGATAAATGTGAGACCATCAAATTCATTGACTAACCACAACGAGAATAAATTTGTCTTGAACTACATTTTATTTGGCATATTAGGGATGGGCATGAGGATTTGAGCAATAGCCCCAGTCGATAGGAATAATACAATGATGGCGAAAAACAACGAGTTTACGACACAAAACCAAGCGTATATCGGCAAAGTGAAATGTGAAGCTCACTTAAAGATGCTTGCCCAATGACCGGAGACACAATACTTAATGAGCAACCCACCGAGCTCATTTGATCAATTGAGACCTCGAATAAAAGCTCCAAATAAGCTACTCCGGGGTCAATGACCCTCAAAACTAGAAGTTAAGTCATGAAGAAATTAAGAGCATTAACTTAATTTCCAAAGGCGTGCAAAATTGAAATGGATATGACGATTAAAAGATTAATTTTACGGCGTGTTCAGAGAGATTAATGGATAGGCTAGAAATTCAAGATATTATAATGTAGGGGGCTTAGGCAAATCGCGCTAAGATAGATAGATAGATAGATAGATAGATAGATAGATAGATAGATAGATAGATAGATAGATATAGATGAATAGATGAATAGATAGATAGATAGATAGATGAATGAATAGATAGATAGATAGATAGTGAAGAAAATCAGTAATGCGACACCAATGTCTTCTATAGCTATAAAGGAAGGTGGCAACAGATTTAGGCGGTGTCGATGGTAAGTTTGCCCTATTTTGGTGGCGAGTAGCTGCTGCTTGCTACTGAACAAAGCCACAGGTTTTGTTGTAAAGGCCAAGATGACATTTGAACTTTAAATAAAAGAGGAAAATAAGATAATGGCATAAGTTCTTGAGAATTATCTCAGAATTAATTTGGCTAATGATTTGTGAGAAAAGGAAATGGGGTTTAATATTGTATATTTTCCTTTGTGTGAGAACTAATGGTTAAAATTAACACTATTTGTAGAAGCGAGGCTGACTAGATATAGCTTCAAGCTTACTTTTACGGTATTCTATGGCCATGTGGACTTCCAAATATGGAAGAAATAGGATGCCAACTCGTCTTCTCGGTTCTTCAACATGAGTTCTATCGGAGACCACGATAGCGACAACACCATACTACCATATGAAGTCATCACTGGCCCATTCCAAACAAAGGTAGGAGTCCAGACATTACTAAATTGCCTTCTTGCATAGCATATGATCGCTTACTAAGAGCATCCCTCGAGGTAATACAGGCGTAATCCCAAACAGCTAAGTGCGGACAACAAAGTGCTTTCGCATGCCAAATTACATTGTTATATTTGTGAATAGGAGAAAATACTTCTCCTACATGTGATTAAGCAAGCAAGTGATTCAGGAGATAGTGGGGCAATGCTAAAACTATCTCTAGCTTGGAGGATAAAACTACGATTAAAGGAAGAAACTAGGGCGGCTTGAAATATATGACTTGGCTTTGGGCTTTGTAGAAATGTTTTGTGTGTCCCTTCAATTATCAAAATAGGGATTGTCTGGGTGTGTAAAGGATAGCCAATGCCATCGTTACATCGGTCTTAGCTTAACCGTTGTTTGTATTAAGGTGTCCTGGATCCTCTATTTGATGCTTTTTGCTTCTTCCATTTTAGTTGAATGGTTCCTTTGATTTTCTTCCCATGAGAATTTGCTTGCCCTATTTTGGTGAAGTATAGCGAGAACCTAAGTACTCCCTCTTAATTTTCCTATTGGGGCGATGCCTACGAAGGATTCTAAATAATCTCGCCCTCGCAAGGGAGATATATAAGTGAGATGCTAAAATGCCGGTTTCTTTTGGTTTTTTTTTTTCCCGCTTACTTCTTGGTGCCGTGGTGCATATCTTTTGCCCGGTATAATATGGCCTACATAACTGGCGCATGTCCATGTATTACTTGAGATGGGGTGGGATGATTCAATTGTGTGTCAAAATACATACTTTCAAACAAAATTTATGGCCCAGAAATCACCCCAAAAGGTTACCTTAACTTTGATCTACGACAAGTTGGAGAATACACCCAATTTTACAATGTATGTCGAACCCGGCTATTTGGAAACTGCGGGCAAACATCGCACTCGACATGGCATGTCGAGGAAGAAAATCTTACTTGAATAAAATCTGCTACCTTACTTTGGTTTTGTAGATTTTGCAAAGTATGAGCGAACAAGAGGAAGGGAAAAAAGGACATGAACATTTTCTTCACGAGAAAACCATCTCACGGAATCTTGACATCATAAGTTCTTGGAATACGTATGCATCGTCTTCTTGTCCACATTCAATTCTAATGGTATCAGAGACATATGGGCAAACTTTTATAACTTAACTAGTTGCTAAAGGTTCTCGCAAAGAAAGGATAAATGGATAAACACAATTGTTAATGGAGACCATCATCAAATCATTCGGTAAGAGTAACCACTATGAAGAATTTGTCTTGAACTCGTTTATTTGGCGTGTGCTTGCCTTTAACACGGTTTCCGGGGATGGGTATAACGGTTGAATAACCCAAACCATTATGAGGAACTAGTTATAATGCCCGGCGTTGGGCATAATTAACTTATAAAATATTGAAAACTTATACAATCCTCCACTTTGGAACTTGTTGGAAACTTATGCAATTGAAACTTTTGGGAATATTTTATGTTCTCTTCAATTTATGTCTAACTTATTTTCCTAAGCTTATTCTCCAACTTTGGCATCTGTACCATTATGATGGCAATCTCTATTCCTTGGGCTACCTGTCGATTAAAAATGTTGTCAAAGATGGTTCTTTGAATATTAATATTTGATTTGATATATGCAAAGATGGTTCTTTGGAGTATTGTATATTTGATATATCATTAACCATCTTTGACATTGTTTAAGCACATTATTCTATGTCATGAATTTGAGTCTTTCTTATTAATCGGCATGCTTTAATATAATGTACGTGCTTTTGGCAATTCAACTTTTATCATTTGAAAATGATATCCACCATAATGTCCATTTTCTTATGTAATTAAACAGCATATATTGTATATATTTCTTAGGGGATTGGCATTTTTAGGTTGGAAAAAAAACATCAATCACATTGAATCACACTTCTTCCTACATTTGCATTAAGTAAGGGTTATAATCGGTAGTGTTACATTGATTACTTCTTACTAAATGGTATAATGGAGAAAGATAAAGACCAAAATGTATATAGCATGATAAAATAAAATTTTGAAAAGAATTGTTTTTCTTGACACGGAATCCTGAGACCCATATAATTAGAGCAAAAAGTTAACAATTCTAAAGAGGAGATAATACATTGAGCTTCTGGTAGTCGAGAAGTTAAGATTTACTGATTATTATTCATCCTTTGGGGTTTTAGGTACAGTATATTTGATTTATGCTTTGAAGCGGCTATCTAGAAACTAGATTGTGTATGTAGAAAACATGAGTTTTAATGGTGATATTGACTTTATAATATAAAGACATTCTTACCCAACATTGAAGATAATAGGTGGTAATAAATAAATAAAAAATAGTTGCTCATCAAATTGCAATATATGAGAATTTGTTCCTCCACTCGTTATAAGAACAATGAAGTCGATTAAACAACCACAAAATGAGACAAATTTAGAATCATATCAAACAAATAAATAACTTTCGGATCTTAAATGGCGAATAGAAAAAGTGATTCAAGTAAGCATATGTGCTTGAGCTTTGGAATATAGGATATTGCTGTAGAAAGCAAGCAAAGGCGAAAGAAAGCAAAAGAATATTAACATTGAATGATGTATACCTCATGCCAATTTCTATTTCTCAATGGTGTACGATGAGTTGCTTTGAGCTGTAATCTCATTTGATGACCTAATTGTGCCTTTGGATCATACCCAAAGCCACCTTTCTGCGGTTTTTATTTGGTTGAATCACGCAAACAACTCCGACCATAGCTTCATCAAAAGCATGCAATCATAATCATCTTCACAAACTTGGATGACAAAGCCCGGGCTTCTCTGGTCGGTTCATAAAAGACCTGGCCAAAACAAATATCGAAACCTAAATATACCATTTTTTTTTGTAATCCGGTTTTGAATGGGCACCAACGATGCCATCTAGATGTAGTCACGATTACAAATCTCCACCAGATTACCGTCGCATCACGGGGCACTAAGATTCATCTATATAACCTTGACCCGGATACATCTATTTTTTCCCGATTCATCCTCCACCATGGCTAATAACGTCCTCTGCATGGCTCATTGCGGGCTTGATATAGTTAGGTAAGGCCAAAAGCTTGAAATGGAAGATGCAAGGTGAGCTTCTTTTTGGCTAGAAAGCGACCTAAAAATAACGGCTTTTGGCGAACTCGGATCGAGAGGGCCGTTTGCATAGATTCTACCTTATCTCTAAATTTTAGAAGCGATTCGGTAAGACCCAAGAATCCAAGATGTTAGAAGATATTCGTCTTTTCTTGGTTGATATGGTTTTGAGGTATTCATCGGTACCCGCGATATCGAGGCTCATCAAGCGACTCTGGTAGTAAAGAACCATTAGAGGTTTGGATTATCGGGCGCAGCGATTGAAGAAGAAACCCTAAGAGGTAAGTTGCAAGGAAGGTTAGGATGATGCCACGTGATATGAATGAATCCAAACCGTGAAATTAGAGCGTGGTCCATTACTTACTAAAACATTATAATATAAGATAATACAATGGTGTTTGAAAAACAACGGATTAAAAGCATGCGAAACCAGCATTATATGTCAAAAGTGAAATAGAAGCTCATAAGATGCTTGCCGTGATTTGGATGGAATGGTTTGGGCTGCCTTGAGGGCAGGTTTGGATGAAGCTTTTGAGCAGCTTCGCGCTGCCGGGGAAGGTCTATACCAATACCATCTTGCGGCGTCTCATGCGAATATGTTTTATCTCTTGTTTCTTTGTTGCATACGCTTTGTTTATGTACATCTCTTTACGAGGCTTCTTGTTGAGGATTCTTTGTAAAGCTACTCTATGAATCGAGGAAGTTTGAAGTTTGCACCTTGATATGGAAGTTAAGCTCATTCTCATTTCTCTCATGCACTTTTGTTTACGGCCCTATGTTATAAACCATCAAATTTGGCGGTTCATTGTTTTGCAATGTCAAAGCTTTAGAAGTTACATTTGAATTGTGCAACACAAATTCAAGCTCTGTTCCGGTTAGCATAAGGTCGAGGCGGGCCTTGACTTACAGTCTCTTTGCAAAAATATTTTTGCTTTGCAATGATTTAATTGGCCTTGTATTTGCCATTCCTATACATATTTTCATACATATGTACATGTGAAGGAAGCGCCCTAGTATCTGGAGGTGTGAGGGGTGTATATTTGTGGACCCTAAATTTGGCAAAAAAAAAAATAAGTAACTATATAAAGCGGGCACGGCTCCACAGTGAAGTTAATGCATGAATCATTTTACATGCAACCAACACGGTGACAACTTATCCGAGCAAATGTCGGCGAGGAACAAATTGCCCTATTTACAAGAATCGTAAGCATCTGTAAGCTTACAATTCTAACGAAGACGACGAGTTGTATTGCTATCGTTAGAAATCTGGTGGAGCATGAGAGAGCGAAACACATAGAATTAAATCTTCATTTCATAAGTGAAATTTGGTAGGGAAGGGCACATTAGGATGGCTTACATAAACATATCGAGGCAGGTGTCGGATATCTTCACAAAAGCTTTGTGAAGCTAAAATCATTGATTCGAGAAAAAGGGGCTTAATGTAAGCGAGATATGTGATGAAGGAGGAATGATGAAATAATGGGTAGATCATCACATATTGAGTTAGTTAATAAACAAAATGATCATACCATATCTATGCTTTGAGTTGATTATGGAAAGAAAAGACAAGGGGTTGAAGCGAAGGTATTGATCATGGAGAATATTGAGGGATCATGGATAATATTGCAAGTGAATATTTTTATCGGATAACTTTCACAAGGCATTCAAGGACTCCATAATTTCAATCATTTTTTGCTTTTTGCTATCTACATAGCATAGCACTTATCTATGTGTATTTTTGTCTATTTTGTTCACATGCTTAATGTCAGTAGTCAACTATGGCTCACTCACATCATTGTACCTTTTTTCTATAATTAATGAAAAAAACCCCATTCTCTCTCAAAAAAAAAAAAAAAAAAAAAAGATATTTCTATGGCAATGGTCTTTTATATAGATATAATATCTTGAGGAGGTCTAGGCATTAAAATGGGGCGAAAATCTGTTCAAACATAGCCAAAGGTCTATGTAGTGGTTTCAGGAAGCTCCATGTTGGTGGGCCCCGCACTAATAAATCAAGAAGGATACGAGGGATCGGCTAGCAAGTCGGTGGTCGGATTATGTGTATGCGGAGTTGCGGGTTGTATGTATATGCTTGGGTTTTAGGAGACTAGTATCACTTGCTTCTTGAAATCAAAAGGGTGAACATTGTTTCGATGTCGTGGTAAGCAAATTTGCCCTATTTTTGGTGAAATGGCTAGCTGCTTGCTACCGAGCAAAGCCCATGATTTTTGTTGTAAAGGCAAAGGCCGACCTTTGAACTTTAAATAAAAAGGAGAAAAATAAGATAATGTGGCATAAGTTCTTGAATTATCTCAGGAGTAGATTTGGCTAATGATTTGGCGAGAAAAGGGAGATGGGGTTTAATATTGTATATTTTTTCCTTTGTGTGAGAACTAATGGTTATAATTATAACGTTTTTCTTGACCAAAGCATGGGGGCGGCTAGATATGACTTCAAGCTTGCTTTTACGGTATTATATGGCCATGTGGACTTCCAAAGAGGACCGGTGGAGATGTTGGTTGCTACTTAGGGTCAAGATCTGCCAGTTTGGATGGAATGGTTTGGTACATGCGGAGGGTTTGGATGAGAAGCTTTTGAGCGGTTTTGGTGCGAGGGAAGGATCTATACCAATACCATGCGGCGTCTCATGCGAATATGTTTTATCTCTTGTTTCTTTTGTTGCTAATACGCTTTGTTTATGTACACATCTCCTTTTACGAGGCTTCTTGTTGAGGATTCTTTGTAAAACTACTCTATGAATCGGAAGTTTGAAGTTTGCACCTTGATATGGAAGTTAGCTCATTCTCGTTTCTCTCATGCACTTTTGTTTCGCAGGCCCTATGTTATAAACCATCAATTTGGCGGTTCATTGCTTCGCAATGTCAAAAGCTTTAAAAGTTGCATTTTGAATTATGCGGCACAAATTCAAGCTCTGTTTCCGGATTGCGCCAAGGTCGAGAGGTGGGCCTTGACTTCACGGTCTCTTTAAAAAATATTTTTTGCTTTGCAATGGTTCATTAGCCTGTATTTGCCATTCCTATACATATTTTCATACATATACAAGATGATTTTTTTTGTGTGGCGTTTGCCGCACTATGGTCGAAAGGTTTTTTTTGAAGTAGTGGTATGGTTGAGACTTGAATTTTTTGAACAACAACATCTAGTTTTAAAACTTCTGTTTAGGTGACACGTTTGATGGTTCTTATCTAGCATTTGTTGAACATATCAAATAGCAAACCACCTCTTCTTACCTTCACTTATGTTGAGATAACGATGTTTTGTTTCTTTTTTTATAGACTCGGATGTTTTTCATTTGACACTTACATACACAAGTTGATTTGTAACAAACGATACCGGACATTCGGTTTTCACGAGGAATTATGGGGTATGGATGTATTGTTGGTTTAGGTTCATGTATTGTTGGTTTAGGTTCATGATTCAAATGCATGCGAGATTTTAAATCTGGCGCTTGCATATAATGCTTTCCCATCCTTAGACCAGCTTCGTCCATTACTCTAAAAAGCTGGACAGTCAAATATTGGTTCATGAGTGTTGGAAGCCTGTGAGTTAAATATTTTAACCAATGCAGAACTCAAACAAATACTAGAGAAACATTAAAACTCCCAAACAAATACATGCGGATCTTTCGGATCATCACACTCATTTTGGAGAACTACTGAAATCTGCTTCCATTTTTTCATAGAATGTTTGGGAAGAGGTTATTCCATTGATTTCCTGCCTAAACATTGTTGTTATCTATGCCAGACCATCCCTCTTGAAGTAAATAGTTCCTACATTCGGTCCCTAGAAAATGCAGAACAATCCTTTTCTGAACGAAAATTAGCATTCTTGAGTTGGACTTGCTGCAAATGCAACTGCAGAAAAAGCTGCAGTTCCCAATCGACGCTCTCAGCGACTTGACATGTTAGAAGAAATCAAAACCCAAATCGAGCTTATGTGCCCCAAGCCTTGTATCATAATCCTGACATTCTTGCCTGATCACGATTGTACCTCTATCTTGAATTGAAACTTTGCTTCAAGACAGAAGCAGTGATTTTTTGCATCCACCAACAGCCGAATAAAAGCATTTCCAATATATTCAGCCACAATTAGTTTTCTCAAAAATGCATTGTCATTACCCTTCCTCCTTCAAACTTGTGAACTCAAGATATTTGTCACCCATCCTAAATTTGCTTCAATGCCCAAGCATTTTCTCTCAGTTCTTCTATTTTGTCTGCATCATGCCATCTATCAATCCTAGCATAAATATTTTACCATAAGCACATAAGGAGCAGAATTCTTTGGATTCATACGGACTAGCTGCCAAAAGCATTTAAGTGCAAGTTCCGTTTCTCCATAAACCTTGCAGGCACCAAGCAGAGCTGTCAATGCTTCTTCAACCTTAATGATCTGCAGAAGCGATTAATCCACTAATTAACAAGCAATGCCAAATCAAATCGATACAGAAGACCTGAATGAAAAGACAGAACATCAATATCATGCGGAATTTGAACACCCATCAAGAAGAACAGAGTACAGAGGCCGATTTTAAGCCCCATCAAGCTCGATTTGTAGCTACCAGACCCGATTTGGTGGGTTTTAGGCTGTGGGCACATCATACAGGCTTCAAATATCTGATTTCATGCCTCTAAGTTGGCTAATAGACTCAATTTGTTGCTTTCTAAACTGTGGGCACATCGTTCAGCTATAATAGCATGACAAATAGCAGGCAAAACAGAGTTTAGAGGCCGTTTTTAGATCTAAATTTATGGATTTCTAGGCATAGGGTCATCATTCCGACCCTGCAGATGGATCTGACTCCTTAAAATTCAAACAAATTGTTTACTTCATATCTTTTTGTTCCGTCATAAAATCTGCAGCTTGAAACCTATATCATAAGTCTCCCACAACTCTGCGCTTTCTTACTATAATATTCAACAGGGTAGATAGTCTTCGTTCATCCCTAAAACATATCTCGCACCGTTGAAGCAAGCATCCCCAAATCGCCACAAGAAATGGGGGCTGGGCCCCACATCTTTTTAAGATGAATGACCCAAACCCTACCTTGCCTAAAAGAAATCCTGGCCCTCCATCTCAATCTGATGTGGAATTAATTCCCTCATAACATAATTTTATAAGATGAAGAAGATATATACGCGAAGGAGGTGTGAGGATTATATTTGTGGACCCTAAATTTGGCAAAAAAAAAAAAGTAACTAAAGCGGGCACCTGGCTCACAGCTAAGTTAATGCATGAATCATTTTACATGCAACCAACACAGCCAGCCAACTTATCCCGAGCAACACGCTCTTTTGGGCGGAGTAATCGACAAGAACAAATTTGCCCTATTTACAAGAATCTGTAAGCATCTGTAAGCTACGGAAATACTCTTAGTCGGTTTCTTTGATTTTCTTTTTCAGTTTACTTACTGGTGTTGATGTTTTTGGGCGCCGATCCTTTTGGGCGCCGCTCCTTGTATCTACTATTGGAGCTTGCCTGCAACGAAGGATTTTACAAAAATCTGTAAGCATCTTTTCAACCTCAATTTTTTCAGAAACCAAGGGAGATATGAAAACTGAGGATGCTACAGAAATACTTGACGGTTTCTTTGATTTTTTTTTCCAGCTTACTTAACTGGTGTTGATGTTTTGTTATCCAGTCGTCAGGATGCAGAACGAAGCAAGCAGTGAGGAGACTGAAGCCTTGTCTCGTGGCGATGATACATCTGAAAGACGTTTTGACCTAGATAGTTTTGCACTATTGGATCGTTCTGACCTATTGGATCCGTTCGTACCTCCTAAATGGGATGAACTATTGGATGGTTTGGATGCATTTAACGATGCGTGCGCATCTGTTTGTTCTCGTGGCGAATGTTCTCCCAAGTGTCTTATGTTTAAACGTCTTATTCTGCATTCTATATTTTGCGCAATAGTCCCTCCATCTAGATGCAATAAGTGCCAGGAGTATCTGCTCTTCGTGTTTTTGCATGCTTGGATGTGCCGAGAACAAAGGAAAACATGTCCGATTGATAATTGCAGGTAAGGGGCTTGTTTTAATGCATGATATGTAACGATCATAATGGCTTCCCCTTCTGTACGTGAATCAGGATGGTGAGATCGCATGTCTTAGAATGCAGGCGATCAGATTGTTCGATTGTTGCGTGCAGGTAAGTTAGTTCGGTTTTCAAACATAGTAAAGGCACCTGAGGAATCATGTTGACTAATGCTCGTGTAAAATAAATCAGAAATTTTAGGGATTGTCTCATGCGTAAGGATAACGATGCCATCAGTACATCAGGTGAGTGAAGGCTGAGGGCAACTTTTAGTGCAGCAACACGTTTGTGAAGAGTCAGCCTAAAGGCTGAACGTTGGAACCTCTATTTGTTCTTTTCGCTTCTTTCTAGTTGGACTGTTCCTTTGATTTTCGTTCTCCATCTTATTGTTCTTCTTCCGAATATGTTGTCCAGGTGCTAGGACTCTGACTGAAGCGTTGCCTTCTGAGACTGAAGTCTTGTCTACTGGCCATGAGGGTCCAACGGAATTGGAGTTACGTATCAAGTTATCTGGTGATGCGATGTGCCATGCATATGTGTCTTCTTCATGTGATTCTTCTTGCAAATACGGTTCCTGCTGTTTTGTCGTATAGAAAGTATTTTCAACATTTTCAAGATTGCAAAAAGAAAGGATGGGGCAGATGCCTGAAGTGCAGAAGGGCATTGACTTTTTATGCACCGGGTTCAATACGTTCAACGTGAGAATCTGGTTAAATTAACATTGTGAGTCAAATAACATTGCAGATGTCTTGCATTGTGATGGGGATATGTTATGTATTTAGGATGTTTAAAATGTTAATGTGCTGCTGTACAAATTAACAGGATGGGCAATCTGAGATCTAAAATAACATTGCAGATGTTTTGCACATTATAAAACTGCAGATGATTTTTATTGTGATGTATTTAGGATGTTTAAAAATGTTAATTTAGTATGCTCAAATGTTAATGTGCTGCTGTCAGGATTGATGCAATAAGCAGAACAGGAATTAGACAAATTGTAAGTGAAGATATAAGAAAGAATTTGAAATAATAAGTGGATGAAATATGATACAAATTGGGAGAAACTATGGCATGGAATATGAAGTTATCATGGAGCATATGTAATAGTGTATTTAGTATGCTCAAATGTTAATGTGCTGCTGTCACAAATTGATGCAATAAGCAGAAAAGGAAGAGACAAGGTAAGTGAAGATATAAGAAGAGAATTTGAAATAATCAGTGGATGAAATATGGATACAAAAGGGAGAAACTATGGCATGGAATATGAAGTTATCATGGAGCATCACATCTGTAATTTGGTTTAGTCAGAATGTAATTGGGTGAAAGGCGATATGCTAGGGTTCAACCTACATGTGGCTAGCAGTGGCTAGCATTCATGTGCCTAACAAAGGTAAGTGAAGTTGTACTTAGGTACACATTCTAACAAGACAATTCATTTATTATGACAACTTAGCTGGAGAACATATTTCAAGCACAACTAAAATTGCTAATGTTGATTTACTCTTGGTTTTTGACAATTAAAAATATTAAATAACTAGAATAAGGAATAGGATCGATAGACAAATACATTCAGTTCAATTCTCTGGCTATTGAACAAGATGAACAAATGCAACCACATGTTGTCCAATCTAAAACACACATCAAACAAGCTCAATAAAGTATCAATGTATGGCATGCAATATAATTAATTATTAACTTAGTGTGTATTATTGCTATGAGGTTGTTAGATAACGGCTGAGGCCGTTAATTAACGGCATCTTTTGTGGAATATGTTGGCGCGGAAGAGCATGGGTCAAGTTGACCCCATTTAATAGGGGCGCCCCTTATCCAACACCATGGATTGAAGTAGGATTCAGGCAGACTCCAGCTTGTACAATATAGCAGCACATGAATACAATATAGCAACACTCAAAGTAAATTAACCAAGTTGACTCTTTCTTTACAGCACAAAGATGAGCTTGGGATCAAACCCCAGTTCCAATCAATGCGGTTCAATCAATGCTCATGCCTTACGGAGCGCCATGAGGAGGGGCGTGTTCGACTATCTTATCGAAGGTTAGAAAGAAGGCATGAAATAGTAAAACTTTTATCTTTGTATGATTCCATACGCATGCGGTCTTCTTTGTTTAAACTTGAAATCCAAAGGCAAACATAAAATATATACAAAGCGAAAATCAAACACCTACAACTCGTCTTGTGCACTTCCTGCGGAGAATAATGTTGGAACAAAGCGGGTTTTAAGCCCAACAATCCATAGCCCCGACCCTGTTTTTTCGACCACATATTGCATCGAACTTTCCTTTCCTTTCCTTTCCTTTGCAAGCTCTGCTTTGGGATCCATGGCCCCTTGAGCGAGCAGGGAGGCATCGGTCGGTACTAGATGGCGGCCAAATCTGACTACTCCGGACAACCAAATCTACGCTACTCTAGCAACCAAATCTAAAGCTTCTCCTCAATCCCAAGAAGAAGAACACAAAACATAAAGCAGAAAAAAAACCGAAGACACAACACAAAGAAGAAGAAGAAGTAAATTGGGCTTCATCCGCCATAAGCGATAGCGGAAACCCTACCTCAAGCTTGCCCGAATTTGAGATCCGTTGCAGCTTTGAAAAAAAAGCGGCATCTATTCTTATCCTTCTATCCTCAAATCATGCATAGAAACAACAAAAAAAAAAAAACAGATGCCCTAAGTCATTTTTGGAATGCTACATTCATCTCGGCTATCCTCAAAACCATGCATAAAAAAAAAAAAAAAAAAGGAGAGATGCTCTAAGTCGTTTTGAAATGCTACATTCATCTCGGCTCAAATCGGTTAGAAAGTATAGTTTAAATCGATTTCCCATACAATACAAGGCCAATTCTTGGCCCAACCATGTCTGAAATACAGGCCTTAAAATACCAAGCGAAAATATTGCAAGCTTATGAGAATTTAGGATATTTACAGATCTCGCAACAATATTTTAACTGAAAAGAGCAATATGAATTGTATTCCAACAAATGATATGAGCATTGGTTCTGGTTTTTGGCTTTCCAGATTGATCAAGCTACTCTACGTAGAGATCCATAAGAAGGCTTAAGAATAGAAGGGGAATTCTAGTTCGGTATGAGCAGTTTGGTTTTACTTCAAACAACGAGTCACTGTGCAAGTACTATGGAGAATCGGATTCTCTTGACATCTGCGCCCTGGCAGGTTGTTCGAATCTCGCATCAAATTTGATGGAGGAGGAAAAACTGCTTTGATAAACCTAACGTTTCTCTCTGTTACAATCGGAGACCACATGTGATGCTCTTAATCATTCAGGTAGGGTGAAGATCTAGTCCATTCCCATCAGAAAGATCAAGAACCTATTTGCAATTCTCTCTTACAATGTAACGTTCCTAACCGACATGCCCTTAACCAACTGGGCAAAACCGTCTAGACGTTTATGAGTAGTCGCTTCTAGCACACCAAGAGTTCGGCGGTCTCCCATGGGTCCGTTACAATCTCTCCCACTAGACTATGCTCGTCCTCGAGCATCACAAACCAAGTCATGACCTACCGTCCAACGGTATTTCGGGTCATACTTGCCCCCATGGAGACTTCGAACTTCGAGCCACGCTTTCGATACCAATTATAGCGTTCCCTAGCAGACATGCCTTAACCAATTTGGGCAAAACCGTCTAGACGTTTATGAGTAGTCGCTTCTACCCATTTATGCCGGTGTCTCGGGAACGCACACCAAGATCTACTCGAGCGGTCTCCCATGGGTAGCTTTACTAGCAAAGTTTTCTTGCTATAATATTTGCACAATCACATGGCTTATGTTTACAACTTTATAAATAATTGCTATAGGCTAGATTCTTCAAGAATATCCTTTTTATTCTTTTACCAATTTCTTTTGCATCATTCGTGTGTCCAGGAAAAACTTCGGGATGAAAAAGCGGCCGATAATCCTTTCATGATGACATGTGCAGCGATGAACAAAGGAGCATGTCGTTTTGTAAGGCGTTCTTTGGAATCGAGTGGAAGCGCGAGTAAGTTAGCGACTCTTGAGATGAGTTCCTAGAAAGCCTTGAGAGGAGGAATCAAAAATCATTTTCCTAAAGGAAGCGAGGAGGATTACGGATTAAGTGCGAAGCGAGAGCAAAGAAATATTGATGCGGTTCAAATTGAGTGCCTTACGGTGCTAAATTCAATTTTATAATTTGGGTTATGCCCGACAACCCAATGCGACAATAAATTTGGCTTCACATCTTCTATTTGCATTTCCAAAAGTTGTTTGAAGAGCTTGCTACTTTACATAACTTTGTTGGGCATATCTGTTTGCAATCATGGCATTGCGGAGAAAATATTCTAATTCTCCTCAGCGCCCACGGAAGACATCAAATGCAACCTCAATATTTCGCATTTACCAAATGCATCTATCGACTGAAACCCATTACGAACAATGTGGTCTCGAACTCTTTTCTTTGCCCAATTTTCCTTGGCCTTTAAGCAAGTCTTAAGGATCTGGAGACATATACATTGAAATTCAGAACAAAGCTTCCACGATTCTTAGTTCGAGTGCCTCTAAAAGCACTGTTTTGTCTACATAAAGAGTCCAAATTGTCCAAGAAAGCCTTTGGGTTTAAGAGTTGTGTTTGTGACAAACTTTACGTAGTCGGAAGGAACCACAGTGCATCTTAATGTATGATTTGAGAAAGGACAACCAAGGAGAAGGGTAGGGGGTTGAGAGCGATGTACCATAAAGGGTAGGCGGATTTGTCTCGACATTGCTTGTTATAACCGGAGAAGCTAAGAGATGAGCCCCTCCCTCGTTCAACCTAAACCCTAGGGTTGGAAGCCCGACCAAGGAATCCCTTCTCCACGGTATGTGCATGCAAGCGCCTAGCTGTAAGAAAGAACTTCAAAATAATTTTGAAAGGAAGAGTTCAGTGAAGACGGTTTATTGCGAGAATCAATTGGCTAATGCAAACACATAGAGTTTTAGCAATGGAAAATTCTTGCAGGAGCTGCAAGTGCTGCAATAAATCGCGATCTGCGATTGCTGCAAGAACAGATCGCAAGGACATTGCTGAAAAATCTTTGCAAGGGGATCGTGATGAACATAAGAGGCTTTTCCTCTTCGTTTTACCCACCCAACTGGATCCAAACAAGTGGACTCATGATCTCTCATGCTCTTTTCTGAACCATCTTAACATTTGTACGAAATATTTCTAGCTATTAAACAACATACAAAACATTAGCTATTAAACAACATATTTGCATATAATAAACGATATCACCATGGAGAGTTGGATTTCCTGTCCAAAGTTGGAGATATTCTAATTTTCTTATGTATGGGAAACAATCATTTGGCAACAACGGACACATTAAATTAACAAATAAGTTCAAGCCCTTCCTATAGCATCTTTTTAAACATTACTACTTCCCGCTTACGGTTTTTTCAAAATTACTAGTCCTAAAGTAACACATATCTATTACTACTAAGCATAATTCCAATCGTAAGTGAGTGAGGGAAATGTTTGCTTGGTTGTCGAAACATCCATCAATCTTGACTCACTTCATCAAATGCAAGGGGTGAGCAAAGAAATTTCTTATATCATTTATGTACTCTATATCTTTTTTATCTAGTTTTCAAAACAAGACAAATTAGTTAAAATTATTCTAGTAGATCGACCCTTCAAATATTTTTTTTTTTTTTTTTAATATGTCAATTTTCTTCTTTTGTCCCTCGAAAATGGCACTGCACTCCTAGAAAATATGCCTTCTTTTAAAGTTTGATGCCAAAACTAGCATATTTTTAGGGAATCTTAGGGAATATTCTGTTATTAGTGCAAGCGCATGTTATTATTGCATTTGGTAGGTCACATTGTTATAGGCTCAAACAAAGCCACCTAAGCTCAAGCATTGCCCCTAGACTTCGAACATGCCACCTAAAAGCTCCAACAAAGGATCAAATATGCCACATAAACTAGAGAAAAAAATACAACACATGACTTCACAATGTGGCAGGGATAGGTTCAATCTTGTATCGTTTTATCGTAATCACATTATTTTCGTTTAATCTGACACAAATTTGGCGTTTAATCGTCAAAAATAAAATCAAAAATTTTGGGCGTCGAAAAAATTTGGCGTTGCATTTCCCTTAAACTCTTCGTTTTGCTTAGGTTCAAACAAGCCTTTTAGGCGTCAAGCATTGCCCTAGGTTTAAACTCGGAAACAAAGAAAAAAATTTTTTTTTTTTTTTTGTCGTTGGTCTTTTTTAAACTTGGATCGAAAAAAAAAAAAAAAAAAAAAAATTTGGTTTTGCCCGAACTGAAGGTTTAAACTACTGAAAAAAATATGTGTAAAGCGAAACAGGTTCATGTAAATTTAAAAAAATAATAATAATAAAATTGTAAATCCAAGGAAACTAAGATTTACCTTGAAAAAGTTCAGCGTAAAATTAAACATGAGATTTTTTTCCATTGGAAATTATTAAATACTAAAAATCATTATTTTTACGCAAAAATCACGATATTTTTTGCGCTTTATACTCAAAAAATAGTTTCATACGTACAGAACCTATCCCTGCAATGTGGCTCAAACATCCCACCTACATTAAACATGTCAACTAGGCTCAAACATGACGTGTGACTCAAACATGCCACCTGGGATCAAACATGTCACATACTAAAATAAAAGTATTGTATGTGGCGTCGCAATAATAACAAAATACCACACAGTAGGTGTTGCATTTCCTTAGATTCGAACATGCCACTTAGGTTCAAACAAGCCTCTTAGGCTCAAGCATTGCCCCTAGGCTCAAACATGCCCGGGATCAAACATGTCGTCATTCTTCTTACGGAGAACATGGGTGGTCTTTTGCCATGAAACTTGGCCCCATGGCAATTTTGTATATGCGAGCCCAAAGGAAGATCCAAATCATGGTTTCGGATAGGGGAGATTGCCCGTCCGTCGCCAGGGCCTTCGAGAGAGGACTTTTGGGGCAAGCCGCTTTTGGAGGGTTTTTAGGGCCCGCGCTCTCGCCTCGACACCCCACCTCTACAACCGCTTGGCGCAAGGTCTTGGTGAATCTAACAGGATAGGGCCGGGTTCTTGAAAGGTTTCGTTTTGGGGGCGAGGTTTGGTCTTTTACACTTGGGGCGTAGCCAAGAAGGCGCACTTGGGAACCACGAAGCAAAAGGCAAAATTACCCTAGGGACCAAGTTACGGCGGTGGGTTTTGCATAATGTACGGCCTACATGGCGTGTGAGAATCCGTCCCGTGCGGAAGGTGCTAGACAAGAGCTACTTTGGCGCCGGGAAGAAAAGGTGGTCTTCCGGCCCAAAACTTGGTCCCCAGAGCAATGTCGGCGCTCTGAGCCCAATGGAAGAGCCAAACCACGATCTCGGAGCTGTCCATCGCCAGGGCCTTTGGGAGAGGACTTTTGAGGCAAGCTGCTTCTGGGGGGTTTTAGGGCCCGTGCTCTAGCCTCGACAACCCCTCTACTTCAAGGCAGCGGTGCAAAGTCACTGGTTAAAATCGACAAGAATAGGGCCTCAAAACATAAACCCAATGAGTTGCCGGGTTCTTGAAGGGTTTTGCGTTTTGGGGATTCGAGTTCTTTTGCGCTTGAGGCGTGGCCAAGAAAAGCTGCACTTGGAGCGTGAAGCAATTGGAACTGACGGAATGGAGTTTAGATCTGCCCTCCTCCCGATGTGGCAATTAGAAGTCGAGGGCCACTTTTGCAGTAGCAAGGCATTCATAAATTCTGAATTAAATTCTGATTTTTTGCCGGTGGCTTCTAAGTCATCACCATCATACTGAGGCCAATTTTTTGAATTTTAGGACAAGGTTTTGATCAAGGAGTTAGCATTAGAAGCGGTCTAGGCAGCCCTTTGTTAGGGAGCCTAGGCTGGGACCCTTCTCCAAGTCACACAAGGCGGGACCTTGCAAGGCCGCCTCACAGGAGGGGAGAGTAAGGACCCCAGGAGGCGAGAAACCAAAAAGTTCTCGAGGTAGCCTACCTTGGCGGCGCATCCGGGAAGTCGTACACTAATGACCACCCTCCCGAAATCCGTTGCATCCTCGTTGGGGGCCTTACGGGTAGGTCCAAAGAAATCAAAGATTGATCAGGGGACTTATCAAATCTCGGGCGTCTTGCGGGCAACCATGTAGAAACCAATGTGTTTTGTTGTTGAGACCTTTACCAAAGGGCCCCGAGAATGGAGATTCGACCGCCCACATCATCCGGGTGGCAAAATTGCCCTAGAGATCAAGTTACACAATCAGTTTTACATGAGAAAGGAACGTGTACGCTCTACATGTCCGTATTCAGCATCCACCTCCCATGCCAATTGACTACGAGGTGCTGGACATGAGGTACTTTGGTGCTTCTGGGAGAAGGGGTGGTCTCTTCTAGCCACAAAACTTGGTCTCCAGAGCAATGTCAATGCTTTGAGCCCAATGGAAGAGCCAAATCACGGTTAGAATAGGAGAGATTGCCGATTACCGTCGTAGGGAGAGGACTTTTGGGGCAACCTGCTTCCGGCGGGATTTTTAGGTCCGTGTTCTGGCCTCGACACCCCCCCTCTACTTCAAGATGCGACGCAAGGTCCTGGTCGAATCTGACGAGGATAGGGCCTCCAAAACGTAAACCCTTGAAGTTGTCGAGGGTTCTTGAAGGGTTTGAGTTTTGGGGGTCGAATTTTGGTCTTTGCACTTGGGATGTGGCGGAAAAACTGCACTTAGGAGCGAAGCAAAGCGGGCCCGGCGGAATGGAGTTTGGATCTGCCCTCCTCGATGTGGCAATTAGAAGTCGAGGGCCATTTTTGGAGAAGCAAGGCATTCATAAATTCGTAATTAATGTATCGCACAGAATTAAATTATGATTTTTTGCCATTTGTCTTCCTAAGTCATCTCCAGCATACATGCCAATTTTTTGAATTTTCGGACAAGGGTTCGATCAAGGGAGTTAGCATTAAAGCGGTCCAGGGCAATCCGTTGTTGGGTGGGTGGTGGGACCCTTTCCCAAGTCACACAAGGCCAGGATCTTGGAAGGCCGCCTCACGAGGTTAGGGGAGTGTAAGGACCCCAGGAGGCGGAAACCAAAAGAGTTCTCAAGGTAGCCTACCTTGGCAGCGCATCCCGGGGGGCCGTACGCTAATGACCATCCTCCCGGAGATACCGTTGCATCCTCCGTTCAGGGGCCTTACTTCAGGCAGGTCTAAAAAAATCCAAAATCGATCCGGGGAGACTTATCAAATCGCGGAGCGTCTTGCGGGCAACCATGTAGAAACCAATGTGTTTTGTTGTTGAACCTTTGCAAGGCGAGAATGGGAGATTCGACTTAGCCACATCATCGGTTGGCAAAATTGCCCTAGAGATCAAGTTACACAATCAGTTTTATATGAGAAAGGAACGTGTACGCTCTACATGTCCGTATTCAGCATCCACCTCCCATGCCAATTGACTACGAGGTGCTGGACATGAGGTACTTTGGTGCTTCTGGGAGAAGGGGTGGTCTTCTAGCCACAAAACTTGGTCCCCAAAGCAATGTCAATTCTGGGGCCCAATGGAAGAGCCAAATCACGGTTCAGAATAGAAGAGGTTGCCCGTTCATTGCCAGGGCCTTCGGGAAAGGACTTTTGGGGCAACCTGCTTCCGACGGGGTTTTTAGGCTTGTGTTCTGGCCTTGACACCCCCCTCCACTTTAAGATGCGGCGCAAGGTCCTGGTCGAATCGGCGAGGATAGGGGCCTCTGAAAGCGTAAACCCTTGGGGTTGTCGGGTTCTTGAAGGGTTTCGTTTTGGGGGCGAGTTTTGGTCTTTTCACTTGGGACATGGCGGCGCACTTAGGGCAGCGAAGCAAGTGGCCCGGCGAGAATAAAGTTTGGATCTGCCCTCTTCCTGATGTGGCAAGTAGAAGTCAAGTGCCATTTTTGCAGACGTAAGGCATCCATAAATTCGTAATTAATGTATCGCATAGAATTAAATTATGGTTTTTTTCCATCGTCTTTCTAAGTCATCTCGAGCATACTGGGCCAATTTTTGAATTTTTCGGACAAGGTTGCGATCAAGGAGTTAGCATTAGAGCAGTCCGGGCAACCCGTTGTTGGGTAGCTGGGCTGGGACCCTTCCCCAAGTCACACAAGGCCAGGATCTTGGAAGGCCGCCTCACAGGCTAGGGAGTGTAAGGACCCCAGGAGGCGGAAACCAAAAAAGTTCTCAAGGTAGCCTACCACAAGGCCCCCAAAATTTAATCAGTATGACTTTTTTGTATTGATTTATAAGTGAAAACCAAATCTTAAAATCAATACGTGTTTGTGGGCCAAAAAGTTTACAAACCATATCTAGTTATACAATATGGTTCCTTATCTGAGTTCCATGACATGATAAACGAACATTATTTTTTGACATGGTACTAGAACGTGATAGTTTTAGTTGGCCTTTATAACAGCTTAAAATATCTAATGTGTACTAATGCTTAACATGCTAAGTTTAGTGAGATGATATTTAGTCACATCTATCTTCTGAGTATGTGGACATGGTACTAGAGCGTGATAGTTGTAGTTGGTCTTTATAGCGACTTAAAATATATAATCGTACCAATGCTTAATATGTCAAATTTAGTGAGCTTGTAGTTGGTCTTTATAGCGGCTTAAACTATATAATCATGTACTTAGCGCTTAATATGTCAAGTTTAGTGGAGCGATATTTCACATCTATCTTCCTCGATATGTGTACATGATAATTTTACAATGATAGTGAATAATTAATATAATACCACAATATGGTAAAAGCGATCTAGAGACAATGTGGTTAGTTTAGATTGCTATTTTGCATGACACCAATTAGTTACCCAATGTGGTAAGCGTAGATGGTTTAGATTTAACCAATATAATTAAACAATCTAATCTCTGCTGCAATGGCAATTTTGGTGTCTGCAATGGAAATGTGAACATGTGGGAGTTGAACCCACAATTTTACCTTGTGTTTTACAATAAATTATATAAAACAAACTCATATTGAGCAATTCATAAGCTAAAGACAAGAGCATACCTACTGATGCACTAAAATGGAAGTGACCTAGTGCAATCTGTAATGGACGGGAGCGTGACCTGCAATCTGTAAGGTGGTCATTCTAAGCATTCGACCTTTGATCCTTTATAATGGCAGCACAAACCCTGGAAAAGGACAGGTTAGAAACACACACAAGATGAAGAAGAATAAAAGGGTGAAGACATTTGCTACCTCCAGAGTGAAAAGTGAATCCTCATAGTGAAGTCTCATATGTAGCATTCTAAAATCCAAAGAGAAACAGATAAAGAGTAAAGATAAGCTTCAAATCTTCATTGCTACCTCCATAGTGAAAAGTGAATCCTCATTGTGAAGTCTCATATGTAGCATTCTAAAATGCAAAGAGAAACAAATAAGGAGTAAAGATAAGCATCAAATCTTTATCCAACAATCAGTAACTCAAAGACAAAAATCAAAGTAACAAGAAACAAGCATAAATATTGGTGCGCTTCTCGAAAATGAAGAGCCTAAGTTTGCAGGTGACCTGCAATAAAAGGAAGACCAAATTAGACCAGATAAAATTCATCTATCATACAGTAGCTTTTCTAATATGGCAAAAGCATTTTGCTATAACCATGTACATATCCTTGCAAGACCAAAAGCGTTAGGAACCTCGACGAATCATAACTCTCTCTATGCTCTTCAAATCACAAAAAGTGAGAAAAGAGTTGCGGGCTATCACATGCCTTGGCGAGAAGGATTTACGCTATGGTATTTGGAAGAGCCAGCATATATGTTGTTCTTTCCCCTGTTGTTGCATTTCTGTAAAACCAAAGTTCCTGTGCGCATTTAATAAATCTGAAACAAAAGTGAAACACTTAGAAGAAACGAAATGCTTAGAGGTAGAAGACATAGCAGGAAAGTTACGTATCCACAACTGAGATTGATTTATCAATGGGGAAAAACTCCATTATTGCCATTCAAAAGCAAAAAACACGTATAACATACAAAAAGGATCGATAAAAGAACGGGTTGTTTACCTAAGCAAGATAACATCACCGGACCCGAGCGGTGAACAAAGAGCGCGGTTAAGTAAACCCACATCCTACGGACATTGCCATATATCCATATTGGGTGCCCGCAGGCTTCGGTATTTGCCGGATGCTCCATCTCCATAGCTTTGTAGAGAAAGTACATGGGTCTGTGCCCATTCTGAAGTAGCATGTCCTTCGCCCAACACAACTTCCACTTTAGTTATTCACAATTTTGCTTATGGTATTCGAAACACTGTGTAAGATGAATGAACTTGACAACTCCAAAAAACTTCATACGCAAATTGAAATTAAAATATGCACTTACCTCCCGGACCTTATCATAAGTATGGAATGTTTGCACGTTATTTGCGACAAACCCATTTAACAATGGTACCAAGGCGGCAGATCACTTGATTCCGACTCTCAACTCGTTCACAAATCTAATATCTGAAATATCTTTTGGCGTGCTTGACTCTATAATCTCGGAGTTGACTAAAGATTCGCATAAAACGAGAAAAATGCAAATATGGTGAAAGCGCCATCTATTTCTTTGAGAACCGGAAAGAAAATGCGGGAAATCGCCAACAATACAAATGAAGTTGGGTCGACATTTTAAATGCGGAATCATGACCGCGTGTCCTTCGCCTACATCACGGAATAGAAGTTGGGACGGCGATTCAGCGTTGCGTGTAAACAACCGGTAAACTCTGTTTTGGTCGATTGTCTTCTAATCCCATTTTGATTCGGTCCGGGCCTTGCATGTTTCGGATCAAATGGAAACTGGGAAGGCCTTGCATGTTTGGTCGAGGGCCTTGCATGTTTGGTCCGGGGCTAGAAGGTGGCGATCCATCTCAAATCGAGGCCCCGATCCACCGCTTAAAATCGAGGCGATCTCAAATTCTTGCTCAAGACGCGGTAGGAAACATGCATTATCGGTGCATTATTGGCCTTGCATGCTCGCTCACAGGGCGATTCATCTCAAATCGAGGCAAGCTTGCTCGACAGTAGGATTTGGCCATATAAAAGCCACACAAGCCTTCTTCATCTCATATCTACTCATGCTTGCTTCTGCCGCAGCCGGATTTGAGCATATAAATTTCTATAATTGCTTAATCACGGGTTTAAAGCTGCCGGATTTGCATGGAGCTCATTTCTAACATCTATAATGGAGGCGGATCGTGCAAAGTTGAACGAATCATCAAAATGCCTCCCCAACTACGTATTGTAGGGGAATGGCGGTCCGGCATTCCCGGTTTGCGGTGACCGGCCTCCTCTACGGCCCGTCGGGACCCAAGAACCGGGAATCATCCCATTCCATCCCCTATACAATTTTTTTAGACGGATAAACATCATTCTAAGGTTTCTAATTTGTAAAGTAGCCAAGCTTCATTCTTGACATCGCAATTCAAAAACAAGGCTCAATACCACACAAACTTTCGAGGAAGGATCAATAGCAATTACAAAAACTTGAATACAAGAAGAACAAGACAACCCTTGTTGTTTTTGCTCCATAAGTCACCTATCTAGAATGAAAGAGCTTTTGTAAGAAAAAGGGCATCATACCGTGCAAATATTAGACATGGGCAAACACCCTATTGACTAGGATTTCGAAGATGCCATTCATCGGGCAAGAGCCATTCATCGGGCATCAATCAACGACGCACATCTTTTTTAATTTAAAAAAAAAACCCAATTAGAGTACCCTTGTGGACCCTAAATTTGGCAAAAAACAATAAGTAACTATATAAAGCGGGCACCTGGCTCACAGCTAAGTTAATGCATGAATCCTTTTACATGCAACCAACACAGCGGCCAACTTATCCCGAGCGACACGCTTTTTGGGCGGAGTAATCGACAGGAGCAAATTTGCCCTATTTACAAGAATCTGTAAGCATCTGTAAGCTACGGAAATACTTAGTCGGTTTCTTTGATTTTTGTTTTCAGTTTACTTACTGGTGTTGGATGTTTTTGGGCGCCGATCCTTTTGGGCGCCGCTCCTTGTATCTACTATTGGAGCTTGCCTGCAACGAAGGATTTTACAAAAATCTGTAAGCATGTTTTCAACCTCCAATTTTTTCAGAAACCAAGGGGGATATGAAAACTGAGGATGCTACAGAAATACTTGACGGTTTCTTTGATTTTTTTTTTTCCAGCTTACTTAACTGGTGTTGATGTTTTTGTTATCCAGTCGTCAGGATGCAGAACGAAGCAAGCAGTGAGGAGACTGAAGCCTTGTCTCGTGGCGATGATACATCTGAAAGACGTTTTGACCTAGATAGTTTTGCACTATTGGATAGATCTGACCTATTGGATCCGTTCGTACCTCCTAAATGGGATGAACTATTGGATGGTTTGGATGCATTGAAGGATGCGAAGGCATCTGTTTGTTCTCGTGGCGAATGTTCTCCCAAGTGTCTTATGTTTAAACGTCTTATTCTGCATTTTAAATTTTGCACAATAATCCCTACATCTAGATGCAATAAGTGCCAGGAGTATCTGCTCTTCGTGTTTTTGCATGCTTGGATGTGCCGAGAACAAAAGAAAACATGTCCGATTGATAATTGCAGGTAAGGGGCTTGTTTTAATGCATGATATGTAAGGATCATAATGGCTTCCCCTTCTGTACGTGAATCAGGATGGTGAGATCGCATGTCTTAGAATGCAGGCGATCAGATTGTTCGATTGTTTCGTGCAGGTAAGTTAGTTCGGTTTTCAAACATAGTAAAGGCACCTGAGGAATCATGTTGACTAATGCTCGTGTAAAATAAATCAGAAATTTTAGGGATTGTCTCATGCGTAAGGATAACGATGCCATCAGTACATCAGGTGAGTGAAGGCCGAGGGCAACTTTTAGTGCAGCAACACGTTTGTGAAGAGTCAGCCTAAAGGCTGAACGTTGGAACCTCTATTTGTTCTTTTCGCTTCTTTCTAGTTGGACTGTTCCTTTGATTTTCGTTCTCCATCTTATTGTTCTTCTTCCGAATATGTTGTCCAGGTGCTAGGACTCTGACTGAAGCGTTGCCTTCTGAGACTGAAGTCTTGTCTACTGGCCATGAGGGTCCAACGGAATTGGAGTTATTTATCAAGTTATCTTGTGATGCGATGTGCCATGCATATGTGTCTTCTTCATGTGATTCTTCTTGCAAATACGGTTCCTTGTGTTTGTGGTATAGAAAGTATTTTCAACATTTTCAAGATTGCAAAATAAAGGATGGGGCAGATGCCTGATGTGCAGAAGGGCATTGAATTTTATGCACCGGGTTCAACACGCTCAACGTGAGAATAGTGTTAGCTGCAATTGCGAGTAAGTAGACAGGTCAAATTAACATTGTGAGTCAAATAACATTGCAGATGTCTTGCATTGTGATGGGGATATGTTAGTGTATTTAGGATGTTTAAAATGTTAATGTGCTGCTGTTACAAATTGATGCACAGGATGGGCAATCTGATATCTAAATTAGCATTGAGAGTCGAGTTTTAACATTATAAAACTGCAGATGATTTTCATTGTGATGTATTGGCAGTACATCGTAAGGGATATGTAATAGTGTATTTAGTATACTTAAATGTTAATGTGCTGCTGTCACAAAATGATGCAATAAGCAGAACAGGAAGAGAGAAGGTAAGTGAAGATATAAGAAGAGAATCTGAAATAATCAGTGGATGAAATATGGATACAAAAAGGAGAAACTATGGCATGGAATATGAAGTTATCATGGAGCAGCACATCTGTAATTTGGTTTAGTCAGAATGTAATTGGGTGAAAGGCGATATGCTAGGGTTCAATCTACAGCTTGCTGTGGCTAGCATTCATGTGCTAACCCACATTTTCCTGCTGCAGGTAACAAGGCATCACTCCCAGTTCATGGATGTTGGAACTAGCGGATGAACTGGATGAACATGACTATGCACATCACTATTACTGTTCGTATGAATAGAGCTTAACATTTATTTCCGTTTTCTAAGTTTTACACTACTGAATTTTCAAGTCTATGCTGCACATTTTGTGCTGCACGTTGCATAGGTAGATAGACTGTTGCATAGATAGATAGACTGTGACGGCAAATCATAGGATGTCTTTTCTTGGTAGACATGAATTGAATTTGCTATGATTTTGGAAGTTTGGACTAATTTTTGTGACAGTAGAGTGATAGAATGCAATAATAATAATAATAATAATAATAATAGTAATAGTAATATTATATATTAATAATAGTAATAAACTAGCAAAAAGGCATATGGGATATTGGAACACTTGTTTTGAAAATGCAAGTTTTTGTGGAGCCGCAAGTGGTACTTAGGTACACATTCTAACAAGACTTGTTTTAGGTACACATTCTAACAAGACTTGTTTTGAAAACGCAAGTTCTTGTGGAGCGGCAAGACTTGTTTTGAAAACGCGCAAGTTCTTGTGGAGCCGCTAGTGGTACTTAGGTACACATTCTAACAAAGACAATTCATTTGTAATGACAACTTAATTGGAGAAAGAACACATTTCAAGCACAACTAAAATTGCTAATGTTGATTTACTCTTGGTTTTGACAATTAAAAATGTCAAATAACTATTTTAAGGAATAGGATTGATATAGACAAATACATTCAAATAATTTTTGTGCCATGTCTAGGTCCAATTCTCTGGCTATTGAACAAGATGAACAATTGAACAAGATGAACAAATGCAACCACGTGTTGTCCAATCTAAAACACACATCAAACAAGCTCAATAAAGTATCAATGTATGGCATGCAATATAATCAATTAGCAACAAGGAGAAGGGGTATCTTAGTGTCTGCTTTGAGTGTGTATTATTGCTTTTGAGGTTGTTAGGCGACATCTTACGTGGGAATATGCCGGTAGCGAGGAAAGATCTCGGCCTCTAGCTTTGGGTTAGCATGGGGTCAAGTTGATCCCATTTAATAGGGGCGCCCCTTACCCAACACCATGGGTTGAAGTAGTATTCAGGCACACTCCACCTTGTACAATATGGCAGCACATGAATACAATATAGCAACACTCAAAGCAAATTAACCAAGTCGACTCTTTCTTTACAGCACAAACATGAGATTGGGGAATCAAACCCCAGTTCCAATTCAATGCTCATGGCTTACCTGGAACGCCATGAAGAGGACGTGTTCGACTATCTTATCTGAAGGTCAGAACAAAGGCATGAAACAGTAAAACTTTTATGCTGTATGATTCCATAGGTCTTATGCACTTCACTACAGAATCATGTTGGAACAAGCAAGGTTTTGCGCCCAATAATCCATGGTCACGACTCCTGTTTTTCGACCACAAATTGCATCCGAACTTTCCTTTCCTTTCCTTTGCAAGCTCATTAGATTAAAAAGCAAGCAACAAAAAAAAAAAAAACCCGCCATAACTGCCACATTTCCTCTGAAGTGGCATGCTGCCGCACAGTTAGATGCAGAGAAAAATTGGAGGCGTCGTGAGCAGCCTTAGTGCCTACACAAGCGTGAAGTCACGCCGCCATAGGCGCCATATAGCCCTCTTGCATTGGGATGCTTTGGCCCTAAATGTCAGAGAAATAAAACCCCAGATTCCTCTGTTTCAATTCCTCTATTTCAAATCACAGTGCCACCGTCAACATTTATAGTATTCTTATAGGAATACCATCCAAAACCTTTGACAATATTAAGTTATAAAGATAAGGTTTGTGATCGGGCAAACATTATCATATGTTATTCCAGGCCACAACTTAAGGGCACTTTGACATATTATCTAAATTATTCGCACAAAATAATGCTTCGAAACAATAAACAATGTTATCAACTTGAGAAATACCCACATATCAGTAAAAAAAGTTTCACTTTAAGCATATCTATGTCAAACCTTGTATCTGAAATACATGTTCTATAAAGTAATCATGCATAAAATTGCATATCCACAATCAAAACTGTTACTCTTTCTATATATGTATCTAGGACAGATCTCACCACTTCATTTTTAAGCCATCATCACTTCTATATGTTCATATCAACTCAAACACAAGAACTAGATCTACTTCAAGAAGAAGAAGTCTTGGTTACCTGCTGCAGAACCAATTACACGTTATTCCTTAAAAGGGTATGTGCAAAGCCGCTAGCAAGTAAGCAGTAAGACTATCTGGCTCATCGACCCTCATCTCGAAGCAATCAGTAATAATTTCCAATTTATGAGTAAAACATACATAATTTAAACTTGCCTTCAATCATGTACAAATTATTGCAGTAAAAGATACTAAACTACTACTGGCTGCTTACGACAGCTAGATGATAATACAAGGTTAGTATCCATTACCTTCAGATCTGAACTTCTACTGTTTTACACATCTATTAAGCAAGACAAACCACAAATAGTACCTAGCTAAAACTACCATACTTTTACTGTCATAAAAATTACAATCGCACTAAAATTGGCCGTAACTTTCTTAATACAACTCTATTTGTCAAAAGTAATACACCGTTGGGAAAAACTTTCAAATATCTAGCTCTCATGTTAGGTACGATTTCAGCAAATTTTGAGCCCATCTATGCTAAAAATACCAAAAACTTTTTTGTCTAAAAAATACAGCCGTACAAAATTGGGCATAATTTTCTTGATACAACTCTATTTGTCTAACTGAAGACATCTTTGGAAAGACCTTCAAGAGACCTACATATTTAGGTAAGAGTCTTGCAAATTTTGACATTAACCATGCTAAAAACGCCATAAAACCTCTGTTGCTAAAAGATTACGTCAGAACTCTACCTTGAAACAACAATTTGGGCCCTGGTTGATTAACCATTAAGCGACCCACTTTGCATACGGCCGACAAATCAGACCCATTTACACCTAAGCGTACATGCTAAAGCAATTAATAGCTAATATCTTTCATTTTGACTTTATCACAACCTATGCATTAGACTTAAACATAAAGAAAGAAAATGCTATGTTATGTTCACATCTTAATACTCCATTCCATCTACTTATACAATATTATATTCCTACACCTACAAACTCCATTACATCTACCTATTTCATACATCCAACTAATGCCTGGCATCTCCAAGCACACAAATACATTCAAATAATTTTTGCACCATGTCTAGGTCCAATTCTCTAGCTATTGAACAAGATGAACACATGCAACCACATGTTGTCCAATCTAAAACACACATCAAACAAGCTCAATAAAGTATCAATGTATGGCATGCAATATAATCAATTAGCAACAAGGAGAAGGGGTATCTTAGTGTGTATTATTGCTTTGAGGCCGTTAGATGACGGCATCTTCTGTGGAATATGTCGGCGCAGAAGATCTCGGCCTCTAGCTTCGAGTCACCATGGGTCAAGTTGACCCCATTTAATAGGGGCGCCCCTTACCCAACACCATGGGTTGAAGCAGTATTCAGGCACACTCCAGTTTGTACAATATAGCAGCACATGAATACAATATAGCAACACTCAAAGCAAATTAACCAAGTCGACTCTTTCTTTACAGCACAAACATGAGCTTGGGGAATCAAACTTTAGTTCCAATCCAATGCTTATGGCTTACCTGGAATTCCATGAGGAGGACGTGTTCGACCATCTTATCTGAAGGTCAGAACAAAGGCATGAAATAGTAAAACTTTTATGTTGTATGATTCCATAGGCATGCGGTCTTCCTTGTTTCGGCTCTCCTTCATAGCTTGAAATCCACTGAAGACAAACATAAAATATATACAAAATGAAAATTAAACACCTACAACTTTGTCTTATGCGCTTCTTGCAGAATCATGTTGGAACAAGAAGGGTTTTCGCCCAACAATCCATGGCCCACCGACCGTTTTTTTTACCACAAATTGCATCTGAACTTTCCTTTTCTTTCCTTTGTAAGCTTAGCTGTCAAAATAGATTAAAAAGCAAGCAAAAAAAAAAAAAAAGAAGGGCCATAACTGCCACAGTTCCTACAAAAGCGCCATATTTGCCACAGTTCCTACATAAAAATTGGAGGCGCCGTAGCCGCCACAATGCCTACCAAGCGTGGAGCCGCCATAGTTTGCCATAACCCTTTCTTTGCATTGGGATGCTTTGGCCCTAAACGCCAGAGAAATAAAACCCCAGATTCCTCTGTTTCAATTCCCCTATTTCGAATCCACAGTGCCACCATCAACATTTATAGTATACGAATACCATCCAAAACCTTTGACAATCTTAAGTTATAAAGATACGATTTGTGATCGGGCAAACATTATCATTATGTTGTGCTTTTAAACACTTGAGAGGATGTAAAGATGAGACAAACATTGTCATATGGATAGATTTGACAATAAGACAATGCACCATGCTCAATTAAAATAGAGGCAACAATCCTATTTGGAAGGGCAAGTCTATGTTTTCTCGGGATAATGTAAGAGTTTGAGACAACAGTGGAGGATCATTAAGATTTGAGCGGACATAACAATCAATCTATTCATGAAGCCAAATGGATGCGGTTTGAAGGTCTATGCCTGGAAGGAGCATATTACGCAAAACTGAAAGCTTGATTATATAAAAAACAAAATTGGAAGCTTGGTTAAGACATATCCTCCATAGGCAACTAAGTGAAAGTTATCAAACAAAAATGGAATCCTGATTAGAACAATTCCTTGTTTCTTTTCTACTGATAATTTACTCGAAAATTAAGCATGAACATCAAGTTTCTTGAGAAATTAAGCATGAACGATACCCATTTCTCAAGATTTGAAATGAAAAAAACATCAATATAGAAGCTATAGCAGAATATATGAAGAGACATTTAGCACTCTTTTTCATTGCCCCATTCCAGGAGTTGAAATTTGGCGTGTTGTACCAGATTGATGGAAACCTGGTCAGATGGAATTTGTTATTACTATATAAAGCAAACTATGAAGCAACAAAGCAAGCGGGTCTGCTGGCCACGAGGGTCCAACAAAATGGAATTACATGCCAAGTTATGTATGGATGTGTTGTGCCATGTATCTATGTCTTCTTCATGTGATTCTTCTTGCAAATACCGTCCTTGGTATTTGAATTATAGAAATACTCTTCGACATTTTCAAGATTGCAAAATAAAGGACGAGGCGGATGCCGAGCGCAAGAAGGTTAAAGTCGCAGATACTTCTATAAATAGAACTCGGACTTTAATTGGCGATATCTCCCCAACCAGAGATGGGATTTGGGCGAATTTTACTTTTCTGGAATACCGCTTGCAAATACCAAACGAAAATGTTGCAAGCTTATGAGAATTTAAGATATTTACAGATCTCGCAACAATGTCGTAACTGAAAAGAGCAACATGAATTGTATTTTAACAAATGATATGAGCACTGGTACTGGTTTTTTGCTTTCCAGATTGATCAAGCTACTCTACATAGACTCTGATCCATAAGAAGGCTTAAAAATAGAAAGGGAATTCTAGTTCAGTATGAGCAGTTTGGCTTTACTTCAAACAACGAGTCACCGCGGTGCAAGTACTATGGAGAATTGATTCTTCGACATGTCAAGGCCTCGGGCAGTTGTTCAAATCTTGTATCAAATTTGATGGAGGAGGGAAAACTGCTTTGATAAACCTAACGTTTCTCTCTGTTCCAATCGGAGACCACATGTGATGCTCTTAATCAGTCAGGTAGGGTGAAGATCTAGTCCATTCCCATCAGAAAGATCACGGACCTATTCGCAATTCTCTCTTACAAGTTTTACTAGCAAAGTTTTCTTGCTATAATGTTTGCACAATCACATGGCTTATGTTTACAACTTTATAAGATAATTGCTACAAGAAATTTATCACGGCGGCCAAGGCCGCCGCGAACATTTTTTTTGTCAAACTCATCACAAATGAGGTTTTCTATAAAGTCAGCAGAATATCAGCTATGGACCCGTGAAAGCGATTGTGGACATGTGAAAGTGAACTAAATGTAAGCTTGGAGAAGGACAACCTTCATATTTTCCTGAACATTCAAAAGCAATGTAAAATATATATATATATATACAAGTCTTTGTACTATGAGCGGTTGCACTATGAGAGACTGTACAAATCCAACTAGAAAATGCAGAGCTATCTAATAAAGATAGCTCTGCATGGGAGTAAAGTTTAACATAATCCTTTATCGACCCATGGGAGTCGACACAACTTACAACTTGGTATTTATCGACAGTAGGCAAACTTTCAGTCCTATCAATCTGCATGCATAGAGCATACCATGATTCTTGCTCTTTATTTTTATCCTTGTCCTTTATCTTTGGCCAATGTTTTTTGGAATGTGTCATACTGTATTGGGTTTTAATTGAACTTTGTGTTGTGTAATGTGACGTATCGCTTCAAAAAAAAAAAAAAAACACATATCATGTTCCATAATTTTTGCAAAGATGCAAACATAGAGGCAAGTTTGAGGTCGAGGATGCTTCTTTTTGAATGGTTCATTTTATATGTTTAGAATTGTCTATCTTGAGATTCTATAATCTATGGAAATTGGATAAGGCATTGTGTACCCTTGTGCGTCCCCAAGAAACTGGGTTTGTTGGAATTATCAAACATGTTATTGGTTAATTAATATGGCATCATAGCCATTACCAAGCATTACCAAGCTGTTGTTCCATATTCGCTCAACCAAGCAAACAATTGTAAAAATCAACACCATACAACCACTTGCTCTATCTTTTTTGCATCACTATATCCAAGAAGCTGAGAAAGTGGATGGTTTAACGTTCGTATAATGATAAGCAATCTACCAATGAGAACATTGACACATATCGAGATCATCTAGCATGCTTGCCTTATACACAAGTCGAGATCAACTTAATTTGATCATAATTTGATCTTCAAATAATGGCATTTTATTTGTTCGTGGCACCATCCCTGTTGGATTGGTGGAATAAAAAGGAAAAAGATATGCAAATTAATGGAATTATTCACATCATGAGCCCTTGTTAAAAGGCCCTATTGTATATGAATTATCAATATCCAAGTTTGAGAATACAAATATAAAACCCCACTTTCAAACCAATAGATAAATGCACATGCTGGACAGTTATAGTAGTTTGCAAAGATGGCTACTTATTTAAGGCCCCTACACAATAGTACTGTTAAGTCTTATTTCCACAGCCAGGTTATTGTGACACATAGCTTTAGCAACCAACCATCAATCCATCTGCCATGACGCTGAAACTTGGCAGTAATCCTCAACTACCTGTACATGGATGCTAACTAGAACTTGTCATGCAAGAAGAATATTCAAAACTCTCTTGATTACTATTTGCAAGGAGATGCTAAAAGGGCAATGTGTATTCTCAACTTGCAATGTGTATTCCATCTGCATGAAGTTGCATCTTTGCGTCTGCGTCTTGACATGACATACTCAAAGGTTAGGCTGCAAGCTGAAGCACATAATCCCTGCCACCTTTTTAATCTGAGAGCAAACATCATGATACGCACTCCAAATCCATAAAGGTAGAGATGTCCATGACATCCATTGTCATTCTCAATTGGGATTTTCATATGCCTAAGCACCAGCATGTGCTGCATGCCCATTCACTTAAAAAAATTTCAAGGTCCAAGAAACGAGCTCCACGATATGAAGGAAGACTGTTCAGCAGAAACTAATATAGAAAATGCATCCTCGCTGGAAATCAGAAGCCCCAAGTCCGGACAGAAATTGCAAGCTTTAGCTTACTGCATACTAACTAAGTTGGAAACTAAATAGAAGATGTGCAATGGCTTTTGGAAAGATTGAAATTCAACGGCAATCACTTGTAGATTCATCAACTCCAGATATTACAAATGCTGATTGCACAAGATTTTAAGATCGGTAGCTACATGGGTTTGAACCCGGCATTTCTCAAATATTTGCACCTTTATTGCAGAAACATTTCCAGCAAGATTTGAGGCAGGCTAAATTGCCTCGCCTTTTAACTTCGTCTGAGCACCAACTGCATTGGCAGGTTCCATCATTGAATTGCTGGAAAATAATTCGTAAGATCATTTCAATATAAAACACGCAGCTAAGAACATTACCTGTGCGATTCATCGGATTCCGTGCTAGAGAACCTGCAGATGCAGAGTGATCACAATAATCAGTGTTCCATATATGCATTTTTTCTGTGCATTCCCTAAATGCTTAGATCCCAAGCTCGTGCATTGATAGAAATATTTACCTTCAATTAGAAATGGACAAATCTACACTGCTTGCTGGCAAAATTGAGGAGCATACTGCGACAGAGCAACAACACTCAAAACTTAGCATGAGCCTAGGATATTATCATTTACACGTTGATTTGAAAGTCATACATTGCTTCTATATTGCTAATTAACTGAGAACTAAACAATCAAGGCAAAAGACATCTCAAAAGAGTGAAGCTCTATAAATATGGTGTAGAAATACCTCAAAACTCTCTAATCAGTGATTTGCATCCAGGTGCCGGATCTGTGCAAATGCGGCTACTGGATCAGTAGCCATCCAGCAAACCTCATGGGCTTATGGAAAAATCCGCCATATAGGTATTCCCCGTCAAATTAAAAATCACATGGCCAAGGACTCTCTGTAAATGGTCACGAACCCGGAAGCAAACTTAGCCCTAAAAATCTTCTCAGGTGACCATCTGTTAATGCAGGCTTCAATCATGAAGCGACCACTACTGTGGCCTCATGACCTTAAACAGACACCATAGCCCTTGGCGTGGTTTGAGTCAAAAATGGAGAAAAATGGCCCAATTCAGCGAGAGATTCATTTCCCATAGAAGAACATAAATCGTATGGATTATACTAACCTGAGTTTTGAACAATACATGTCTCGTTTTCAGATCTTATTTCTCCGATCTTCTTTGTAACCAATACTAGATGACCCTGCAATAAAAACCTAGCTTCGTGTAGACCCGATCCCCTGCTTGAATGTCTTGATGCAGACCATTGCAAATAAAATGGAGCAATGTAAGGGCGAAAACATTCAGCAAAAAAACTGGGATAAATCATGTTTGTTCCAGAACAAAAAAGCGCCTGCAACTGGCTGCTCTCCAACTGTCTCTTCATTTTGAATCAATGATCTCAAGCCTCATCTTGCATACCGTAAGAAGAAAACCTATGTATCTGCAGAACAGGAAACAAACACAAGACATAAGAAGATCAGAACCAAACCAAATGCGGCACGTAAAGCTTTGCCATGACAGTATGCAAAGACATTCGACACAAACCTAGAGATGAAATTCTGACTGCCCAAATGCTGCTCCTCAAATCTGGCATATTTTCGCCCAACTCTCTACCTCGGCGACCCCAGCGACCTCTCTCATGCACCATCGCATACACCATTGCAAGGGCTTAAAAGGTAAGAAATGTGAAGAAAAAATGAAGCGGATTTGGGGAGCTTAGAAGCGGATACACATCCGGTTGTGTTTCAGGCAATTTTTAGAGCATTACCCTCCATAGAATAGAATGTTGTCATCTATCAATGTAGCAACATGAGAAAATCGACCCTGAGGCTGAGATCCAGCCACATCTATTCTACTCCAGGTTGGGCAACTAACATCTAGCATCCACACATCACTGAAATAAGTGCCATCTCCAACACCACCAAAGATGTATATCTGCATTACAAATTTGCCCAACTCAATATAGCCTAACAACACGATCTGAACTAAAAACCTAGCTCAAAAACAGGATCAATCGTCAAAGAGCATAGAGACGGGGACATTGTCATCTCAACTGAAAATGAGTTCAAATTCAGCCCAAACGGGCCACAGCAGAGTAATTTCTCACCTTCAAGCCCACGGTGATGGCTATATGACCTGCACGAAGTCCAGGACCAGAAGAACTCGCAGTTTCAAGCTGCAATTCCGACGACCCAAAACTTATAAGCTTAAATTGTAAATCAGAAACAAAAAGACCGATTGGGAAAAGGTTGAATACGTACCTTAGACCAAGTAAAATTTTCGAGATCTAAAACATCAATGTCGCCCAGATATCGATCACCACAGTCTCCGCCATAAACTATGAGTTGGTTACCCACAATCACTGCAGTATGGCTATCTCTACGTCTAGGCAAATCCCCCGTCACAATTGGGCTTGTCCAACGCATTGAATCAAGCTCTAGAACATGAATATCGTTTAAATAGTTGCAATCTCCTTCGCCAGATCCTCCAAATTCGAGCATTTTGTTTTCGCTGATCAGAGTAGCAGTATGGCTCTCTCTAGGACACGGTGGATCCCCTTCTACCGAAGGCTGGGTCCAAATTAGTCTCCAGATCCAAAATATGCACATCATTGTTGCGCTTCGAACCATTTGTGCCACCGAATATCACCATTTTAGAGCCATAGAGAATGGCAGTATGGCTATCCCTAGGACCAGGCTGTTCTCCGGTAGATGCTAAAGAGCTCCATGCCATAGTTCGGAGGTCTAGAGTTAGCACATCGCTAAAATGAAGTCCTGCTCTGCATCCCTGCAAAAAACATTTGTGGATTCATGAGCTCATTGACAGATTTGGCTATGGCTGGAGAAAGGGTAATGTGGGTTTTGGGTTTTAATTGTTCTTACCCCAAACACATAAAGCTTGCCTTAGAACATGCACGCTGAGTGACCCCATCTCTCTGGCGGATTTGTTTCTGGGTACATCCACACAGGCCTGTTCTGGCCATGGCTACCGGAGCTGGATTTGGATGCTGTTGCCATGAAAATTAGCTCTTCCAAAGCATCGGTCAGGCAAAAATCATCTGCATTTTCCCAGCGAGCTGAAGGATGGCTCTTCCAGATAATAAAAAATAACCAGCCTGCAATCTTCTCAAAATTCCACGTCTAGAACGCAGAAAAGATGTTACACTTCTGCATTTATCACAAAAATTGAAGATACTAGCTTCTTCGCCCAGAACTATGTCCAAATGCTTCGGCCCAAGAAGAACGGCATTGAAAGGCGAACAGATTTATAGTATCCTCTCTTGCAACAACAGGGCTGGGAAGCTGAAGGAGCAGAAAAACATATTCTCGGTCAGATTGCTGCCTTTGGGTTCGTTGCATCCACTATGCCGAGGAGCAAACCTCTGTCAACGCCGCCCATCATAAAGTACGAAAAAAAAAAGAAAGAAACAATCGGTTTGAAAAAAATTAATTTTTTGCAGACTTCCCTTTTTTTCTACATTTTTTTTAAAGGCCCTAAGGTCATGTCATTAGAGAGTCATAAATACTGTTGCCACCTCGTGACGTTGCATTAAATGCAAAAGAAACAATCAGTTCGAAAAAAATCAATTTTTTGCAGACTTCCTTTTTTCTACATTTTTTTTTTCAAAGGTCCTAATGTCACGTCATTAGAGAGTCATAAATACTGCTGCCACCTGATGACATTGCATTAAATGCAATCAATATAAGTGGCTAAATCTGATGCCCTAATTTGAAGGGCATAGATCAAATGCCCCAAAAATTACACCTTCTTTGAAGTTTCCCAAAACAAATGGATGGCTAGGATTTCTCCTTCCGCCCTTGATCCAACGGTTTAGGGATGGGGTGCATGCCCCATGCATGCCCCCCATCATATTTCTATGCCCATGCATGACCTCTCCCATGAGGTGGCGACATCGTGGCCTTCCATTTCCAATCTGGACTACCGGGCATTAATCTCTATAGAGCATGGGTACATCCTTTCCTGGGACACATAGAATAGTTTTATATATACAAGTTTTTGTACTATCAATGGGATAAAATAAAATGGGATGAAACGAAAATGTATAGCTAGTTTGAATCATACATGTACCCATCTTTCTAAGATAAGATTACACTACAGCAATGAAAATCAAGTAAGAAGTTAAAATCCACACACCTAACCGATAATTTTGCATTTAGCAAGAATGTTAGAAATTAAAGATTGTATCCTATTGGGCTCTGAGAGAAATAAAAAATCAAGCTAAATTTAGATTAAACCGAGTCAGTATCATCAAGCTAAAAAAATTTAGATAACCATCATGATTTGATTATATTCTCAAAGCTTTTAAAAATATTCATTCAAATTCCCTTAGATTCCCAAAGATTCTCTTGAGATTGCTCTAGATTCTCTAAGATCCTATGAAGATTCCCTTAGATTTTACATGACTCTTTTAGATTCTCAAAGATTTTATGAAGATTCCCTTGGATTCCCTTAAATTCTCAAAGATTCTCTCGTGGTTCCCATGGATTCCCTAAGATCCTCTAGATTCCTCAACATTCTCAGGTATTATTTATTTAATGTTATCCTTACTCTGACTAGTTTCTCTAGATTCTCCAAGATTTCTTAACGTTCCACCAAATCATTGCAAGATTAATTGAGATTCTATCAAAATTCCTTGAGATTTTCCAATTTCCCTATGCAAATGATGTGGAGTTCGTATTAATTTAGAATATTGACATCAAGTTCCGATGTTGAGACTCCATAATAACTTCATAACATCTAGACATCCCTCATTCCCTCTAGGGTTCTCAAAAATTCCCTAGAGGCGTAAATGTGTTGCATGTTACGAAGTTCTAGAAGTATAATCAAGCTTAAATGGGTGGATGAACCGAAAGAGTTGAGGTAAAAGTCAAGACATCAAAGTCAAAGTCAACATTTAATTTGTAGAAGGTAAGCGCTATGACAATTCTATGGTTCTATAAGGATACATAGAACTATAGAGAGTAAGGACATTGCAAATGTATTTTGTCACTTCAACCTAGCAACAAATAACCGCATCAAAACAAACTAAAACGAAAAATGAATGCCAGAACCAATAACCAAAACATAGAAGACTATCAACTCAAATTGACCCTCATACAACCAAGAAATGAGCACATCTAAACTAGTTATCAAAATGCATAGGCTAGACACGCAAGTGAGCAGTCTAATGGCAAAGTGGCTTCATGGAGCAACAATAACATTACGACAATCCTTAATGTGTTGCTTTGTCGGTTTGATATCATGGATAAGCAAGCCAATTATAGCAGAACTAGCTTATTTGCACCAAATACATTCTTGGAGGATAACATTACCGAAGTCATTAATCATGCACACATAAACAATCTAAGACCCACTGGCGAATGTAGTTTCCAAAAGGGCTCATTGTGTATTTACATTGAAGATCCTGTGCCTAAGTGTGGTCCTTGTAACCATGGAGGACCAGATTTTACTGGACACGTAAGTGCATGCATTGTATAAGCACTCTATGTTTCATATCTTTACTGACCATTCCTCGTGTTGCTTGCAGGCATAACATTCATCATTATTTATGTTTTTTTTAACTTGATACGTGAGACAATCAAGGGAGGATATTTCATTGAGTATAGAAATTGGTTTATTTCCCACAGACGGTTCGGTAGGGTGGTCACAGGTGATTTTGTAAAAGCTTTTCTAGTGACACGTGAAATTGTTATGACATGGCCAGGAGCTACATTCACAATTGTTGTCCCATCATTGCAACTCCTTAGATTCATACCTTTTGGCACGGAAAAAGGGTTCCTCCTATGCTGTTTTGGAGAGCTTGAGAAAGTGGTCTATCAAATGTTTCAAGAGGTAACTTTTGTATGGAACATTATGATAGTATCAGAAGATGAAACATGATAATAAAAATGATGATTGAAGAGTAAAATTGAAGTGTTTTTTTACTCGGAATTCTGCTCTCAAACAGTTATACTCTAATAATATGGAATAATATTCTCAGCGAGCCAATCAAATAAAGTGGAAATTCATGCGAGAGATGGCAGCAAAAGAATAGTTAGAAGTTACATCATCATCACAAAGAGATGTACAAAAAATTTCAAAGCCATATCCTTTCCAACCTTACATTTACTTTTCTAGAATTGAAACCGTTTACGGTAACAATCTCTCTAGAGTGCCATATTCAAGCAACGTCTCCCTGTATGCCCTCAAAATACAAATGAACAACTCATCAACTTCAGATCTCAACACACCTTCAGAAGCCACAGCACAGGTTTCGTTTGGCAATGTAAAGCTTGTACTACAGCTATTAAACCAACCGAATCTTCAGGGCCTGCTATGGCATGGAGATCTGTGTGTTTAAGTTACTGCTCGTTCAGATCTAAATCTACATCTTAAAGTTTTCTTGTTGCACAACTCAATGGCAACCAATCCACAACTTTTCTCGATTTCATAGTTTTCTTATTCCAAAGAAGCACAAACTATGTAGTTCAGATTGTTATATTTGGGATCCCGGCTCGATTGTTATCTAGGTAGCAAGATATAAAAGTAACTAATTCAAAGTTTGTCACATGAGCACCAAAAACAATGCACATGTAAGGAAAAAAATGAAAATATCCAAATTAGTACCGGATTCTAGTCTAGTTTCAAAAGCGCACCCCTTTCTCAAGGTAAGATTGACACAACTTGTTTTCTGCATCACATTCACAATCACGTAGCTTTCTCCTTATTCCAGCGAGCATGCTCTGTGAATGCAAGATTGGTTTGTTACACTTTCAACCTGTTTTTTTTGCAAAAGTTCAGAGCAACGATTTCTCAAATTTCATTTCCGAAAAATCGAGATTCTTACCTGGCAAGCCATACTCTGCGAAGACATAAAGGCCAGCAAGCTCTGCCCTAGCCACTAGCCTTCAAAGCATTCTAGGCAAAATCACTACATTCTGTATTTCTCTATTCTTGCACAATAGTCACATAACTTCTAGATTAATTACAAAGGATCCAGACGAAAAAAGACGAAATAATATAGGCAAGCAAGACTCTTATTCCACAGTTTCATACTGATAGATTAAAATGAATCCCATATTCCTCAAAACAGCAAGCACAATCTGCTTGAAGTATTTGGGCAAGAGCCTCAATCACTATCATAAGGGGGTGGGAGCAAAATTCCACCAAAATCACAATTCTCACCAAAAAGTGCGCGACCTACTCGGCCTAGACATCTAGCTGTTCGAAATCATACTACGCTGAGACAGGAAACTGTTAATAAGCCTAAAGCTGCGAACCTAACGAGGCATCCATGTATTTACAGAGCTGATATCCTGTCTCAACTAATGTCTAGACAACCAGAAAGATTAACTAGGCATCTTGTATTTTCAGAGTTGGCATCCTGGTCTGAATAATATCTAAATAATACAGCATCTACTTCAAGGGTCATCACATGGAAACACGCGTACGCTTTTAAAACACCCAACAAATGAGGATCAAGAAGCAAAACACAATAGAAAGTAATGGACAAATGTAGAGCTTAACCTAGTATTTGAAAAAGAACATAGCCCAATCATTAACGGACATATCTAGAGCTTAATGTATTACTTACAAATGAACACAGCCCAACCAGCACCTGGATTCCACGTTGGTTTGAAAGCACACAGATTCCCTCTGGAATCAAGATTAAGAGTGCATGTAGTTCCTTCTGTCTGCATGCAGCCACGTCAACCATTAGATTAGCTACACAACAGCAAGGTAAATAGAACAGGTAATTACAACTAGCCATCAAAACTTTCAGAGTTGCCATGCTGGCCTGACTAATGTCTAGATAATACACGGTTTGGAACACCCAACAAATGTGAATCAAGCAGCAAAACACAATACAAACTAACGGACATATCAAGAGTTTAATCTACTATATAGAAATGAACGTAGCCCAACCACTAATCCGGACACATCTACAAAATTTTAATCTATTATTTAAATATAAACACACCCCAAGCAAAGACACGGATTCCACGTTGGTACAAAAGCACACAACTTTCCTCCGGATGCAAGAGTAAGAGTGCTCAGTAGTTCTTCTTTAAATGCGCATGGCAGCCACTAATAAAAACAACTAGATTAGACACATAGGAGCAAGGTAAATAAGACAGAAATAAACTACAACGGCCAAGCAAAACTTTCAAAACTCTCTTATTCCATCCTATACTACAATAACCTTTTCAACCCCATATCCCTTGGTACATACTCGAAAAGAAAACACATATATAACTTGGGACACCAAACAATTTGGAACAATCAACACAAAATATCGTGGAAGGAGCAAAAATACAATGGGGACTAAGGCATAAATTCGAGATGCTAATTCATAATCTATAGCTACTATCAAAAACCACACATATTTCGCCTCTGAGTTAGCTTAATATTGTCAATGCGTATTTCTCTGTTCCTACACAAAGAAGGCATCAATTATCCACCAAAAAGATTGTGAATGCACAAGAGCTAGACAAATCCCATACCGATAAATTCATTGAAGCCCCACATTTTCGCGGAATGCACAAGAGCTAGCAGCAGTGAAAGGCAAAAATGGAGTTGATCAGAAGCTTGCAGGGATAAATCCGGCACGATAGAATGAAGGTAACAGACTCACGTTATGTTCTAGCTTGAAACCGATGAAGATGGCCCCAAAACGACCTGCAATCATGAAGGATAACCGTAATATCGTGCAATGGAGGTAAGGAATGGAAAGAAACAGAGGCAAAAACACTTATAGATGTATTTTCGTTAAGTCGCGGGCCAAGAATGCTCGCTTTTTAGGTTTGGAGAAGCAGTGGAGTCGTATGGAATCATGTCTCCTTAAAACCTTGAGGCAACCTCAATCAATGAACTCGTAGGGAGCCGAGAACACCACCCACCGGCTCCAAAGATGTTTGTTATAACAGATAAAATCCCTTTCGGGAGTTTAGAAACCAGCATTCGCACACAAAGCTGTGTAAAATCTGCTCACAACGGGATTCAGAGTCAGAATCATTTTGAAGGTCGGAAATCGGATCTCATTCGCCTCTGGCGCCAACAAGTAATAAGTACATTAGAACGATGAAATATTATTTTAATCTTTTTGCCATACGTAACAAAAAAACAACTTCGATACCGGTTAAATTCGACATAAAGAATTACCCGAGAACCGCCATAGCCGCATCAAACCGGATGGAGGCAGGGGACGGATCCGAACCGGACGAAGGGGGTTTCAACGTACGGCCCAGATCCGAAAATGAGAAGCCCTGTCCGCCATAGCCGGACAGATCTGCCCCCTAGTCCAGTTCGAAAAAATGCCGCTCGGATTGCCTTCCAAATGAACATTCACTGAAAGCCTTAGATTTATTAGAATTAATTAATATAGGCAATTAAAATCGTGCCACCTCATAACTTAGCATTTAATGCATCTAGATAGAATTTAATTTTAATGATTTTCTAACCAACGGCAGAGATTAAACCCCTAAAAATCGGGTAGACATCCAAAGCCCTAAATAAGAGGGCTTTTTATCCGGGCCGTCGATCTACAAGACATTGGGCCCGTAAGGCGACACCTCAATCTCTACCAAAAGGGGGTTGCTTGGGGTGATTCGAGGTGTCACCTTTTGGACCGTCCATCTCAGAGATGGACGGCCGAGATCAATCTCTACCAACATGTTGGTAGAGCTCATATAATTGTATATATATGAGTGAAAGAAACAGAGGCAAAAACACTTATAGATGTATTTTCAGCGTTAAAGTGAAGCCAAGAATGCTCGTTTTTAGGTTTGGAGAAGCGAGGAGTCTGTATGGAATCATGTCTCCTTAAAACCTTGAGGCAACCTCAATCTTTTGAACTCAGAGGGAGCCGAGAACACGACCCTCATGGCTCCAAAGATGTTTGTTATAACAGATAAAAATCCCTTCGGAGTTTAGAAACCAAGATTCGCGACACAAAGCCGTGTAAAATCTGCCACACAACGGGATTCAGAGTCAATCATTTTGAAGGTCTTAAATCGGATCTCATTCGGCCTGGGGCCGCCAACAAGTAATAAGTACATTAGAACGATGAAATATTATTTTAATCTTTTTTTTTGCCATAATGTAACAAAAAACAACTTCGATACCGGTTCGTCGATCGCTGGCTAGGTTACCCCGAATCGCCATAGCCGCATCAAACTGGATGGAGGCGGGGACGGATCCGGAATCGATGAAAGGGGTTTCAACGCGGTCGCCCAGACCGGAAAATGAGAAGCCCTCGTCCCGCCATATGGCCGGACGGTCCCCTAGTCGGTTGAAAAAATGCCGCTCGGATTGCCTTCCAAATGAACATTCACTGAAAGCCTTAGATTTATTAGAATTAATTAATATAGGCAATTAAAATCGTGCCACCTCATAACTTAGCATTTAATGCATCTAGATAGAATTTAATTTTAATGACTTTCTAACCAACGGCAGAGATTAAACCCCTAAATCCAACGGCCGACATCCAAAGCCCTAAATAAGAGGGCTTTTTATCTGGGCCGTCGATCTCGCACATTCGACGGCCCAGAAGGCGACACCTCAATCTCTACCAAAAGGGGGTTGCTTGGGGTGATTCGAGGTGTCACCTTTTGGACCGTCCATCTCAGAGATGGACGGCCGAGATCAATCTCTACCAACATGTTGGTAGAGCTCATATAATTGTATATATATGAGTGATAATGATATACTACTGACGAATATGTTCTTAGAAAGTGACTCAGTGCAAAATAATAATAATAATAATAATAATAATAATAATAATAATACTAATAATACTAATAGTTTTGCAAGTTTTAGCAAATATTAGGTACATTAAATGAGACGATGACGTTGATGTTTAGCTCATGAGCATTGTCTAAAATTGTCTATATTATTGTCAATTTTCTAAAATTGTAGAATTCTCTCCTGCGATGTCCTATGGGGAGAGGTAAATCTCTTTCTCAAAAACTGCCAAGAGATGGATATTTCCACATGTATCCAAAATAAAAGGGTATTTTAGCAATTATAAAGAATGTAAAGGCATTTTCTAGATTTTCTAAAGGCATTTTCTAGATTTTGTTTGGTTGTCTCTCTTACGCCAATCTTTGCAATGAAGAAGCAAAAGCAAGAAAGCACAACACTCTAAGTAAAAAGAAAAGTACAAAGGTTGATAGAACTATTACTTGCCCCTCTAAATTTGAGGTTTAGCAACTCTTTGAGCAACATGGGAGGCTTTAATTATGGCCCGTAAGGAAGCTTGCTCTATCCGTCTTTTTGGTTGTTGTATTCTTCATGTTTGTCTTGATTTCTCTAGGGAAAGCTTGCCCCATAGGCGATAGACACCGCTTACTACAACAATATAAGATAAGCATTAGAAAAAAGTATCTTCATGCCTTTGGCCATATTTCTTATGTAGCTTACACATATTTATCTTTGTTATATCTTCGCTATAATCCCGTAAACATAAAGATCTACCAAACCGCCTAGGTTAGGTCCATAGTATGCCACTTTATTACATGGATATATCCTAAAAAGCCAAGGCATAAAAGATTTTAAATTCCATAAGCTTTATTGGTAAAGATCTAATCTACCACTTAAACTTTGTGAGCCACATAACCATCTAGTAATCAATTTGAGAGACATTACGTAGTGCAATGTAGATCCATCCATCTACCTATAGCATGGAAAATATAGTAGGTGCAAAGCACAAATTAGCATACCGGCACTAGATCATATAAAAAAATAATGAGATAAATATGCTTCAGAATAGACTTGACTCCACATTCAAACCTGAAATGGGAGTTCAACAATATTGTCTTGCAGCACAATTTTTAAATCAACATAAATTAACAATTCACAAAACTTGGAAGGATTGAAATTGAGATGCCCATAATTTACGTAGCTAGAACCATTAAAATAAGTAGGTGATCCGAAACCTCAATTAGATGGCTGAGATTGCCCATTTGATCTGGTCGGCTGAGATTGTTTCCCCAAAAGCGCTACAGAATTGGCTGAACCAAAAATGATTATGCAGGTGTTTGGAGGCGCTGAAAATGGTTTGCAGGTGATTGAAGGCAGCGAGCAAGGTAAGACCGACCTCATTTGGCTATTATCAGGCCGGATTTAGGGATTACCACTCGAATTTGAATACCCATCAGCAGAATATGTTGTCATGATTACTTCATAGCATTTTTAGAGCTTCAATTCATGCAAGAGCATGGTATGTGTGCATCTATCCTTCTCCGCGGTGTGACCATCCTCCTCGTGAGTGCCATTTTCGAGGGGAATGAATTCATAGAAGGCAATCATGGGAAAAAATGTGTATCTGACTTTCTCTGGTGGATCTGTGGGGTTCAAGTTGGTTGCCATACAGTAGCATTCTGCAGCACCAAAATCAGTACAGACAAGAGGAACAAATGCAGCATAGTGTCTTAAATGGAGCCACATAAGGATACATGGCTCCTGTCGTTATGGTTCCAATCATCTTGGCATGGGGCCAAAGAAGTTGGGTTAAGCATAGTTGCGCCGACCCACCGACCTAGCCGACCTAGGTGGGAGAAAGCCGACCTAGGTGGGAATTTTTCGCCGACCTACCGACCTATTTTGCCAAAATTCAAGTTCTTTTATTCCTGCAGATAATGCATAGAGAACATGCAATACATCTCTATTTCTAATTAAATAGGTAAAAATGGACAAGATTACACTTCAAATAACTTCAAAACAGTTGATCTACGCTGTTAAACTTTTAAATAAAGCAAAGTACTTATCTTTTGAGGAAATAAGCTTAATGAAACCAATAAACAGTAGCATCAAACCCAAGAGTAGCTTCAAACCCAATGCATGACTCTAATCTTTGTCTTTGTGTTCAAGAAAAAGTCCCAATTACAATCAACGATACTAAAATATACCTTCTCATACTCAATTTACAAAATTAATACTCAAGTTACAAATTAGTACCTGTATGTTATGGAGATAATTCTTCTCAGGATGGAATGTGTTTTGCTTATGTGATCTGTTAATGGATACCTCCAAAACACTTGATTATCAATATATTGTTCACGTAGGAACCTAGATTAGTTAGAATAATAATAATGTTATTTTTAATCTCTAGACTATACTATGTTGGAATAATGATAATGTAATTTTTAATATTCGGACTATTTTTAATCTCTCTGTTACAGAACTATACTTGAACCTGGCAGGCTGTAGACAATTTAGAGAGCAAAAGTATATACAATTATGAGTCCATCTGTGCATGCATTTAAAAGAACAAAAGAATTTTACAAAGCAGAAGCCATGGCCATGATCTATGCATACAACAACATTGTTATTTAAACCACCTCCAACTCTGGTCCAATTAATGCGAAATCACCTGGAGTGCCTTTTCATCTGCATCCTGTGTATATCTTGCTGTTAGTTGTAGTTACTTCTTGGCCTGAACAGTAGAGGCCCTCCCTGTCCCAGCAAGGGGAGGATTATGAGCAGATGATGGCTGCTCCGATCATTCTGGAATAAGCCACAGGTGGTTCATGGAATAATTTAAGGGCTAAACTTAGCTATTTGGCGATTTTTTAGCAAATTTTTGAAAAAAATCGGCTAAAGTAAATGAAAAAAATTGGGAAAAAAATAATAATTTTAGCTTAACTTTTTTCAGGACTGCACCAACCCTGGAGCTCTTTAGCCAAACGCTAGAAAGTATGAAAGTGAAATTTTGTATTGTTTAGCTAAACCATAGAAACTTTTAGAATGAATTTCGGGCTAGTTTAGCTAATATCATTCTAGGTTATAAGAAATATATGATTAGTAATTTAGTTTCTAGCATTATAAATTAATTTGAGTCATAGATTTTTCTAGTTAGCATTATTTTAGAATGTTTTCACGAAGAAAATGACTAAAATAAGTGGAAACAATTGAAAAAAAGTACAGTAATTTGGTTTAATAATTTCCGTTGGCCACGCCATAGAAATTTTTAGGATAATGTTTAGGTTAGTTTAGCTAAACGCTAGAAAGTATGAGAGAAAAAATATGTAGAGTTTAGCTAAACGACAGAAAGTTTTGGGATTAACATCGAGCAAGTTTAGCTAAAGTCATTCTGGCTAATAAGAAATATGCGATTAGTAATTTATTCCCTGAGGTGGTTTGCCATGGGATTCCCTGGGCGGGAGACTAGGGAGGCCCGGCATTGTGGGAATGAAGCCCATATTCTTTGCACGATGGGATGAAGTTCAACAGGCCTGTCTTCATTTCTTATTGCTTGGAAGAAGGTTATACCTGTAGTACTGCAGTAATGGAATCAGGCCGAGTTAATGCGTATGAGCCTCGCCTTGGATGCTGGGATATTCTTCGGAGAATGCTCCAAGTGGCTCCTTCTTACTAAGATCTCTTATGGCCATTCTAGAATGGGAAGTAGCAGCCTGAACCCTGCTCTTGATCCTGGGCGATTGAGACATGATTAACGTATATCTGGTGACCAGGTGCTTAAAATCTCTTATCAGGCCTATTGTGGAGCCTTTGTAATAAGGTCTTAGACCGTTTTTTTTATAAAATTTAGCCTAGGAACTGAGCCCTTCTCTCCTATAGTATCCTATGGAGAAGAAGTTGAGAGAGGCTCTAACTACTGGGTCTAGAGTCTGGACTGCTTTTCATGGATTTGAGAAGTGATAGCAGCTCTGGACTCACTGTATGTGTAAACACTCTTATCTTTTGAATACAATACTAATCATTCTTGCCTTCAAAAAAAAAAAAAAATTAATGCGAAATGGGAGGCTTCAGCTTGTAGTTCACTTAGGACTGCAAATGAAAATGTTTTAAGGATCAAATAAAAGCAAAAAATTCAAAATAAGCAGTTTACTCACTATTTGCAAGTCTACATATCCTATGCATATCATAAACCATGGACCAGTAAAAGCAGCCAGTTTTGTCCATCCTTTAGTCTGCAAGAATCCATATTTGAGAGATTAATATGTGACAAAGAGAATTCGAATTTACAAAAATGGAGGAAGGGTAAAGAATGCTGCCAAATCCAAGCAAAGAGTGGCGCTAAACGTATAGCTGAAATGAAAAAAAAATACAGTCTGTACTCGGTTTGAACATACCAAAGAGGTTTCGTGCACCCAAATTTGTAGAAGATTCTTAAGTCGATGCTGCTTGGTTGTTGCTTGTGCTTGGTATATGGTGGATGCTCTGATGATGGTGCAACTTGTGCTTGGATGGTCCTCTGATCCTGATGCTAATGCAAGGAGCTTGCATCAAGAAATAAGAAAGGGCATAAGAAAGAGTAAGCAATACAAACTTAAGGAAGCAGCCAAATAGCTAGCAAATATTCTTCCACTGTATTCCAGACTAGATATCAAGAAAAACGTCGAAGAAAGCTTACCTGGTTCATGATTCAGCTACGATTTGGCCTTCCTTGGACTGAAACAGAAAGTTGAACATCTCAGGAAGGATTTGGCAGCGCCATTTTGCTCAAAACTCCTCTGTTCCGGCAATTTTGGCGCCTACGAAATAGGGGGGATTTTTTTTTGGGGACATTTTGACCCCGCCGACCTTGGGTCGGATTAGCCCGACTCCGACCTAGGTCGGAAAAGCTCAGAATTTAGGGCCGACCTAGGTCGGCCCCAACTATGGGTTGAACAATCCATTCCAGCTTAGAATTCTTCTGGAAAATTTCTTTCAATTCATCTGCCAGAGTTGGGTTTGGAGAAAGAACCTTGGATACTGCTTCCCTCATGATCTCATCACGAACCCGCTTGTTTAATTCGCCGAGCCTGATATCCTCAACCAAGTCCGTCCAACAATTCTCTGATTCCAGCATTCTTAATGCTCCGGCAATGCTGTAGGCCATAATTGCAGTTATCGAACCCACTTCGTGCTTCCGAATCAGGACACAGAGTAGATGGCTTCTCGGATTTGGGATCCTTGCCATATCACCTCGTCTGGCATCATAAGACCATCATTCCGACCCTGTGGATGTATAAACCATCTTAAAATTAAAACGTTATACGCTTCAAAACTGTCGGAACCAGTGCCTGCAGCGACACCTTTGCTGCCGGTCTCCAAATCACAATTGAGCAAACTCCAACAAACAATTTCACTGAAAGCCCCGAGAAGAGCCGTAGAAAGAACCCTAGAAAAATGAAGAGAAATGGTTAAAAGAGTAAGAGAGCCTCCATCTAGAACCTAACATGTAAAGTAGTGTAACCGCTGCCAAATCGTCTTCACGAGCTTGTGGATCCAGAGCCGAGCAGAGTGGGGATACCTTGCAGAGCAAGAAATGCCAGGAGACTCACGACTATTTTTTAACCCATTTAATATTTTTTTAGGGACACGTGTTGTCACTAAGTTTTTTCCTGGAACGGAAATATTACATCAAAGAACAAATGAAACTCCCTTACATATGTTGTGATAGGCTAGATTCTTCAGGAATATCCTTTTTATTCTTTTACCAGTTTGCTGCCACGTCATTGTATCTATCCGTGGCAAAAAATCAGGATGAAAAAAAAGCCAGCAATCCTTTCATGATGACATATGTGCAACGATGAACAAAGGAGCATGTCGTTCTGTAAGGGCGTTGCTGGAATTGGGCTGGAGCGAGAGTAGCAGCTCTTGAGATGAGTTCCTAGAAAGCCGCAGAGGAGGAATCAAAAATCATTTTCCTAAGGAGATAGATAGATAGTAGTTTTAACGTCACGCCACTAGGCAGCATCCAACTGGACATGTGACCACACACCACACTACATTGCTCGGTTGGGCCCTGCCCCCAACCACCTTACATTGCGTCTGTTGGGATTTAACCCCCAACAGTACCGAGTGCGATTCTGGACGGTCTCGAACTCGAGACCACATTGCTAAGGAACTAGTGTGTTACCACTAGACCAGGATTCTGGAGTAAGTCTGAAGCCAGAGCAAGAAATATTGATGCGGTTCAAATTGAGTGCCTTCTGGTGCTAAATTCAATTTATAATTTGGTTTATGCCAGCAACCCAATGCCTGACAATAAATTTGGCTTCACACCTTCTAGCTGCATTTCCAAAAGCAGATGAAGAGCTTGCTTTGCATAACTTTGTTGGGCATACGCTGCAATCATGGCATTCCAGGAGAAAATATTCTAATTATCCTCACTGCCACGGAAGACATCAAATGCAACCTCAATATTTCCGCATTTACCAAATGCATCTATCAGCCTGAAACTCATTCTGAACAATGTGGTCTCGAACTCTTTTCACTGCCCAATTTTCCTTGGCCTTTAAGCAAGTCTTAAGGATACAGACATATACATTGAAATTCAGAACAAGCTTTCCTGATTCTAACCGTTCCAGTGCCTCTAAAAGCCTGTTTTGTGCATGCAAACGCCTAACTGTAAGAAAGAACTTCAAAATAATTTTGAAAGGAAGAGTTGTAGGCGAAGACGGTTTATTGCAGAATCAATTGGCTAATGCAAACGCATAGAGTTTTAGCAATGGAAAATTCTTGCAGGAGCTGCAAGTGCTGCAATAAATCGCGATCTGCGATTGCTGCAAGAACAGATCGCAAGGACATTGCTGAAAAATCTTTGCAAGGGGATCGTGATGAACATAAGAGGCTTTTCCTCTTCGTTTTACCCACCCAACTGGATCCAAACAAGTGGACTCATGATCTCTCATGCTCTTTTTTGAACCATCTTAACATTTGTACGAAATATTTCTAGCTATTAAACAACATACAAAACATTAGCTATTAAACAACATATTTGCATATAATGAACGATAGCACCATGGAGAGTTGGATTTCCTGTTCAAAGTTGGAGATATTCTAATTTTCTTATGTATGGGAAACAATCATTTGGCAACAACGGACACATTAAATTAACAAATAAGTTCAAGCCCTTCCTATAGCATCTTTTAAATATTACTACTTCCGCTTACGAGTTTTCAAAATTACTAGTCCTAAACTAACACATATCTATTACTACTAGGCATAATTCCAATCTGTAAGTGAGTCACAGGGAAATGTTTGCTTGGTTGTCAGAAACATCCATCAATACTGACTCACTTCATCAAATGCATGGGAGTGAGCAAAGAGAAATTTCTTGTATCATTTATGTACTCTATATCTTTTTGTCTAGTTTTCCAAAAGAAGAAAAATTCGTTAAAATTATTCTAGTAGATCGACCCTTCAAATAGAAATTTTTTTTTTTTTAATATGTCAATTTTCTTCTTTTGTCCCTCGAAAATGGCACTGCACTCCTAGAAAATATGCCTTCTTTTCAAGTTGGATGCCAAAACTAGCATATTTTTAGGGAATCTTAGGGAATATTCTGTTATTAGTGCAACTACATGTTATTATTGCATGTGGTAGGTCACATTGTTATCGGCTCAAACAAGCCATCTAGGCTCAAGCATTGTCCCTAGACTCAAACATGCCACCTAAGCTCCAACAAAGGATCAAATATGCCACATAAACTAGAGAAAAAAATACAACACATGACTTCACAATGTGGCTCAAACATCCCACCTACATCAAACATGTCAACTAGGCTCAAACATGACGTGTGACTCAAATATGCCACCTGGGATCAAACATGTCAAATACTAAAATAAAAAGTACTGTATGTGACGTCGCAATAACAAAATACCACCTATAGGTGTTGCATTTCTCTTAGGGTCGAACATGCCACTTAGGCCATGGCACCGTTGTCTTATATTTAGCTTAATATTATTGGGCCACATAAGAAAAAAAGTCACCATCCACTGAATAATTTAAGACATGTCTTAAATGGGTTCCGTACAACTTGAGAGGAGCATTTTCCCGCCACAAAATAAGGTATGCATCCCTAACCTATCAGAGAGCTTCTCTGCCGCATCATTCGGCTGTCTTAAAAATAGTAAACGGATCGTCAAACGCAGGTGATTGGAATGAACAGTGGGCTGATGATTGGAATGGCTGATTGAAACAGAGACAAAAAAAGGAGGAAGGGAGGTCGCGAATGGCGGAGTCAATCTGGCAGAGGCGTATCCGACCGAGCTCGGGCAAAGCGGCATGGTCTTTTGATGATTTTGTAGCCAGTATTAAAAGGAAGAGAGCAAGGGTCGAAATGGGCGTACCGAACCGAAAGGGGTTGTCGGATTTTGAGCAAGGGCTTGTGGGCAGTGCCGGGGTACATTTGTTTAAAAATCCGCTGGAAATTGAAAAGGGGAAGTTCGCGACTGGATTTTGAGTAGAGGCAAACAGCGGCATAGACAAGAATGGAATCGATCTGATCTACGTAAATAGAAAAAATCTTTTGCTGTTACCGAATCTTTCTTTAGGAGGCGAAATTTGTGCGTTCATTTTGATGCAGAAAGCTAAGAAAAAGTTTGAGGTTTTCATCAATGGTTGTTCATCGCCTCTGACCATCACCCATCAAGAAATGGTTTAGCGAGAAAATGAAATTTTGCTGTGACAAACATGCAAGAAACAACGGAGTAATGGAAAACCAGATTTTATGAGACATATCTTATATTACCAGCTACTTCTTATAATGGAGCCGTGGAAAAGCATTTTTTTCTAAGACATGTCACAAGAATGACATGGCACATTAAATGCTGTCTTATAATTATAAGACAGCGGCATATTTTAAGCCAACCGTGGAAAAAGGGCCTTAGGTTCAAACAAGCCTCTTAGGCTCAAGCATTGCCCCTAGGCTCAAACATGCCCCAGGATCAAACATGTCGTCATTCTTCTTCTGGAGAACATGGGTGGTCTTTTTGCCATGAAACTTGGCCCCCATGGCAATGTTGACCGTTTGAGCCCAAGGAAGAGCCAAATCATGGTTTTGGATAGGGGAGGTTGTCCGTCCATCGCCAGGGCCTTCGAGAGAGGACTTTTGGGGCAAGCCGCTTTTGAGGGTTTTAGGGCCAGCTTTTCGCCTCGACACCCCACCTCTACTTCAACACGCGGCGCAAGGTCCTGGTCGAATCTGACAAGGATAGGGCATCCAAAACATAACTCTGTGAGTTGCCAGGTTCTTGAAGGGTTTGTGTTTTGGGGCCCGAGGTTTGGTCTTTTGCACTTGGGACGTAGCCAAGAAGCTGCACTTGGGAACACGAAGCAAAATGGAAAAATTACCCTAGGGACCAAGTTACGGTCGGGTTTTGCATAATGTACGGCCTACATGGTCGTTATTGAAATCCACGCCCCGTGCCAATTGACTACAAAGGTGCTAGACAGGAGCTACTTTGGCACTTCTGGGAGAAGGGGTGGTCTTCTGGCCACGAAACTTGGTCCCCAGAGCAATGTCGACGCTCTGAGCCCAATGGAAGAGCCAAACCACGATCTCGGAGCTGTCCATCGCCAGGGCCTTCGGGAGAGGACTTTTGAGGCAAGCTGCTTCTGGGGGGTTTTGGGGCCCGTGCTCTAGCCTCGACACCCCCCTCTACTTCAAGACGCGGTGCAAAGTCCTGGTCAAATCTGACAAGAATAGGGCCCCCAAAACATAAACCTAATGAGTTGCCAGGTTCTTGAAGGGTTTGCGTTTTGGGGGCCGAGTTTTGGTCTTTTGCACTTGAGACATGGCTAAGAAGCTGCATTTGGAACGTGAAGCAATTGGAACTGGCGGAATGAAGTTTAGATCTGCCCTCCTCCCGATGTGGCAATTAGAAGTCGAGGGCCACTTTTGCAGTAGCAAGGCATTCATAAATTTGTAATCAATGCATAGCACGGAATTAAATTCTGATTTTTTGCCAGCTGGCTTCCTAAGTCATCACCATCATACAGGCCAATTTTTCGAATTTTCGGACAAGGTTTCGATCAAGGAGTTAGCATTAGAGCGGTCCAGGCAGCCCTTTGTTAGGGAGCCGAGCTGGAACCCTTCCCCAAGTCACACAAGGCCAGGACCTTGCAAGGCCGCCTCACAGGATGGGAGAGTAAGGACCTCAGAACGCGAAAACCAAAAAAGTTCTCGAAGTAGCCTACCTTGGCGGCAAGATCCCGAGGGGGTCGTACGCTAATGACCACCCTCTCGGAGATACCGTTGCATCCTCTGTTCAGGGGCCTTACTTCGGGCAGGTCCAAAGAAATCCAAGATTGATCCGGGGGACTTATCAAACCGCGGAGCGTCTTGCGGGCGACCATGTAGAAACCGATGTGTTTTGTTGGTTCGGCACCGCAAAGGGCCCCGAATGGAGATTCGACTTCGCCCACATCATTCGGACTTACAAAATTGCCCTAGAGACCAAGTTACGGGGTTTTACATGAGAAAGGAATTATGCACGCTCTACATGTCCGTATTCAGCATCCACCCCCCACGCCAATTGACTACGAGGTGCTGGACATGAGGTACTTTGGTGCTTCTGGAAGAAGGGGTGGTCTTCTAGCCACAAAACTTGGTCTCCAGAGCAATGTCAATGCTCTGAGCCCAATGGAAGAGCCAAATCATGGTTCCGAATAGGAGAGGTTGCACGTTCGTCGACGGGAGAGGACTTTTGGGGCAACCTGCTTCCGGCGGGGTTTTTTGGCCCGTGTTCTGGCCTCGACACCCCCCTCTAGTTCAATATCGGGAAAGGTCCAAGGTCGACCGATCGGCGAGGATAGAGCCTCCGAAACGTAAACCCTTGAAGTTGTCAGGTTCTTGAAGGGTTTGTGTTTTGTGGGCTGAATTTTGGTCTTTTGCACTTGGGACGTGGCCGAAAAGCCCTGGCCCTGGAGTTTGGATCTGCCCTCCTCCCGATGTGGCAATTAGAAGTCGAGGGCCATTTTTGGAGAAGCAATGCATTCATAAATTCGTAATTAATGTATCGCGCAGAATTAAATTATGATTTTTTGCCATTTGTCTTCCTAAGTCATCTCCAGCATACATGCCAATTTTTCGAATTTTCGGACAAGGGTTCGATCAAGGAGTTAGCATTAGAGCAGTCCGGGCAACCCGTTGTTGGGTAGCTGAGCTGGGACCCTTTCCCAAGTCACACAAGGCCAGGATCTTGCAAGGCCGCCTCACAGGAGGGGAGAGTAAGGACCCCAGGAGGCGGAAACCAAAAATGTTCTCGAGGTAGCCTACCTTGGCGGCATCGGGGGGCGTGACGCTAATGACCACCCCCCGGGAGATCTGGATTTGCATCCTCCGGCCCCGTGGCCTTGCCGGGCAGGTCCAAAAAAATCCAAGATCGATCCAGGGAGACTTATCAAATCGCGGAGCGTCTTGCGGGCGACCATGTAGAAACCGAAGTGTTTTTTTTGTTCGGGCACTGCAGAGGCCCCAGAACGGAGATTCGACTTTGCCATGTCATCTGGACTGGCAAAATTGCCCTAGAGACCAAGTTACACAGTCAGTTTTACATGAGAAAGGAATGCGTACGCGCTACATGGCCGTATTCAGAATCCACCTCCCATGCCAATTGACTACGAGGGTGCTAGACATGAGGTACTTTGGTGCTTCTGGGAGAAGGGGTGGTCTTCTAGCCACAAAACTTGGTCCCCAGAGCAATGTCAATTCTCTGGGCCCAATAGAAGAGCCAAACCACGGTTCCGAATAGAAGAGGTTGCCCGTTCGTCGCCAGGGCTTTTGGGAGAGGACTTTTGGGGCAACCTGCTTATGGCGGGGTTTTTAGGCCTGTGTTCTGGCCTCGACACCTCCCTCCACTTTAAGATGCGGCGCAAGGTCCTGGTCGAATCTGACGAGGATAGGGCCTCTGAAACGTAAACCCTTGGAGTTGTCAGGTTCTTGAAGGGTTTGCGTTTTGGGGGCCGAGTTTTGGCCTTTTTCACTTGGGACATGGCCGAGAAACTGCACTTAGGAACGCGAAGCAAGTGGAACTGACAGAATAAAGTTTGGATCTGCCCTCTTCCTGATGTGGCAAGTAGAAGTCAAGTGCCATTTTTGCAGACGTAAGGCATCCATAAATTCGTAATTAATGTATCGCACAGAATTAAATTATGATTTTTTTGCCATCTGTCTTTCTAAGTCATCTCCAGCATACAGGCCAATTTTTCGAATTTTCGGACAAGGTTGCGATCAAGGAGTTAGCATTAGAGCAGTCCGAGCAACCCGTTGTTGGGTAGTTGACTGGGACCCTTCCCCAAGTCACACAAGGCCAGGATCTTGGAAGGCCGCCTCACAGGCTAGGGAGTGTAAGGACCCCAAGAGGCGGAAACCAAAAAAGTTCTCAAGGTAGCCTACCTTGGCAGCGCATCCCGGGGGACCGTACGCTAATGACCACCCTCCCGGAGATACCGTTGCATCCTCTGTTCAGAGGTCTTGCTTCGGACAGGTCCAAAAAAATCCAAGATCGATCCGGGGGAACTTATCAAACCGTGGAGCGTCTTGCGGGCGAGCATGTAGAAACCGAAGTGTTTTGTTGTTCGGGCACTGCAGAGGCCCTAGAACGGAGATTCGTTCGCCACGTCATCCGAACTGACAAAATTGCCCTAGAGACCAAGTTACACAGTCAGTTTTACATGAGAAAGGAACGCGTATGCCCTACATGGTCGTATTCAGCATCCACCTCCCATGCCAATTGACTATGAGGGTGCTGGATATGAGGTACTTTGGTGCTTCTGGGGGAAGGGGTGGTCTTCTAGCCACAAAACTTGGTCCCCAGAGCAATGTCAATGCTCTGAGCCCAATGGAAGAGCCAAATCACGGTTCCAAATAGGAGAGATTGCCCTTTCGTCGCCAGGACCTTTGGGAGAGGACTTTTGGGGCAACCTGCTTCCGGCGGGGTTTTTAGGCCCATGTTCTGGCCTCGACACCCCCCTCTACTTCAAGATGCGTAGAAGATGAAGCAACTGAAAGATAGGATAAAGAAATGGATGGAAGAAGCAAAAATATGACATCTACAAGCAAATTAGGGAGGAGCTATTTTTGAACAAAGACACCACAATTGCAGGAGCAGGAGGAGAAATTGAAAACTGATGTAGAGCACATTGAAGGATCTGAAGCTCAATCTCTGGCCATCAAATTTAAATGCCAATACATTAATCAAATGGATCCTCCTTTTTCTTCAGTGCTGCTAAAAATAGGATTATTAACAATGGTATTGTTTCTGTTAAAGATGGGTTGGAAAATCTAATCCAAGAGTTTCTTCAACTTGCTTGATCTCTGTAGTGATATGTTCAATAATGAGCTTCTTACGGTCCCCCCTCAAAAGCATGAAATTTTTACCATTTTGCATTCCATAGCCCCTGGAAAAGTCCAGGTCCTGAAGATGGGATATAATGCGAGATGCAACATCACCACATTCATTCAGGGAGCCTGGTTGGCGGAACAGTTTCATCCAGCTGTCAATGCTGGCCTTATAGCTCTGGTGCCTAAGGTTGTGAATCATTCAGGATTCTTAGATTGGAAACCCATTTCATTAACTAACACCAGCTATAAGATATTGGTCAAGTAGTTGGCCAACAGACTGAAGCCATTATTGAACAAAGTTATCAGTCTAGTCCAAACAACCTTCCTTCCCTCCAGAAGCATGCTTGACAATTTCATAGAAGCATATGAAGGACTACATTGTAGCAAAGTGAGTGATCAAAGGTGATTATGTTGCTAAAACTTGACCTCAAAAGGGCCTTTGATACTATTCATTGGGACTTCTTATACAAGGCCCTCAAGAGGTTATCAATTTGATCATGCTTTTAATAAAGAAGCTAGGTTAGCTGTTCTTGCAATGGTTCTCCTTCTCAATTCTTTTCCTGGAAGAGAGGAGTTAGACAAGGAGGCCCATTGGCTTCTTACTATTGAGCAAAATCCCGACAACGTTAGAACCCCACAAAGCAAGGGACTAAAACAGAAAAATAACATCTAGGCCATCTTTCCTGGCCAGAAAACAGGCCAACGGGTCTTTGGCATAACGGAAAACATCCATTGGGCTTCATTCTGCTGTTGAATGCAAGATAAAATCGACGGAATGCAGGGTAAGATCCCTGGAATGCCTGCCGCTGTTCTTGCTCGACTTTCAGATAAAGAAAACTTGCTACGTGTCGTGATCTGATTGGATGGGAAGGCAGAATGAAGCCCAATGGTTTTTTCCGATTCCGGGAAAACATATTTGCCACCTTTTTACATTCTATCGAGTTTTGCCACGTCTAAATAATGCGTGGCGAAAATCAGTCACCGACTCAAATTGTTGCATATATAAGCGACCTTTAAAGAGAGAATCCTCCCTTCCGGCGCGGGGCTCCCAATTTATATATTCGGAGTTTCTGTTGCTGTTGTTTTGCTTCTCCTCACATTGCTTGGATTTTTCTTTTCATCTTCGCTGCTTCAACTTCTCTATTATTCCATAATTATCATCAATTCAATTCTTTGTACAGTGCTGAATCTGGTGGATTTGTTCTTCTTTGCTGTTTTATTGTCGGTGAAGATTTGAGATAGATGGGACGCCAGGTAAGCCCTTTAGATTCAGAATCCAGACGCAAGTATATTAAAATGAGTGCAGCTCCTGCTTCAAACAAGCCTAAATCTGGTGGGTATTATGAAATTTTAGAAAAAAGAAAAACCCTGCCGGTATGGCAGCAAAAGGAGGCTTTTCTTCAAACCTTATCATCGAATCAGGTTATGATTCTAGTGGGAGAAACAGGCAGTGGAAAAACAACACAAATTCCTCAATTTGTGCTTGAAGCAGGATATGCAAAACAGGGTAAACAGATTGCTTGCACTCAGCCTAGAAGAGTAGCTGCCATGTCTGTATCCAACAGAGTTGCAGAAGAAATGGATGTAAATATTGGAGAAGAAGTAGGTTATACGATTAGGTTTGAAGATTGCACTGGACCTAAAACAGTTCTAAAATATGTAACAGATGGAATGCTTCTAAGGGAGGCTATGGCAGATCCTCTTCTTGAGCATTATGGCGTAATAATTCTTGATGAAGCTCATGAACGAACTTTAGCCACAGATGTGCTTCTTGGACTTCTTAAAGGTATTTTGAAGAAAAGAAATGACCTGAAACTTGTTGTTATGAGTGCTACTTTAGAGGCAGGAAAATTTCAGGCCTATTTTACTGGTGCCCCTGTTATGAAGGTTCCTGGCAGGCTTCATCCTGTAGAAATTTTCTATACCCTAAAACCTGAGCGGGATTATTTTGAAGCTGCCATTCAGACTGTGCTGCAGATCCATACTGGAGAGGCACCAGGTGATATTTTATTATTTTAACTGGTGAAGATGAAATAGAAGATGCATGTGGTAAGATTATTAGAGAAATTGATGGCTTAGGGGATGAAGCTGGTCCTGTTAAGGTTGTTCCTTTGTATTCTACCCTAACTCCAGCCATGCAGCAGAGAGTTTTTGAACCCGTACGTCCAGTAAAAGAGGGTGATTCTCCTGGTAGGAAGATTGTGGTTTCTACTAATATTGCAGAGACTTCTTTGACAATTGATGGCATTGTTTATGTGATTGATCCTGGCTTTGCAAAGCTGAAGATTTATGATCCAAAAAGTAGGATTGAGTCTCTTCTGGCTACACCAATCTCCAAAGCAAGTGCTAATCAAAGAGCAGGTCGTGCTGGTAGAACTCAGCCTGGAAAATGTTTTCGTTTATATACAGAAAAGAGTTTTAGAAAGGATCTACAAGATCAGACAGCTCCAGAGATTCTAAGATCTAACTTAGCAAATGTTGTTCTCACATTGAAGAAACTTGGTATCAAGGATTTGGCAAGTTTTGATTTTATTGATCCTCCTGTATCAGAAGCCTTGAATAGAGCTCTGGAGCTTCTGGTTGACTTAGGTGCTTTAGATGAGTATGAAAGTTTGACGAAGCTTGGGGAATTAATGAGTGAATTTCCATTAGATCCACAGATGTCAAAGATGTTGGTGGTTAGTCCAGACTTTAATTGCTCAAATGATATTTTGTCCATTACTGCAATGTTATCTGTGCCAAACTGTTTTCTTCGTCCGAGAGGAGCTCACAAAGCAGCAGATAGAGCTAAAGCCAGATTTTCTCATGGAGAAGGGGATCATTTAACACTCCTTAATCTTTACAATGCATACAAGCAACATGATGCAGATTCTGTTTGGTGTTGTACCAATTTCATCAATGCCAGGGCTCTGAGTGCAGCAGATAATGTCGAGAAGTCAATTGGTAGGACTCATGAATAGGTACAACCTGAAACTTTGCAGTACAGAAGTGAAAAGTAAAGATTATTTCAACAACATTAGAAAGGCAATACTTGCAGGTTATTTCACGCAGGTGGCTCACTTAGAAAGGCAGGGGCACTATTTAACTGTGAAGGATAATCAGGTTGTTTATAAGCATCCCTCTAGCAGTCTGGACCACAAACCAGAATGGGTGATATACAATGAATTTGTGTTTACAAGCAGAAGTTTTATTAGGGTTGTAACAGATGTGAAGGGGGAATGGTTGCTTGATATTGCACCACGTTATTTTGATCTTCGCAGTTTTCCTAATGGAGAAGCAAAGAGAGTTCTGCAGAGAATTGATTCCAAAAGGCGAAGAGAGGCCTGTGAAGGGGAAGCAGCGAAGGAAGAAGAATTGGCCAAGTCTTCCGAAGATGAAGCAGAAGCAATCAAGACAGATACATCTGCTGATGAATCTGTTAAGTCTGATGAGGATGAACAGTTTTCTCAAAATGGTGGCTTGTGCAAGCGTTTCGGAGATAATTCGGCCACCAACTTAGAAACCAACATGTAATCTATTGCATTATATCTAGTGCAACAAATGAATATGTGATGTGATACCGATGATGTACTGCATGCAATGCAAATATGAAACCAATAGTTTGCAAATGCAACAGCAATGTGTGTTAGCGTAGGTAACGATCGAAGTATAAAATCTGTGTCCATGCGTTTTATTTATTGGCAGTCTCGCTCAAAACTCGTGCAATTATATTCTTAGTTAAACTGGGATGCTTTCGTCTTTTATTGCCGACCACTGATGGGAAGAATATTCCTTTGCTTGTGCTAGATCAAGGGCCTAGGATTTTTTTGTCTTTACCCAACGACATTTCCAAGCAGGTCCGCTTCAGGGCATTCTTCAGGGCATTTCTTAGCTGCAAATCAAAGCTTTCGGCTCAATTGAAGAGCCTGCAGCCCTGGTCGCTAGATTTGGCGCCAAAACTAAAACATGGGCCCAATGAAACATGGGCCAAAACTAAAACATGGGCCCAATGAAACCTTCAATGGTGCAAATTAAATCATAAAAAACCAATGGATCCAAACATGTCCTTCAAGGCAAGTCGTCGTACCTTTCTTTTCTACTAAGAAACATGTCCTTTTTGAAGATCCCATTCAAAGAAAGAAAGCACGAAACAAAACCTCTGAGCAACAGAATCCAGGGTCGGAGGATTTGAACCTCCAGGCTGCAATGACCTCACCAGAGCCCAATAACACATCGAACCATTCAAAGCCACAAAAAGCTTTTGCCATGACAATGCACTTTGCGGAAATGTAAAAATAGGGTAAGAAATTCTTGATGCAATAGCAACAGCAAATTGGCAACACAACAAAAATAGGGTAGGAAATTTCGAGAATCAGACACTGCACAAAGCTTCTGTCATAGAAACTTTCTGGACGTGGCAATGCAGTTTGTCGGATTGCTGGAAATTTAGGGCTCCTCTGTGGCCAATCTACTAGAAAACCAAGAGAAACACAAGCAAACAAGAGAAACACAAGGGAAGATCCCCCATCTAGCGCTCCATGCCACAACTAGTGCTCCAGAACCACTGCGAGAATACCTTCCCACAATACCAAACAAATTGTGCAAACTTAATGGCATCAAATGTATGTGTATGAAATGCTAGATTGCGTGGGTGGAATTGAATGAATTGAAATTCCATGTGTAGACAACTAAGAGCTCTCATGATATTGTAAATACTGATATAACGAGAGTGAATGAGGCCATTGTTGACTAGTGAAATAATAATGTACAAGTATTTGTCGCTGTTTTGTGCTTTTTAGTTTGTACATTTGCGGAAAAAAGAGAACCCACATGGAATCACCTAGATCTATGCCATATTTTCCAACCATGCGATCGTGTGCATGTGGCCCATACAGCATGAAGCAATTAGCTCTTAAACATGATTTAACAAAAAAACGTACAACATGAAGCAATTAGCTCTTACAAGAATTTATTGCGATGGCCTTTCGCCGGTACTTTGTACTTTTTAGTCTGTGTTTTAGAAGGCTTGTTCGTTGAAGATGGAGGCCCAAGCTTCCCCAATTGACTATGTTAATTTTGCTTCAACAACATATTTGAGAACAACAAAGAGAAAGAAAAAGAATCAAAGAAAAAGGAATCAAAGAAAGAAAAGGAACCAACTGAATTGTGCGCAATAATATTACATATTCATATGGACTTGCTAGCTAAGGTTCATTAAATTGAATAGGAATGGATTCCACATCACAAAACAAATATGGATTGGATCCGTTGGCCTATGTACTTGCTTTTGCATAAGCTTATCCACATCTTACGCTATCTTATAACATCTTAACATGTATAATTCTTATGGGAAAGATTCTTTCAGTATAATCGATTTTGATGCTTGCCTCTAATGTTGCCACGTTTTTCCGGAAGGAAAAAATAGGGATAGAAAAAAAAAGGCAAGGAAAATAGAATTGAAAGGAAACATTGCGATCTCCTTCGCTTTGGCTCCGGCGGCGTGTTCAGAGCCTAAACGGCAAGATGAGAGTCTAAGCCTCGATGGCGTGAGAAATGATTGGCCTCATCCGATTCGGGCGCGGTTGTTGTGTTTACATCCATATGGATCTAATTGGGTCTGACAGGTGGAACGATCCCAGATGCTAGAATCCGAGCCAGTTGCATGTGTGTGAGTATAATAGCCCCAAATCCGACTTGAAGCAGGTGGTTTCCAGTCCATTCCGTCCCTTTCTGTTCTAACACATTGGCCAAATCATCCAACAAGTCCGACTATAAATCCCCCATCCGGAGGTTTCTGCCCAAAAACCAGGTACGCATGGTATTAGTGATGGGTAAGGGTCTGCCAGGTGATTTGTGGCCGATCTGAAGAAAAAAGGATGCGGTTTTTGCTCTAAAAGGATGCGGTTTTGCAGAGGCTTGAATGGAAATAACCTGCGATGGTCCTGAAGGACATGCATCGACTAGGGCGTCGTCTACAATATGTTAACCATGGTTTTAGTCTGCCATTTGCTGCAAGCGGAACTGACATTTTGTTCGGATGTCTGCGCCTTATCTGCATATTCTTCGACGTCAAGGCACTCATCTCGACCGTTGATAAATAAAAAACAACTGCCCACCATTCAAATTTATCCAGTATGAAAAGCATCCGTTGCGAGAGCCACCGACAATGCCATATTTGACGATGGCTATGGATGGTTATGGAGAGGAGGAATCGATGACCATTAGAGGATTTTTGAGGTCAATTAAGGGCCTTCTAAGAAATGCCAACATGGCATGCCGAACCTGTAGCCTCGGGCAAAAAGCCATCCCAAACCTACAATAATTTTTTGTCTTGTTCGTAACTGCTTTATTAATTACAAACAAGACAATAATAACATATGCGTGTGGCGGGAAAATTGGGGGGAAATTGGGAGGTCATATTTCCCTTGTTTGAGTCTTTATGCACTGCGGGATTGGCAAAGCGCATATCGAGCTTCCGGCAATGGATCAATCATGTTCGTTCATATCTTGCTGCTGCTTCCCCAAATCCGAGCATATCGAGCTTCCGGTAATGGATCAATCATGTTATTTATGCATGGAAGCTTACAGTCCAGCTATGGCGGTGCCCCTTTCTCATGCACCTCTAGGTTCGCTTATATACTCCATCGTATGTTTCTTCAATGGGAGACGAATTTGCCAGATGCTTTGGATTCGATGCAGTTCTTTCCCTGTGGTAATCATGGGTACTAAAGTTTTATAGTAAATGATTGGGCACCACTCCCAGTTCTGCTTCAAGAAAAAGGGCGGCTCTAATAGTCCAGTGTGCAAAGGCCATGTGGACCAGTTTCCTCCACCTATCTGCAGGTTGCCCTCTTCTATAGCCGAGCTTGGAGTTTCTTTGTGGTTGTTCTATTCCATAGCTCTGTATTTTTAGAGATTTGGCGCCCTCTGCTTTGAGTGCTTTGCTCTGTATTTTTACAGATTTGGCGCCCTCTGCGTGGGTGTGGGTCGGATCCTTTGTTCAGCTCTGGCGAAGGAAGGAAGGTCCCTTATATTGGAAAAACAGAATGGAATTTAAGGTTTCTGTGGGCTCTTCTTTATCTGGTCTCCGGCATATCTACGAAATCTAAGAAGCCTGGAGCCAAAGCTGGGCCTTCAAAATCCTCTGCTGTTCAAGCTTTTAGGTCGGAAGATGGCATTTGGAATACCCGGGCAAGAGTTCTTGGGGGAGGAACTTGCATAAACGCCGAATTTTACAGCAGAGCAAGCCAGGAATTTGTCAGAACTGCAGGCTGGGATGAATCTTTGGTTAACGAATCATATGCATGGATTGAGCAGCAAATTGTTTCAATTCCAAAGTTAGTCTTCCGACTGTCTTTAACTCCATATATTATCATCTGCATTAACTGCTCTTTTTCTTCCCTTTTCAAAAGCAAGCCCTTCCTCTGCCACTGCTTAAAATTAAATCCGGCAGGAGGACACAGAAAAAAGAAAGCTCCGCCATAGCCAGAGCTTGAATATGAACAAGGGGCTGACTACCCAATAAGCAGATATAAACCTTTCTCAGAAATCCCTCACCTTGCCATAGGTTATATTACAAGTATAACCATTGATCTTGCCTTCCTTATTGAAGCTCAAAGTGATGAAGAACTACCAGAACAGATTTTGGGAGCAATTAGACTTGCAGAAAAGGAAAAAAATGAACAAAAAGCTATAGTGATCACGGTGCGAAAAGCACGTTTCCTTTGCCAAAAGGAGACGCTTATTCGCACCGTGGGCACTATTTTGTTTAAGCACTTCACAATTTCACAATGGACTTAAAAGTATTTTATTTCACATCTTTGACACTATTTGTTGTATGTTTTTTTACCCATTGTAGCAACAAAACGATACATAAAATATTATGGAGTGGCAGAATAGACGTACTAATAAGAGAAGCTCATCAAATTTACTTCAACCGAATCGGAGCAAGCAGATTGATTTGAGCATATCGATTTGAGCTCTCTTGGCACGAATTTGTGATTTAAGTTTTGGAATGAAAAACCTTGGGTAGGAATTGAGGGCGGTAGCATCATTATTGTTTCTGTCCTATCGTACCCACACCAAGAGGCACGGGGCACGTGCATTGCCGAACCTACCTAAGGGTGACACCTGGAAGGCACTTAGGAGGCTCGGTATAAAAATTCTGTACAAGCTCGGCTCCCCATTGGCCGCGAGCTTTTTGACGTGGCATCGAGTAAGGGCCCTTATTTGACCTCAAAAAAACTCTAATGTATAGGAGGAGGAATCTGTATTGGCTGTTTTTTTTTTGTTTTTTTTTTTTGTTTTTTTTTGTTTTTTTTTATATGTTTACTGTTAAATGTAAACTATAAGCTACCTATTGGCCCAAGCTAATCCAAATGTCATACTATGCGAGCATGGTCCAAAATAGATATTATAATTTTTAAATGACCTCTTTCTTAACGTTGTCATTCTTCCCTAGAAAAATTATTACCAAAAACTCCCTTTCCATCGTGCAACCCTAGTTTTTTAGGGTTAACCAACAGATTGGTATGGCCGCTGAAGCCTTCGTGGATGCTTGGACATGCATGTGCTGGCAGCACCACCGCTTTCAATCAGATGAACAGATCGTCACCTCCAAAGGTAAGATAAAGACCAAGAGTTCCTATTTGTAGACCAAAAATTCTTATTTAAGGCAGGTTTACATCTATGATACAGTCGCTCTAAGGGTAGATTGCACTGGTCTACCACCAACTGTATGCTTGGATAGATATATGGGAAGGAAGAAAGGTGGATTAAATAAATCCACCATTCACAAGTTGAAAGAAGAGAAAAAGATGGCTGAGAAGAAGAAAAATCTTTTTGATTTTCACAAACCGGCTAAGGCACAAAACATACATAAGCTTGATGGTGATGACAGTTCTGTTTTAGGAACGAATTCCTCTGTCCCCACCTCTATAGATCCCGCTGGTGTTGCTCAGTTGGTGATTATTCCTGATAGCCAAGAAAATCCTGATCCCAAGCATAGGTTTTCTTCTACTGCTCATCCTGGAACGAGTGGCCAGGCAACCAATCCCATTCAGGTTCAATAATGAATTGAATTGTCTTTCCGTACAATGTGATATCTTGTTTTTGCTTATGAATTCTATTTCCTTTAACTATTTATCCCTGATCTATTATAATTTTACGGCTTTTTGTGTTTTCTTTTTTCCTTTGTTTTTCTTATGTTCTGTGACCTTTGATATCCTAACTAAGATCTTTTAAGCATCGATTGAGGTTGTGCCTTAAACATCTTATCTAGTGTTCTTGAAGCATATATTGTCCTTTTCGTGGTGAGCCTCAATATCTTATCTATTTAACTCTTGGGATCCACAATTTTTTGTTACTAATATAGTTGTAGAACATGGCTCAATTTCGTTTCATATATTCTCTCTATGCTTCTACCCTCTCTTGTCATCTCGTAAAATACTCTCTCTCTCTCTCTCTCTCTCTCTCTCTCTCTCTCTCTCTCTCTCTCTCTCTCTCTCTCTCTCTCTCTCTCTCTCTCTCTCTCTCTCTCTCTCTCTCTCTCTCTCTCTCTCTCTAAAAGAGCCATTGAACGACCTAATTTATCTACGATTTGTCCTCTTCTTGTACTCCTTTTCCTTACTATACTTAAGTTTCCCTTTGCTGTAGCTCTGTCCGGACTTTGTTTAACTTTTTTTCACATCACAAAAGTGTTCCTAGATTGATACTCCTTTTTAGACAGAAATTTAGTATCTAGATTATGAAGTTTTTTCGTTATCTAGTTATTTCCAGTTTTCTAAGATTACGTGACCTTAGTTACTCAAGACATTATTGCAGTCCTTACCACATGTGATCCTTCTTTAACTTGTTATTTCCAGGTTTTAAAATACTTATAGCTCATGGCATAATTGCACTCCTAGCCTTGTTGTTTTCTATTTTATTGTGTTCTCATTTGCTTCTCTTTCGGCTGTACAGATCCAATGTTTGGCCATATCTATCAGTCCCTTATTCCCATCTGAGACTCCTTGGCGTTTATCCTTTCCTGAGTAATTGTGTTCTCATGTTTTCTCTTGATTGGGCTATCAAATTAAATCTAAATATGTTACTAAGTTTTTATGGTGAAAGGCGATAAGCCGGTTTTGTCTAATGATTGTCTAATTTCTTGTGGTACAGATAACTGGACTGAACCCTCCATGCATTTGCTTGGTGTTTCTCGGAGCAAAGATTTTGCTTTATTATATCTGACACGACTCTAAGTGGATTGGCAAATCTATGAACCTCCTATTTGGTGATATTCTGCTATTTCTGATTGGATTTAAATAAATCCTATGTTAGCGATTTTGACAATTACTTTAAACATGTCCTGACAAAACTCTTATACATTGGACGGGTTTGGCCTAGTTGTTATCTATAAACATATGATAATAATATTCCTGCTTTTTTCATCTAAACAAAGTTTTGCACTTTACTTTATTGTTTCTTATGTTACTGCATACTTAAATATCTTGAGAACAATGATTAAATCATTGATACCAAACTGTTTTTAAGTTATCTAGGTTCAATGTTTTTAGTGGAATTCTTTTGTTTCAGCCATTTAGGCTTTTTAATATCGTATCCAAAGATTCTGCCAAACTATATTCAGTTGCCTCGTGCACTTTGTTTCTTATTTATACTAACTGAAATATCTGGAAAATGTCGTTCTTTAAGATTGACTAAAAATTCTAGTAGGTCAAAAATTTACTCTTTTTTGGATCCTTCTCAAGGCTTGGGTAGGTTTTTTGCACCAAATCCTATCTAGGGTTGCACTTTTTAAGGGCTATTTATTCCAAAGGGAATGTCTAGTCTTAAATGTCTGGATATCTTGTCTTAGACTTGTATATTTCAGGCTTGGGGGTTTTTTAATGTTACTCCAACTTCTAAGTTTAACTTAGGACCTTGATGTAGGATCATGGTGCTACCTAAATAAATAGCTAACATTATGTATGCTTTACAGTGTTTACAGGATAAGGATGAAAAATCTGATCTGAACAATATTTGGATAAAAGAGCTCATGGCATTAAATTATCTTATGTGCGGAATTTCTAGTCCAAGCTTTGCAGTTCAAACGTTGATTGCGTGCATCAAAAACAGAGATATACATGAGTTCATCACACTTAAAGAGAAAAGCCTGCTAGACAAGAACAGATCTCCTGTAAGTTATCTTGGATTTAACGGATGGTTTGCTATATTTCAGAAGATGAAGTGTGCAAATTATAAACTAGAGATTTGTAAAACCATGATATCTAAAATCTATAGTGAGATGGAAGCTGTTCTCTTTACCAGAACTGGCATGGAAGATGATTTAGGAAAAAAGTTTGTGGTTGGACTTACTCATTTGGAGAATGTGCATGAAATGAAGTCTTCTCTTCAGATAGAACCTAGTTCTACCACTGATTCATTCTTGAAAAATGATGTAAAAAATTGCCTTTTCTCTGATGAGGATCTTTCTCACATCCACAAGTCCATATCATCTTCATCCAGAAGATCCTCATCAGAGAAAAGGCAATTTTTTACATCATTTTTCAAGAATGAATCAGTGGTAGAACTAGGTTCCTTCCTTACTTGTGGATGTGAGAAAGATTTAAAGAAAAATGATAAGACTGATTGCAGAAGTGGAATTATTTGGATTGATCATGCTGTCTGGTTCACACTTAATAACCTAGATTCTGTATTTCCTGGAGCCTCTCCAATGGCAAAGATGGTTGGACTTACCAAGTTGTTACATAATATTCTTAAACCTTCTGTTTTAGCATACCTTTCCTACCTCGAAGTCAGGAGAGTCTTTATTAGTATGACCCTCTTATACGCAGAAGCACCAAACAATGATCTAAAGGCAGCTTTTGGCAATACAAAATTAGCTGATATTGCAGAAAAAACTCTTCGACCAGTTGCGTTCAGGGTTGAACAGATGTCTAAAAAGAAGGCTCCTTTTGAGAAAAAAGATAGCATGAGTAGCAGTATATCTTCGGGTCTATTCTCTCCAAAAAGGCCCCCTAGGGTCACTATGGACCCTAGACTATCGTGTTGCAGTAATATTCCTGGAAATAAGAAAAGCATAGAAGGTGACAATTCTTCTTCCAATGATGAATACTCGGTGACAAAAGGTGGCAATAAAGATCTCACCCTGGAACAAAAGGATGCTACCAAACTGAGCTATACGGACATTACAAGGTTAGTACTTGAGATTCAATACTACTTTTTCTACATGTCATTTAAATTACTTGTTGCTACTGTTTCTTCTCTTTAACATAAGGTACTTATGGCCACCAAGGGTTTTATGGAAAGAGTTTTTTCCTTGGTGTGATCTCAATATTTCAGTAAAAACTTTTATACCTATGGCTGTTTTGAGCAGTCTATTCATTTTTTTCCTAATCAGTGCGGATCTGGTCCCACTGGTGACTTTAGATTTTAGGCTTGTTTCTTGTCTATGGATACTAAAATACTACAAAAAACCCTTTTTTTAGGATCAAATACAAAACACAAGGTCTATTATCAAAGACGTCAACGGAAAGAAGCACCTTATTTCAGACAATACTAAAGCTAAATGTAAAGTGGTTCATAGTACATTCTTTTGTAAATCCTTGGAAAAATTCAGCATAAGAGACATCTTCAAAGAGATACTTTCAGAATCTGTTCCTGATTTAGCTAATGATTTCTTGGATAACACGATGTTTGGATGGAGGTATATTGATCAACTAAGAGACAAACTGTATAAACCTTTTGAGGTATTTGCAGATGGTTTCCCAAAGAAATGTCCTTGCAAAAATCCAAGCTTAGCTAAGTTTGTTGATCCGGCTATTGGACACATACGTACTATGGATCTGGAAATTATTCACTGCCCTAAACTCAGGATGGCCTTATCTTACGGACTCAATCATATACCTGATGGTGCTCTCAAAACTGATAAATTCTTGATGGACTTCAGGGCTACAGTTGAACAGTTCTTCTCTATACATCAATATAACTTGTTACAAATATCAGAAGTGGAAATTAGGAACATTAAAGATAAACTGGTAAATCTAGCTAAAGTCAAGATGACTGACTTCAGAAAATGGTTGGACCCTAAATGATTTTTATGGGATGATGATAAAGTGAAGAAAAATGTATTATGGTTGCTGAAGAACCTTTATATTTCAAAGATAGACAAAGCTGGAAATAATGCATCCTTCATTTGCCAGTACCATATTAGGGAAATGGCTTTAATCAGACTTGGCAGTTCGGATTTTGAATCTATTTCTTTAAGTGCTATTGAGGTTAAAGCTAAATGTTTGTATGACATTACTAGCTTCTCAGGATTACAAGAACCTGCTAGCAACAGACTGCCATACCTCATGGGTATTTTTAAAGCCCACAAGGGTGAATATAGATGGCTATCTAATGCCCATAGTACAATTTTTACTGAAATATCAGATTTTTTTACTGCTATTTTGAATAATTTTGTGGAGCTATGGCCGGATGTTTGCCATTGGAACACAACTGAAATTGTTAAAAAATAAAGTCAATCCTTGCTGGCTTCTAAACTCAGCTTTTGACTTTGTTCTTAACCTTCCTTCCAAAATCTACAATGTATTCTCTATTGACATCACTAAATGCTATGAAAATATTCTCCTGGAGGGAGACGAGGGAATTGTAGAAGTTATTAATGATGTGGCTTATCTGATATGGGACTTCATGTCTCACAAAGTGCCTCTCACCCAGTTAATTGTGATCAAAGTTGCTGGTTCTTACAGGGTAAAATGGAGAAAGATCAATGATGAAACAACCCGTGGTGTGATCATTTCCAGACAAGAATTTTGCAAAATTAATAGATGGCTGCTATGCCACTGCTATCTGCAAATGGGTTCCCAAGTTTGGAGGCAAAGAAAAGGTATACCAATGGGATTTTCTAGCAGTCCTGCTTGGTGTAACCTGTATCTTGCTTGGTTGATTTTCTAGCAGTCCTGCTTGGTGTAACCTGTATCTTGCTTGGTTTGAACTTAGATTCATTGCTAAGTTGGCTAAACTTAAAAGATTTAAAGATATCTCAAGATTCCAGTGTTCCTATAGATATATTGATGATCTTTGTGTAATCAATGGTGGAGAGCTTGATGATTTCTTTTCCGTAGAATCTGACTGTACCATCTATAATATGAATCTCATTGGGATTAAAGATAAAACAGTTTACAGAAGAGACTCCAGGTTGGGGACCAAGATTGACTATCCACATCTTCCGCTCCCCCTTGGACCACCACTACCACCGGACCTGAAGTGGCGATGCATGCCACTAAATAGGGATCGTGCCTTAGCGTGGTATCCTAGAATTGCCGTGGCTTTCCATGGCAGAAGGGGGACAGTCCCAATTCCGTCGCCATGGACATGGACCTTATCTTCCTCATGGAAACATGGGAACATCTTTGGTCCTGAGGCTACGATTTGCGGGATACCGGCGCTACTCGTCTTCAATGAGTGCAGGAAGCGAGGACGGAGGAATTGCGTGTTACTACCGGCGACCTTATTGTCGGTCTCCCCTCGTGCAAAGGCGACGAGCACAACAGATAATACGGGTAGATGCAGTGCGCGAAACGATGGCAGACCCTCTCTTTGTGGTGGCTTGCTACTTTCCACATCTTTGAGAGCAACTTTTACCACACGCACTTGGATGTGGGACAGCGGGAGCCCTATGTCGATCTATATGACGACATACAACAAGATCTGAACAATTGGGCAAGGTCATGTTGCTTGGAGATTTCAATGCGCCGCTTACGAGGCGGAAAGCGGATCCCAAAATTCGCACCTCTAGGCGAGGATGTGTTGCAAATGGACCCGCAGAGATGGTTTGGCCAAGGGCATCGATGACAGCCAGGTGACCGCGGTATGCGGCGTATTTGTTGCTGCGGGCAATATCTTTGACCTGGTCATTTGCAATGGTCTGGCACGGTGGCCGTCCTCGTCGCTTCACTTGTAGACAGAGAACCGGCGGCACCCGGTGTGGTGGATTACGTGCTAGCAGAGCGAGCAATGCCTACACTTGATCACTCGCTTCGATTGTCGGGGACGGTGGCCGGACGAGGACGACTCCGACCATCAGCCCCCGTTCTTACAGATAGATTGGCGAAGCCAACCGAGCACCCATTGCCCCAACACCCCATGTACCACGGTTTTGCGTCGGACTATGATCATGCGGCGGTCTATGCGAGGATGCTTGAGCATGAGCTGGGAGTGCTGCAGACTCCCACACTTCAACGGCCAGACGCCCGGTGAACCCGGCTTCCGAGGGTAGGGGCCGGATGCTTTGGGAGAGGCCGCCTCGACGATCCACGGGGGCTGCAACCACCTTCCCCTTAATCCCGGGTTTGATGGCGAATGTCCGGGGAGTTGAAACGATGGCTCCGCCAAGTGTTGGACCCACCATTAGCCATGGGCCATCCGTCAATACCGCTCCTTCCTCAAGACCAAGAAAGCCGGGTACCTTGCGAGCAACTTCGAATGAGATGTTTGGTCTACTAGACCGCCACCCTAGGGCCTTACGGAGAAAGGTCTTGAGTAAGCCCACGACCCACGGGAAATATTACCCCGGAACAATGGGTGAGATACTTTGCAGCCCGGTATGACCCAATGGGGGCCGGGCACCGTACCTCATGAGATAGGCCTAGCTTGGTATTTCTTGAAGGGGATGTCATAATGGGCACAACGCCCGCTAAAGGGAAGGGCGGCAGATTTTGGATGGTATGCTTGAGCAGAGCTTCTCAAGTGGGCGGGCCCCAATGGTCTTGGGTTCTCAAAGGCACTCTTCAGCGAGGGCATTGCAAGAAGGCTTCCCCACTTTGGACTACCCGGTAGAGTTGTGCCCATATACAAAGCGGGGGACCCCCCTGACCCGACCAACTATCATTACCATTATGGTGGGATTACCGTCTTTGCCAAGTTGCTTTAGGGATTCTTGAGCGGCCGTGCCCGACACTTTGGGCGAAGGATGGAGAAGTGCGGGCTCTCTCCGCAGCGGCGAGCTTCCGCCCCGGCATTCTACTATTGACCATATCTTCACTCTGCGAACCTCATAGAGGATAGCCGGAATCAACGCCGAGAATAAATCTTTTGTTGCTTTGTGGATTTCGCAAAGGCTTTTGACCACGATTGCCTCGGGATAAGTTGTGGGACAGATTGAGGCGACTAGGGACCCCGTCGACTTGCGAATGCTATATCTGGAGACTATCTGAGGAGGCTTGCTCGTTCGTCTCACACCGTCGGGGGCAGTTGTTAGTAACATGTGGAGTGCGGGGGGGCTGCCCTCTATCCCCCGCTCTTCGACTTGTACATTGACCAGCTAGAAGAATGGCTAGGGGGAGGGTGGGGAGGCGCTCGGTTGATGCACCACATAATCCGGCAACTCATATATCGCGATGATGTTGACTTTTTGCTCGCATATACCCCGGGAGGACATGCAACGCCACGGATGCTTTGGACACTTTACGCCAATTCGACATGAGAGTTAACTTGGCCAAGACAAGGGTGCTTCTGGTCCCATCATCCGGCACCCACGCCTTCCCTCATTCACTTACCAGGGCAGGTAGTGGAGGTGGCTCGATCTTATAAGTATTTGGGCATTGAGTTTTCTACTACCACACCTTTGGGATGCATCCATCGGGGTTACGGGTCGCTGCCGGGTTGGAAAGCCACATGCAATGCAAAACAACGATCCAAGGCGAGTTTGTATGCATGGGATCACCAGGCACACTTGTTGAGGGCCTTGGTTGAACCGTCCTCCTCTATGGGGCAGAAGTGTGGGGGCGGTGATATCCCTCACCACTTGGAGCGATCTAGAGCAGTCTGAGAAGGCCTTCTTGGCGGGGCAGGGAGTGAAATCCCGCGGTCCCATATCAGATCTTGCTCCGGTGACAGGCTTCCTTCTATTCAGAGGGGCGCTACTGGAATGTCACCTTATTTACTTCGGAAGGTGGTGGCTATGGATGAAGCCCGGCTGCCCAACCTTGCTTTGGCGATGGCGATGGGGCCTTGGCGACTGGCTTCTTTGGAAAGACAAAGCAAGCCCGGTGGTTCGCTATGGAATGTGCGGGCACACGATGTGGACCAGTACATACCCGGAAAACCTTGCCGCCTTGAAGCGTACTTGGATGCTTGCTTCATGGCCAAGCTTTGGGATGCAGAGGCCACTGTCACATGTCAAGGTGGCAAATTATCGACCGACGAGTTAATCCCATGCTCACGAGGGGCCCACACCACTACACTGCGCACCCATCTACCCATGAAAAAGCGGGGTGATTGCTTCCATTCGCTGGTGCACACCACCCTCTGCATTGAGACGGGGAGATGGATTCGGGGAGCCAGCGTGAGGCTTGCCAGAGTCCGTCTTTGCCGTCAGCAGGCGCGTGAGGATGAAAGTCACGCTCTCAGGCTGTCCGTGCATACCCGGCATATCCGGGCTCGGTATGCTCGGTTAGTTGTGCCCCATCGGGCCTTGCATGAGCTAATGCGAGCACGGCCTCGTAGGCTTGTTGGGATCGTACCTGCGGGAGGTAATGGATACGTGAACTTCGGTTATGCCCCCGTCCAGGCATTAACCTCGGTTTGTACTTGTGATTATGTATATAAGCGTGGAGTATGTCAGCATCCTTATTGCTACTAAGGTTTTTCCCCCGAAAACACTTTGGGGCGGGGGTTTTTTAATCCTGGTAGTAATACGCCTACTGTTCTCTCTTTGTACTTGGGTCCCATAGGCCAGTTGGTCTCCGTGGACGATAAAATCATATTCTATTCTATTCTTAACATCACCATCCAGGTTTTAGATCCAAATATTGGCTTCTACCAATATTCCAGGTATGACAAAAGGAGAAAGCTAAAGTTCAATGTTAACAGGTTCATCAAAGCTGAGGGGTGTAGGCCTTACGGCCAAGCCTCTAAAGTCATTATTTCATAGATTTTTCCCTTTGTATATGCCCATTCAAATTGTCTAATGGTAGCTGAAGACATTTCTGATTTAATTTCTACGTTTTGCGACAATGGTTTTCGAAGAACAGACCTAATCAGGATTGTACTTCGTACACTCAAGGTTAACAATTTTCCTGGCTTACCTTTTGATATTGCGGACTTGGCTAATATCCTCAAAAGAATCTTGTAAGCTCCCTGTTCCATTTACATTATTAATATGTTCATTTCTGATGATGGGTTGAGCAGGGTCCCTGTGTTGCAACAGGGCCCTGCTCTCCATGTTGCAATTTTTTAGTCTTGTTAAGACTCATAGGGGCCTACCGATCTGAGGTAGGAGGAAGGCTTTTTTTATATGTTTACTGTTAAATGTAAAATATAAGCTACCTATTGGCCCAAGCTAATCCAAATGTCATACTATGCGAGCATGGTCCAAAATAGATATCATAATTTTTAAATGACCTCTTTCTTAACGTTGTCATTCTTCCCTAGAAAAATTATTACCAAAAACTCCCTTTCCATCGTGCAACCCTAGTTTTTTAGGGTTAACCAACAGACTGGTATGGCCACTGAAGCCTTCATGGATGCTTGGACATGCATGTGCTGGCAGCACCACCGCTTTCAATCAGATGAACAGATCGTCACCTCCAAAGGTAAGATAAAAACCAAGAGTTCCTATTTGTAGACCAAAAATTCTTATTTAAGGCAGGTTTACATCTCGTCTGATCGCTCTAAGGGTAGATTGCCTTTGGTCTACAAGAATCGTATGCTTGGATAGATATATGGGAAGGAAGAAAGGTGGATTAAATAAATCCACCATTCACAAGTTGAAAGAAGAATAGAATAGAATAGAATAGTTTTTTAACGTCCACGGAGACCAATAGGTCATGGGACCCATACAATGGGCTAGTACAATCATTACTACTAGGATTAAAAAACCCCTGCCTCGAAAGGTTTTCAAGGGAAAAACCTTTGCAGTAATGATGATACTAGACAAGCTTAGATAATGACTACTCGAGGGCTCAATAATTGCGGGCGTTTATCTAGAACCTCAAGTATGTATAATGCCAAGTCATGCCGCAGTTGTTGGTTTGAGAAGTTATGGAAGCGTTGAATGGAATGCTAAGGTCGAAAAATGATTCGGACTATCTCAAAAGCGAGGGCAACTTCGAAGAGTATGGTTTTCATCTTCAATAACACATGAATGGCGGCGGGCACATAGTCTCTTCGCCAGCGGCAATTGCGGCCGCTCCCATCTATCTGTCTCAATCCGTAGCCTGTGGGACCCCGTGCGAATTGATGCAATAGCTACAAGCTTGTTCCTGGACAATGAAGCAAGCAAATAAGCTTGGGGCCCTGGTGCCAAAGTGGGATTTATGTGTGCATGATAATGACCAGTTTTCACTTGGGCCAAAGTAACTGCGTCCCATATCTTTTGAGAAAAACGACCATTAAGATATTGTTGCTCAGGATCAGACCTCTATAGATCCCGCTGGTGTTGCTCAGTTGGTGATTATTCCTGATAGCCAAGAAAATCCTGATCCCAAGCATAGGTTTTCTTCTACTGCTCATCCTGGTACGAGTGGTCAGGCAACCAATCCCATTCAGGTTCAATAATGAATTGAATTGTCTTTCCGTACAATGTGATATCTTGTTTTTGCTTATGAATTCTATTTCCTTTAACTATTTTCTATGTTGTTGATTTGCATTGGTATGCATATGTAAACCTGTTACTCTGGGATAGCAGAAAATATAACAATTTGCAAAGATGTTGTGGAATCCCTGATCTATTATAACCCCTGGCCTGTGTTTTCTTTTTCCACTATTTTTCTTATGTTCCTGTGACCTTTGATATCCTAACTAAGATCTTTTAAGCATCTGATTCAGGTTGTGCCTTAAACATCTTATCTAGTGTTACTGAGGCATATATTGTCCTTTTCAGACTGAGCCTCAATATCTTATCTATTTTAACTCTTGGGATCCACAATTTTTTGTTACTAATATAGTTGTAGAACAGGGCTCAATTTCGTTTCATATATTGCTGTATGCTTCTACCGAGTTGTCACTTTGTGTCTTAAAAGAGCCATTGAACAGCCTAATTTATCTCTGATTTGTCCTCTTCTTGTACTCCTTTTCCTTACTATACTTAAGTTGCCCTTTGCTGTAGCTCTGTCCGGACTTTGTTTAACTTTTTTTTCACATTACAAAAGTGTTCCTAGATTGATACTCCTTTTTAGACAGAAACTTAGTATCCAGATTATGAAGTTTTTTCGTTATCTAGTTATTTCCAGTTTTCTAAGATTACGTGACCTTAGTTACTCAAGACATTATTGCAGTCCTTACCACATGTGATCCTTCTTTAGCTTGTTATTTCCAGGTTTTAAAATACTTATAGCTCATGGCATAATTGCACTCCTAGCCTTGTTGTTTTCTATTTTATTGTGTTCTCATTTGCTTCTCTTTCGGCTGTACAGATCCAATGTTTGGCCATAATTATCTATCAGTCCCTTATTCCCATCTGAGACTCCTTGTCATTTATCCTTTCCTGAGTAATTGTGTTCTCATGTTTTCTCTTGATTGGGCTATCAAATTAAATCTAAATATGTTACTAAGTTTTTATGGTGAAAGGCGATAAGCCGGTTTTGTCCATTGCTTACCTGTTACCCTGTTGTTAGCAACCATTCTAATGCTTGTCTAATTTCTTGTGGTACAGTTAACCGGACTGAACCCTCCATGCATTTGCTTGGTGTTTCTCGGAGCAAAGATTTTGCTTTATTATATCTGACACGACTCTAAGTGGATTGGCAAATCTATGAACCTCCTATTTGGTGATATTCTGCTATTTCTGATTGGTTTAAATAAATCCTATGTTAGCGATTTTGACAATTACTTTAAACATGTCCTGACAAAACTCTTATACATTGGATGGGTTTGGCCTAGTTGTTATCTATAAACATATGATAATAATATTCCTGCTTTTTTCATCTAAACAAAGTTCTGCACTTTACTTTATTGTTTCTTATGTTACTGCATACTTAAATATCTTGAGAACTATGATTAAATCATTGATACCAAACTGTTTTTAAGTTATCTAGGTTCAATATTTTTAGTGGAATTCTTTTGTCTCAGCCATTTAGGCTTTTTAATATCGTATCCAAAGATTCTGCCAAACTATATTCAGTTGCCTCGTGCACTTTGTTTCTTATTTATACTAACTGAAATATCTGGAAAATGTCGTTCCTTAAGATTGACTAAAAAATCTAGTAGGTCAAAAATTTACTCTTTTTTGGATCCTTCTCAAGGCTTGGGTAGGTTTTTTGCACCAAATCCTATCTAGGGTTGCACTTTTTAAGGGCTATTTATTCCAAAGGGAATGTCTACTCTTAAATGTCTGGTTATCTTGTCTTAGACTTGTATATTTCATTTTTTTTTTTGGAGAAAAGGAAGATTTATATTACTCATCAGAGAGTTACATCAGAGTTTTTCAGGAACCATGAAGGTTCACAAAAAGGTGCCTCTAGCACACAAAAACATTACAGACAAAATTGGGACCAGAGTCCTTTATACAAAACAAACTGTAACAGGTGAAACCCGATCAATATCAGCGTGGAAGATCTTGAACCAGAAAATCTAAGTCTGAGTCGGACTCCTCCTCGTCAATGATCACCAAATCCGAGGCCACTGGATCCAACTGCCAGCCAATGTCATTCCATTCGGGTGGGAAGGCAAAGAACCAAAGAGGGGATGTTTCAGAAAAAAGGATAATGGCCTCTCCATGAGCATCCTGCAAAGCTTTGTGGTGATAAAACATATCTCTAAAGTGGGAGAACTGGTCATCAGTTAGCAATCTCTCATAACAAAACAAGAATCTATCAAGAATTGTGCCTGATAACCATTTAGCATGAAAGGTTTAAGCTTATCCAGATCTTGGTCGATTGTGGGGGAAAGAGACCAGAGTTGCTGGTTATTAAAAATCTCTGTGGCTGCTGCAAAATTTGACAGGTCTGGGAGGTTTGGCTTACAGTTCATCCTCGTTGTAAGGGCAATCAGCAGCTCTGAACACCATAAAATGATCATTAGAGATAAGCATATCAGTACAAACAAAAATATTGTGCAACCCAACAAAATTCCCTATTGATAACCAAGCAGTGTCATATTTATCTTGTTTGCTATTTTTGTGTGCCATGACAATCTTGGATATCTCAATTTGAAAGGCTACTTTCATCCAGGATACATTCACCCTTTGATTTGAATAATTAACCCTATTCCTGTGTTTCCAAATGATCCAGAGGGCAGGGAGGTCCATGATATTGGCCCAATTGCCTAAGTTGTGGCCTTTTGACTTTAGGTAGGCATCAAGCCATCTCCAGAACTCCCTGATCTTAGGGCAATCGAACATATGACACATGGTTTCAGAATTGTCCCCACAAAGTTTACACCTGCGGTTGTCCTGGAGATCCTTACATCTCTTGAACATATTACTGTTAGAAGGAAGGGCATTATGGATGCATCTCCAAATAAACACCTGCATTTTAGGCTGAGAACAAGATTTCAAATTATTCCTCAATATGCTCATGAGGTGTTTGTTAGGAACATGCCATTTTGCAGCCTGAGTGGAGGATTTGGTTGGGGCCAGAACCTTGTAACCAAGAGCAACTTTGTACTGATCAGAATTCATAATGTGCCAGTCTGGATTTTTAGGACTTTGGCATTCATTTTGAGTGCTAGCCACATTCATAATGCTGTCAAAGATCACCTTATCTATTTTCTTGCTATTAACCACCTGCTTTACATGCTTCCAACTACACCATTTGTCCCCTTCCCATAGGTGTTGTAGCTGAGTTATCCCAGCTCCCTTCCACTTTTTCCATATTTGTGGATGTTTGAGGGCCCAGCAAACGTCATTCTCTTTAGCAAAGATAGGTGACCAAAAAAGGGAGAAATTGGATGATCAAATCCTTCTGCCACTAGGTTCCAGGCCTCAAAAATTTTCCCCATCAGAGGGAAGGTGTTGGGGGCACACTTAAACTGATAATAAATAGAATCAGGGAGGTGATGAGCATATTTCTTCATTCCAAAAGGTCTGCTAATCTGCAGCCAGTATCTAATGAATTCCATGGCTGGAGAGTTCCAGCCCATTTATTGCCTTCCAGACATATTTGGCTCCCAAAGCTTAACTGTGCTTTTGCAGAATTTTCAGGCCCAGGCCTCCCTCCTTTTTGCTATGTGTAATTTCCTCCCACCTAATAAAGTGCATGCCTTTCCAAATGTATTCTCTTAGACATCTTTCAATGTCATTGTATGTTTCCTTGTTAGCAATGAGAGCAGAGGAGAAATAAACATGGGTGCTGGCCAGCACTACATTAGCTATAAGGACTCTGCCAGCAAAGGAAAGATTGGGAGAGAGAGGTCTCCACACCTCCTTGTTAGGAAGGTTGATGGCTAATGGGAGACCAAGGAGGGTGATGGCTTGATTGGTTGGATTGATTTTGATACCCCTGGTATCTATAGAATCTGTGGGGTTCTCCCATAAGATACTACATTTGTTTAGATTAAGGTGAACTCCCGACACAGAGGCAAAATTCTATATGCTATCCAACAGTACATTTAAGAGAATCAAAGTATCATCAGCATATTGCATGATAGTGAGCTGTTTATCAGACCCTGGCATTTGAATTCCCTGAATCAATCCCTGCTGTTGAAGACCTTGAACAACTCTCGTGAGCATTTCAGCTACACAGAGAAAAAGATATGGGGCCAGAGGGCATCCTTGTCTGACCCCTCTTCTTATAGGGAAGAACTTGCTAGGGGAGCCATTTAAAATCAGGCTGGAAGAGGCAAGATTGTTAAGAGCCATGATTTTGTCTATTAGAGCCTGGTGGATACCTATATGTATCATTGCTTTCTTTAAAAAGAGACCCAAGATGCACACTTCGCTGCAATTCTAGCTATGCCACGTGTCTTGCCACGTTAGCAAAATTTAACCTAAGCCATTGGATCTGTTAATATTGAGATCGACGATCCAGTAAATTCTAAAATCTCTGAAAAATCTAATTCTTCTCCTTTGACCCTATGTATGAAGCCTTGCACCCGCCCCAACGGCATGTTTACTCCATAAGACATACTCACAAACTCTGTTCCAGCATCTGGCAATATCTCCGGCAGAGGTACTCTCACAAACCCTACTAGCTGCGGAGATGACGAATAGAATTTCTAATGTTAGAACTACATTCGGCCATTGTAGCATATGTGGAGCAGGAGCTACCGGCAGATTAAGCTTCTTGTTCCATGCTGGATCGTTGCCCCCTTTCTTGAGCATATGAATGGACCTTTTCTGCTTCGGATCTACATATGCCACCACATAGGTATGCATTTTGTCGAGTAATTTGACATTCTTTAGCTAAGGCTATTCTGATCTCCAAGTTTAGCAATTCCATCATTCTGATTATAAAGCAAAACCAAACACACAAAGTAGGATCAAACACACTGATTTCAAAGAGAATACAAGGATAAGTTTGCTTCGAATATTAATGGCTTTTGGGCTTTTGGAATGCACACGGTTTCTATCCATAGTAAAAGTCTATTTCACAATGTCGGGATATGGTTCCAGATAGAAAATATTTTTCTTAATGTTGTCACGCAAAACTGGAACATAATGTTAAGAACTTTAGGGAACATTTTATTGCTTGGTCTTCTTGTTTCAATTGGCTGATTATATGCTACTATTATAACAAGCTTTATGCTGCTTATCAGGTTGGGAAATGGTCGTCAAAATATGCAGCACCAACAGGAGAAGGGAAGGCAAGTCCTGACCCAGCCATGTACAAGCTTATTGATTGGTTAAGGACGAATGTTCCGATTCAGATGAGAAGGTATGAAATGTTGGAGGGCTTTGGTACAACATGTCTTCCCACTTCATGAATATTTATTGCTTAAGGGAAGGAGGGAACATTTTTTTATGACAACTAGTTTAAAATTACATCTCTTGGTCATACTGCATCCAAAGTAATTATGGACGCAAATGCGGCATGATCCTACTTAAATATGAATCCTCCCAGATTTTGCAGTCCATACATGGAATTTAAACAAGATTTGCTTGATGTCACGCTTGTTGAGATAAGATAATACCATCTTATCCCTCCAAACTCTAATTGCCAAGAATATCGCATCAGACTTAGATCAGTTATTTCAAAGTATTTTGCCAGTTATTTCTTCTTATGCCTTATCTCACGTGTCATATTGAGGTTCTTATATACAATATTACGTTTGCAATTAAGCTAACGTATATCCTGGATCTGCATTACTTTGTTCTTAGCTCTGTTCATAGATGGTCCTTTATGTATAGATTTATAATGACATTTTTCAATTAGTCTAGATACTCTTGTTTTAGATTTACTCAATGTTCTTTGACTCGATTTTTCTAGGTATGCCAAACTTACACATCAGGATATCTTACATATAGCACATAGATTTTCACACAACTTCCAATGCCTTTACCTCTTAAAACAATATATATAAAACTGGATATGGCATGTAATGTTACCTTCCGTAGGCTTTTGGTTAAAAAATGAGCAGCTAAGAGAATTTGAAAAAATTGGCTAAAACCATAAGAATGCAGCCTCAAGTAATAGCTATGTTGGACTGGGAGCTGTCGACTTTATGAAATCGAATGTCAGATGTTGTTGCTTATAATTGTATGATACGTTCTGATGGTAATGCCTCCGAATTCTGTGGATTTTGCATTATATAGCCATATGTTATAATCAATAAGGAAAGTCCCGGTATTCCATTTTATGACTTTTCTTCTCACCCTTCTCCTGCTAAAATTCCATCCCAAGATGAATACTTAGCTACTTATTGCTCTGCATCAGTAAGTTAGTTTTCACCCATTGGATTTTTCCTTTCGGTCTACTGGTTGCACTATCTTCTTGGTTTTTCTTGTAGAATACACCATGGCCAGGAGAAAGCTGGAAGTTCTATTATCATTGTCGCTTTTTCGTTTGGCTGCCATCTCTGCCGGAGTTTACCAATGATTTTTACAAGTGAGGATGTCATGTCAATATTGTATTTCCTACAAGTCTGAAATGTTTATCCATGGACAGGGAAATGCTTCAAGAGGAAAACACTCGGAGTCTAGTGGTGATTTTGCACAGTACCTTACAGCACATGCATTGCAAATAATACAAAGCAATTCTCTTATTTCTCGTGAGCCGGCACATGGTGAAGGTAACGAGTATATTAATACCCAACTTAAATTTTTTGGTGCGAAGCAGAGAGTTGCAATTATTTTCTACATTTCGTAAGGGCATAAAGATGGAATTATGACGAAAGCAAGGTTTTTGTGGTTTTTTTCTTTATGAAGGGTAAAAGGGAAGGTTGTGTTAATTTGTAGTTTATGTACATAAATAAACCAGAAGTATATAGCTTCATTGGAAGATTTCATAGGGATACAACCAATTTGGTAGGTCCATTTCTTTAGTTGTGGTTAGAAGGATCCATGGAGGCGGATTGCTTTTTTTTAGTAAAGAAGATTTGGCATACTGATAAATAAATGTGAAATTGAGTATTCTCTGGATGTACTACGAAACAACATGGTGTTGTAGCTTTTAAACTGAGTTCATGGCCAGTACTATGTTGTCTTAGATTGGCCTTTAAGATTTTGTTTCGTTGAAATCAGAATTAACCTATAGGATCTCCTTGAAGGAAAGGCCAATAAGGCTACTCTGAGAATCAAGAAACTTAGATGCTGCAGCCCCTTGAGACATTTATATAACGATTTTACCATTGTATAGTGCTATTTAATCTCTTTTGAACACCACTATATGGGCACGTATCACCGATCTAACTATATTACTGTTATCAAAAATTCAAATTAAAGCTTCTTTTGTGATGATAGAGCCTTTAATTGATATTCTTGGACTCGTAGAATTAGGCAAGGTTTGTAGATAATAATAATAATAATAATAATAATAATAATAATAATAATAATAATAATGTATTGAATCATGCCCTTTTTGGACCTTAAGGTCATGGGGCAGCAAATGTACAATGTAAAAACTTCATAAATTTGAAAGAAAAGAATGATGGGAATCTATATCCTTGATAAATCTACCAAGAGTATATGGTTCCATCTCAAAAATCAAGTGAAATTGCGCAATGTCTACACCATATTTCATCCTGATATGTGCATAAGCAGGACATTCCAGCAAAACATGTTTTTCATCCTCAATACTTCCATGTGTGCAGAATGAGCATAACTTTTTTTTTCCTTGGTACCCACGACCATCATCGCCCGTTTCGACCTCGGTGATGGGAACTCATCACATACCTTGCCACCATATGTTTCAAATATCTCGGTATGTTTGAATTCGGATAATCGTGTTCACTTTGTAAATAACCATCGATTTATTTCATCCGGATATTGCTGCTTTCTACTTCCCTTTATTTGCCATAATCTAGAAAGCGCAAGTTTACGCACCAAATCCCGCACCCCCAGCTCCGAGTCCGGCCAATTTTCTTCTGTTATACCCCAACTTGCCGCCCACTTCATCAAATCTTGCCCCCAACCCGATGCCTGGGATTGCTCATAAAAGAAGTTACGTTATGGTTGGTAACAATGTGTGAGACCAAAAGGGAGCTTTTATGATAACCAGAATAATGGCATGTTTTTTGTCGTGACTTATGAGATTATCCTTGTTTTCAGGTGTTACATTAGCTCATGAGTGTTAAAAATGTAGGTTTTCACCTTCATACAGAGTGCAAAAATTGAGGGATCAGCTCGAGTCTTTTATTGAAAAACATATTTATCCCAATGAAAAAGAACTTAATGCACATGCGCAATCAGATAGACATTGGACTATTGATACAGTTCATGAGTTAGCCAGAAACCAGAAATTAAACATGAAATCTTTAACCATTCTAAATACCAGGCCTTTAGCCCAAAGCTCACCACCCAACCGGGTCCAGGCTCAGCAAGAAATCGTTATCTTGCCTTCCCAATCGCATCCAGATGTTCAACTTCAAAGAACAGATTCATCCAATGAAAACCGCAGACAAAACAGAAGGACTCAGCTCTAGATTTCAACCGAAGACTCTATGCTAAGGCAAGAGAGGCAGTTGCGTTTTATAGACACAGTTTAACCTTTTTCTGGAAAGGCCTTTTCCAATCTCAAGTATCCATCTAAAAGGGCTAGCAATCACTAAAAACAGAGATTCGGCCACAAATTTATGTGGTCCGATCTTAGACAAGGCCAGATCGGCCCTTTTTGCAATGTTCCGGGAGCTTTTTGTTAAACTCTGATATAGCTCGAAACAGATTCGGCTGAAAGGGGTTGGCGACCCGTTATCAGCCACGTCCACTTATTTTAATTTTTAAAGCCAATGGTTCATTGCTTACACCATCTATCATGACCCAAATATCCTAAGATTAAATACCCTTGACAGTTTAATTACTAGTTCCAAAATATTACTTCGGATCGTTGGCACGAACCAGCTCCCCGAGCACCACCATATCAATTCCTCCCCTTCCCGGGATTGATCGTCCTCGATCAAGGAATTATATGGCAATTTTACCACAACCAAGTCCATGGTTGCAACCCTAGTTGATTTCTCAACTAGAAATATATACCACAACCAAATCCATGGCTGCAACCCTAGTTGATTTCTCAACTAGAAATATATACCACAACCAAATCCATGGCTGCAACCCTAGTTGATTTCTCAACTAGAAATATATACCACAACCAAATCCATGGCTGCAACCCTAGTTGATTTCTCAACTAGAAATATATACCACAACCAAATCCATGGTTGCAACCCTGATTGAATCCACAATCAGAAATATTCAAGTCCAGCCCTTTAGGCTAAAAATTGCCTCAGTTCATTTAGAGGTCTTTCATTTCAATTCTATTAGAAATGGCCTCAATTCATTTAGAGGTCTTTCATTTCAATTCTATTAGAAATGGCCTCAATTCATTTAGAGGACTTGACACCTGTGTATATTTTCATAAAGAATTGCAGATAACTTGCAAGGTTCGCTCATACTCCTCCACAAAATGTTCTTTTACTTCGTACCGTCCATGTTATGCGATAACTCATTAAACATTGTTAGACTAACAAACCCATCCTAATTAATGTGGTTCCTCTGATTTGCGGTTTATGCCATTAACATATCTTTCAATCCATCATGACTACAAATTATAAGCGAAGGATTCTTGTCCTTAAGACACGTATTTAAATCACTAAAATATGGAACACGTATTTAAATGACTAAAATATTTCCATATCCTAAGGAAAACAACATAATACACCCCCTTGTTTCGAAGTTAATTGTACCCCGAGCAGAGTTCATTGCAAAGGATTCAAGAATAATGCTTCTTGTTTAGTACTAATATATATCCTTATAATTCACTAATGTTTTACTCCTCCTATGGCCCGAAACAATGTTTCTTAGACTAAAAACAAAACGACAAGGTATTAACTTTTTTTCAATGTGGGAAACCCATGCACGGTATCCCTTTTTAGCCGACAACAAGGAAACGCCGTGCACTTTTTCCTCCCAACCCTAACAAAAAATTCAGGGCAAGCTAATTTTCAGGTTTCTTTTCATGAATGACCGGATCGGCGGCTATGGCAAAACTTGAGCGTTTTGGGTTACAAGTCGGTTAGGTTTATCTAATGCTTTGTATAAGCTTGAATGGCTCTAGAAATTATGGCGGATTCTAGACAAGGGATTGTGCTCCGGATAAAATAGTTTTACAGTGGATTCAATATCATGTCGGATGCATTTTCATTTAATTCAAGATCGTAATCTATCCTGCAATGCAATCTTCGATTTGCATCAGCAAATTGGCGAGGAAGCAAGGATTCGTGACTGAATTTGACCTATTCTTCCATAATCAGTTTTGTAAGATGAGGTTGTACTTTGCTTTCCTTTTTTTTTTCTACAATGACCATGCGGATCTGCAAAGATATTCCATCTATTTCTGATCTTGATAACTTGCATCTCTGACTTTAGTTATACTACTCTTAGGGGACGAGGAACCCGATTACTAGAGCTCGATTTCAGGGCTTATTTTGTCACCCGAAATATTCATATTCAATACGGTATTTTTGCTGAGAGACAATCCCATAGCGGAACTCTAAACCTTGGCTTCTCCTTACCATAATTATGATTTGGGCTTTAAGTGAGAAATTTCAAGATTTCTATTCTTACTAAGATCTACCCAAGAAGCTCCAATGAAAGAAACTTAGCTCGATACCACTTGATCTGAGTTCATGAGTTAGCGAAACCGAGAAATTAAACATGAAATCTTTAACCATTCTAAATACCGGGCCTTTAGCCCAAATCTCACCACCCAACCGGGTTAGGCTCAGCAAGAAACCGTTATCTTGCCTTCCCAATCGCATCCAAATGTTCAACTTCAAAGAAGCGATTCATCCAATGAAAACCCTTGAGACAAAGCAGAAGGACTCAACTCCAGATTTCAACTGAAGACTCTATGCTAAGGCAAAGAGAGGCGGTTGCATTTTATAGACACAGTTTAACCTTTTTCTGGAAAGACCGTTTCCAATCTCAAATATCCATCTAAAAGGGCTAGCAATCACTAAAAACAGAGATTCGGCCACAAATTTCGTGGTCCGATCTTAGACAAGGCGGATCGGCCCTTTTGCAAGGTTAGGGAGCTTTTTGTTAAACTCGATATGGCTCGAAAGCAGGTTAAATTTGAAAGGGGTTGGCGACCGTTATCAGCCACATCCACTTATTTTAATTTTTAAAGCCAATGGTTCATTGCTTACATCATCTATCATGACCCAAATATCCTAAGATTAAATACCCCTGAGCGGTTTAATTACTAGTTCCAAAATATTACTTCCAGATGCGTTGGCCTGAACCGCTCCCCCGAGCACCACCATATCAACTATTCACCCTTTGCAAGAAGAATTAAAGACACTTGCAAAAGGCTGAGGACTCTGGAATTTGTGGATGTTTCCTTATGAACATATATAATTATTAATGGGGCGATTCTTGAGAATATTCTTCGTCATTGAGGCATTGATCCGGTCCGTCCATAGGGATAAGAACAAATTTAAATGGATTCGTTTTAGGGGCATTCCCAAACCTGGTGGGGAGTTGGCCCGATGGCGTCAATTCTCGGCAAGCAGCGGCCGGATGGCGTCGAATTACGGTTGGATTCGAGATAAAGAAACGGTTGAGCTTGGCGGCGGATGGCGGAATCGGCAATAATCGTGGCGGATTCATGAGCGAAATTTACCCGACATAGAGCAAGCGGCGGATGGCGTCGAAAACATGGTTGGATCGAGATAAGCGAGAACCCATTTGGGCGGTGGCGGATGGCGGAATCGAGGCGGCGGCAACAATCGTGGCAGAATCGTGGCGAGACTTGCCGACATGGCCATAACTTTTGTGATGTATAAATAGGTCGGACTCGGTGGCGATGTTTTGAAGCAAATCTCAAGGTTTTTTGGTCGACAAAGTCGATTACAATTGGGAAAGGTATGCTCTCTCGTCCGGATATGTAGAGTATGTCTTCACCGGATTGTGCATTCGTTTTGCATGTTTTATGGTATTAGTTGCGGAAGATCTAGATAATCCTAGCCTGACAAATAACATGTTGAATTGAAAGATTGAGTACTCATTTAGCCCACAACTTAGGCCATACAATTTCGAACTTGAATGCCATTCGGACTTACGTTTTACGCTTATTCCCAAGAACGCCACTTCGATTTAACCATAGACACCTTTTTAGTGAATTTTGGTGTGCATAGATGCGCCTTGACCTTATCGAGAACCACGGATCTGAATGGTGCCATTATATTTGTCGGTTTGCAAGTCGAAAGTAAGGAAGTAGTCACTGCAATAAGTGCGGCAGCATCATTCCGGCATTAGAAATAAAATTTAAAGCTCCTCTATTTTTTTTTGCTTTAACAATCCTTACAAATATTCTCGGTGTTTAGGCAAGCACTTGCAAGGCCACTAATTGCTTCTCGATGCGTAATATGCCATCTATTCCTATTGAGCGTTATCATAAACTATTATGAATTGCGAAAGCAATACTTCAAAGTACACAACAATTTTATCCGGCAATTACGGTGATTGTTCCATTGCTCATCTGTAAAAGGCTGCAAAGCGACATTATTCAACGGATCTCCGGGTTTGAATAAGCGGTCTTGCACATGCATTCAACATGAAACATTTAGATATGTTATATAACCAAGTAAAGAATGATCCTCTCTCATGTATTAAGCATGCATAAAGTGAAGAGCGAGTGGTGGAAAGGCTGCGGGGCATCTTGGCTTTGCAAAAATAGCCCTTCAAAATGACCTACTGACCAGCGTGTGCAATATGAGCCAAAGACACATGTGTAGTTGCCTTCGTTTGTGATGACGGGCTTTAACAAGGGCTGAATTTGCTCCTTTAATCTGCACCCATGCTAAACACCATGCCGTCATATCATACTCCACTCCATCTTTTACTAGAGGATTTTAACAAATATGGCATACCTGAAAGTGTGTATTTAGTAGCTATGGCTGAAGGGCGAAATATCCAAGCAGGGCCCGATTGAGGAGTAGAACGTTGCCTTGCATTAGAAATCCATTTCCTCCATTGCTAGATCCCGTTTGTATGTCCACGACCATTATCTTTGGCTCCATCCTTCAAGACCATGCTTAAATTTAGGGTTTAAAATAATTCCTCCATTATCTGACGCTTCTCTGAGGGATCGGCAAACACTATACCTATCCATTATTTAGAAGCATATGTTATTTTAACATGTTAAATTCTTACATGTATATAGGCTGTTGAATCATATGATAAACCTGATGAAAAGAACAGACCTTTTGAATTGCTATACTAGGATTTGAGCTGAGAAGACAGATTAAGAGGATGAATGATTGTCCAAACCTGAGCTGGCTTGCTCTGTGACAATAACCTGCATTAGAATTATTATGATAAGCAACATAGCCTTTTCTTGCATGAAGTTCAACCCTGAATTCCAATGTTTGCTACAATATGTCATTCTGAACTAAATCTAGATGTAGCCTTTTATGCCTAATCTTTGAAGGGCGCATGCAAAAACACACCTTTGTAACGACAACGAAAAGTTAGTAATGTACCTTTGCTATAAAACACGAGTTAAAATGAGCCGCGAGCGTCTGAGGACAAGCTTCAAACAAGCGGGCAATCCACAGACGGATATTGAATCGGCGCGCCATCTTTGTCCAAGACAAAAAGTGGCGAATAATGAGAAAAAGGGGGCGATAAGCGAAAAAATTGTGTCTGTTGGGTTTGTAGCGTGGAATATCTTTGTAGTACCATGTCGGACGGGATGAAAGTTCACAATTATTAGTGCATATTGTAATCTAGCTCTACAAATCTGATTATAGATATTTGAGCATATATGATCAAAGCATGTCAATTTTCAACGAAAAAAATCCAATATTTGAGCATATATGCTGACATGTCAATTTTCAACAGAAAAAATCCAATTCGTTGGTATAGTTCAAGGGCTTCCTCACTATTCCTAAGCTTGGCTTTTAGCCAATATAATTACAATCCATGTATATGCATTTGGTGCTGAAATTTTGTCATATATTTTATTTGCCTCAAACAAATTTCCATGATAAGCAAACAACCGAATGAGATGATCACCTAAAATGGCAATAGAATCAAGCCCATTATGGGCCATGAGGGATTGAACATGTACGCCGACTCAAGGTTTTCCTTACCTCACATTCTTGAAGAAGGCGGTATGCACCATTTCTAGTTAAGCGAGCCCCTTGCTTGAGGATATGAATGGCCTCGGTCATCAATCCATCTCCATAGATTTCTTATACAAAAAAGGGCCCAAGCCTTAAATTTGAGCGGCAAGGCCAATTTTGTTTTAAAGGGCGAGGACTTCACTTTTTATTCAACTTGAATGGCAAATCTTTAGTTCACCCATTCCATAGCATGTCAAAGCATTGAAGAGAATGCATTAAGAATTTGGCGGAAAGAAGATGACTTGTTATCTTTGAGCCACAAAAAAAATGAGCGGTGAACATATTTCTATAATCTTTGAGATAAAATGGGCGTGCATGGGACCAATTACGTCAGGTCAAAACACTTGAAACTTATTGCAATATTTATTCAAAATACTTAAAAACTTATGGCTATATTTATTCGATTAGAAATATTATTACTTGCACGATTAGAAATATTATTACTTAGAGAATCCGTGAGGGCTCATGTGCAAGATACACCAAACAAAAAGCAGGACTAATAAACCAAGATACGTGTTGAAAAGTAAAACAAAGGTATTTGCCTTAGTTTTGCAATAAATCAATATATATTATAGAACATTAAACAAAAACAAAACTAAAAGGAAAAAAACATATTCGATTATGCAAAGACCAACTTAACAATTGTGAAATATTAATTAGCAATTTCCTCACTGAGTTTTAATAAGAAATTAACAAATTTTCCGTTGCAAAAAGGCACTTGATCCCCCTTTGCATGTCCTATAATATTTTGCACGTTTCCTTTCAAAAATTGACTTATGGGAGCCTGGTCAATGCCAGCTCATTTCGGCAATACCCATAGCCATACCTTTGGAGTCGAAGGGTTTGAACTATAGAAAGCTCTACATGGTAGGAATTTATGTTTGCAATGACTTGACATACATTTTGGGGCCACAGATAGATCAAAAGAGTGCATGATGTCAAAGTGTATACAATACCACGCACCCATTTTCATTTGAAAATTAGCGACTTTGCTATATTGCAAACTTCGCATTTGCATTCTATCTTTTTCATGCCTCATACTAACTATGTACTCGCTTTCTCAATATTTTTATAATTTCACATTTGCATATTTTGACATGAAATCACATTTAAATGGATAAAGAACTATGTTTGACATGGTGTGTTTTTATGTGTGTAGAATATTGTCATGTGGAGATGGCTAGGGTTTGATCTTTGATAGCTTGCATCGTTTCATTCGAGAAAAGAAAATAAGAAAACAAAAGTAAGTTGCCTTGCACATCATCGTATTTGTGCATTGTGTATCATTTGATTTATTGTTTTTATAAGTAGAGCAGAATTTGTGGTCCAATGCCTACAAGGGAGCGACTAGCTAGTTTAAGCGGAGGCGTAGGGAGAAAATCACGACGAGAGAACAAGAAACGCTATTCTATTCGGATTGAAGAGGAAAAGAGAGAGAGAGAGAGCGCTTTGCAAACTTAAATGAAGAGGATAGGATTAGGATACGAGAAAAAAAGAGACCATTATAGAGAACAACGGTCTAGGCGAATAGACACTTGAGGATGGAAGATAGGAACGCGAAATCTAATGATTTAGATACCTCCACCATAGCTGTAGATAAGAGCTTATTTGGTAATGTAGATCTGAGGATCCCAAATTTATAGTCAGCGAACTAGTGTAAATGTCACACACAAACAATCAGCATCAAATAACTACACATCATCTCTTGCCGAAATGATGGCCATATATCTCTCGAGTGAGGAACAAGAGGAAAGGGTGTCAAGAGAAGAGAAGAGCGAGGAGAGATAGATAGAAGACAATGTGTCGAACAAATTTATGCGAGAATGCCTACATGTAGTTACCAAAGGCGGTGAAAAGAAAAACAAATGAAGAATTAGATTTGGTTTGTAGGATCTCTCGATTCGGTGACAAGGGCCTCAACACCTGCTGGCGATCTCGTCGCTTAACACATAAATAAGGCAATCGTCATTACATACGCGATGTGCTCATGGAATAAAAGATGCACATATTGTCAAATCCCCTACTCAACTTAGAGCGAGAGCGGTTTTGTTGCAATAAAGGAAAATGGCTATTACACTGCTCTACCTCCTTTACCTCTGACTTTAAACTACACGTACAATATGCAAGAGTTTGCTAAATTAGCAAGAAAAGTAAGCAGGTTATTACGTTTCCGCGTGCTTAGGTGAGTGGCGGGTTAAAGTAAATTTAGATTTCCTTCATCTGTGACTATTCTTGGCGAACATATCATCGACTCACGGCCCACCACGAAGCGGGGCATCAATACATTGGTATATATATGATGAATCGAGCGATATGCACAAGGTCAAGACAAGCAAATACCATTCCAATGGATTGCTAGTGTGAGTTCGATCCTTAACCAAATAAATCCATTCATCCCAAGCCTCAGAACTATGGGAAGCATCGTCTACCGTCGGCATACATTACAATTCAAGGAGGCGGTGGCAAATAACAAAATTGCAGCCATTGCGGATGCTAGTAATCTGACCAATATTTCTCCTCGGGTAGCTGGTTTTGGGTTAGTAGTGAGGGGGAACCAACTTTCATGAACATACTCGATCAATATGCGAACCGCTACAATACGCTTTTTTCCCACATGGTACTATTGGATGGGGACTTGGAAATGAACATGGTTTTACACAATTGCAGTGGTACAGGTCTAGATTGCTACATGAGGAATGCTTTCTCCAATTAGGTCGTCTATGTGGAGAATATTTAGTCGACATGTATTCTAGAGTTGAGGATGCTTTCGATTAAACTACTTGAGAGCATGACATTTCAAAATAGAAGAGTGCAATATGATGAGGACTATTACGAACGAGAAAATGATGCTCAAAATGACGTCATTTTACCATCATCCTTCTTGGGGTGTCAAAGATGGTGCTCTGTGCAAGTTGCCGATGCACTAGCATTGTCTAGATCAAAAGGTCGTCCAACGTTATTCATTACTATGACTACAAATCTGGATTGGCGAGAAATACAAACTAAAGCTGAGACTGGACAAAATGCTTCCGATGTTCCTATGATCGTCATCATTTGCTTCCATGGAAGGTTACAGCGTTGAAGGAGCTTCTTCATAAATTCTTTCAATGCATATCATATGTGATAGCGGTCATAGAATTTCAAAAGCGTGGATTGCCACATGCTCATCTCGTTTCACGTCTTGAACGACATACCAATCGAATGCATAGATGAGATAATCTCTATTTTGAATTGCCCTCTGAGATCTGTTCTTGAGGACAAGTCAAAAATTTATGATGCATAGACATCTGAGAAAGATGTTCTCCAAATGGCAATCCTTGTTGTTATAATTATCAGAAGGATATCAACTAACGACCTATCTTGATTCGAAGGGTTATGTACAATATAGGAGGAGGTCAATAGGCGATGTATGGGTGGTTCCATACAATGCTTTTCTCTGCATCGGTTGGATTTGCCACATTATGGTAGATATTGCATCCATAGTCCATGTATTCTCTTATCTTTATGGTTACATTTACAAAGGATTTGATAATGCCAATTTTCAAGTAACCCAAGAAAGGCACTTTCGGTTTCTATACCATCGGCATTAAGCAGTCAACATGAAGCGGCGGCGGAATCCAAATCAAGGAACAACGATCAAAAGAAAATACCATATGCCAACCATCGAGCATACACTATTTGCGGCTGCGGAATCCTCATCGAGGAACAATGATCAAAATGAAAATGAAAATAGCACATGTCAACCACGGAGCATACACCATCGGAAGAAAGCTGTTTGGCGACCTCCTAGAAATGAAATCTGGGGATTACTTGAGGGCGCGTTATCTATCGTGACGAGGCGGCGTGGAGAACAATGTCATATGATATAACAAATAAGTCTCCGCCGTCAAATGCCTACCTTTGCACTTGCCACATTTAAATCTGAGGTCGTTGTTAGATCGATACTTCTTGCGTCCTCACGGATAACAAGTTTGATGCCCTTCACGTACATTCAATATTACGAACAATATCGTTATTTGTATGTAATTCAACATTGGCAATTGAATCGGAGCCTATATGGAACAAGAGCAAGAGGGTTCACGAGAAACATAGTGAAAAAAGGGTAAAGGCAACCCGGTTGTGTGTAGGATACGATTGCTATTGCCTCGAGTAGGAGAAGCATTTTATTTTAGGCAACTCTTTGCTGCATCGTCTTTGTGAGAACATGGGATGAGTTGAAGATGGTTAAGTGAGCAACAATATGAAGCGTATCAACAAGCTGCGCAGAAGCGAAGGATTGCTTTCATTTGCACATAGCGAGTCGGTATTAGTCATGGAAGAAGCAGTTTCTCTATCACTGAGTCCCACACAGCTGCGATTTCTTTTTGCCATGTTACTACTCGATCAAGGTCCAGTGGTGGAGCTATGGACTAGGTTCAAAATACCAATGAGTATTGACCTATTAGATGAATACCCAAACGATGAAGCAATTGCATTTAATGAATCCCTTCATCTGATCAACAATATTCTAACACAACATAGTACTAACATCATGGCATTCGGTCTCCAACTGCATCCTCGCCTTGGAAGAAATGTCATGCATGAACTAAAAAATTTCGACCACCGGACATACTTAGATCTTTGTGATACAAATGACAAGTATAATGAATCTTGACCAACATGAAATATACGGTTTCATTCAAAATGGCTTGAAACATCGAGAAAGCAACCAAGCTATATTTGTCGGCGGAAAATTTGGTAGAGGAAAAACCTTCTTGCTAAATTGTGTATGTTTGTCTATCTGAGGTAATCAATGTATAGCACTTCCTTGTGATTACAACGGCATTAGCGGCTCTTCAATTATCGGGGAGGCTGACGGCTCACTCCTGTTCGGATCCTGTGGAAGAAAATAATCACGGGACTTCATTCAATGATAGAGCATGATTCGAGGCGTGAGGCTGCTCATTGCATCTAAGGTCATTATTTGGGATGAATTCCCAATGGCCAATAAAATTTGTCATAAGCGCCCATCATACATTACAGCGACTATGCGGAATGATCTTCCCTTTGGAGGAAACACTTTATCGCCTCACGGAGACTTGAACGGGTAGCTCCTGTTGTCAAGGGAGGAGGGAGAAATGCAGCATATAATGCATCTATAAAATCCTCGCCACTCTGGCAAAGTTTTCGTGTATTCAGATTAGAACAACCAATACGCAATGCGGGGAGATCTGAGCCCGATGCAGTTTGTTGATCGTATAGGAGAAAATTGGGAAGAATCCACGGTCTCATTGGATATCTTCAACACAACTACTAAGCGTTGAAACTAGCGTTGAGTTTCTCTATCCATCTAGCATCCTTCAAGACTTCGGCAATATGCAAAAGCGCAACTTTTGTCGCCAATTAACAAAGAGTGTTGATAATATCAATGGTTGCGTTCTTAGTAGACTGTTTAGTAATGACAGATTGTATTATAGTCATGATCATATCTCCGAACAAGATGAAATCATACATGACCATCCCTATGCGACATCAGATTTTTTAAATAACTTCACCCATTCTGGAATACCCAACCATGAACTAAAGCTTAAGGTAGGTGCAATATGTCACATTATGAAACGACTAGACATGGAAAAGGGTTTGGTAAAAAATGCAAGAGTTATGGTGATTTCGATGCACACAAAATTTGTAATGGTAAAAGTATTAGATGATCTGACTCAAGAGGATGCATGCACATATCAATCTCTAGAACGGAGACTTTTTTTTTTATCGGCCGGAGAATCGATACTGGACCATACATAGACGGCAGTTACCTCTCCGATTATCTTATGCAACCACCTTCAACAGCTGCCAAGGATTAACATTGGACCGCGTCGTTATCGACTTGCGCACTGATGTATTCGCACCGCGGCCCGGTTATACCGCGCACTTAGTCGCATCGGAGAAGAGAAGGCGCCCTCGTCTTACTTTCGCCCGAGAAAACACAATGAAGTGCACTAAAAATGTCGTTTATAAAGAGTTGCTATGTCTATAATGTATGTTCTCCTCCTCTACACGAGGTCATGCAAGGAGATGGTAAGAATTAAACTTCGAATAAGGTATGCATTCTCTAACTTTTATGGTTATGACAAGCATGTTTTGTCGACCATTCTCTTTATACAGGTGTGCATGACTTCTCTAGCACTCTTTTGGGGAATGATACTATCACATATGAATTTTTTGGAGGAATTCATATAAAGATGCGTTGAAAAAAAAAAAGAAAAAGAAAAAAAAACAAAAACAAAAGCAAAAGAAAAACTCCCTTTCCGGCCCGCACGATAGATGGCGTGCTATTCAATTACCATGGGATTCCCTCATCTATCTTTTTGATGTATCGCGATGATGACCCTAGTGGTCAAGCTATTGGTAATGGGCGACCCCATCCGGGCCCAAAACCCACCGACTATCATCGGATGTAGTAAAAAAAACACAAAAAGGGGGGGGGGGGGATAATAAAAGAGTATTCATCGCGATGACAATCTAGTGGTAAAGCCATTGGTAATGGGCGATCCCCACCCAGGCTCAAAACCCACTGACTCTAATCGGATGCACATAAAAAAAAAAAAAAAAAAAAATGGAGTAAGGGTGGTAAAAAGAACATCCATCGCGGTGACATTCTAGTGGTAAAGCCATTGGTAATGGGCAATCCCCACCCAGGCCCAAAACCCACTGACTGTTATCGGATGGTGGAAACAAAAAAAAGACGAAACAAACAATATTGGGGATCCCATGGTGGTCGACTATAGCACCTCTCTATCCTACGTGCACAAAACACATGGCAATAGTGCAGGTTCAACTCCTGCATGTTTTTTAGCTATTTGCCAAAATTAGTACATCAAGTAGTCATAGCAAATCTAAACTAAAGCGAAAAATTAGAACGTCAAATAATAAGTCTAATTGCACGAGTGTAAACAAAATGAAATGGTCCAGAAGTTAGTTTCCTAATTGAGAATTTTCCATCATTGGACATTATAGTGTATTCAATTAGACAGGTTAACAACGATATAATAAACCTAGATAAGCAGGCTAGGAAACAAAGACACTACAAAATAGAAACATTCATTTGAGATGTAAATCCTTAACGTCACTTTGGTATCACAATATCAAGGGAATAGATTTCACAGATTTAAATGTTCTTGCCTTTTAGCTATTGGACTAGTTAACATGATTAATCAACAAATTGTTTAGTTGATTTTTTCCTTTTTCTTTTTTTTTTTTTTTTTTTTTATGCCCTTCAACTGACACGAAGTCGGTAAAGAGAAATGTTCGCGGCCCATGGCTGCAACCCTAGTTGATTTCTCAACTAGAAATATATACCACAACCAAATCCATGGCTGCAACCCTAGTTGATTTCTCAACTAGAAATATATACCACAACCAAATCCATGGCTGCAACCCTAGTTGATTTCTCAACTAGAAATATATACCACAACCAAATCCATGGTTGCAACCCTGATTGAATCCACAATCAGAAATATTCAAGTCCAGCCCTTTAGGCTAAAAATTGCCTCAGTTCATTTAGAGGTCTTTCATTTCAATTCTATTAGAAATGGCCTCAATTCATTTAGAGGTCTTTCATTTCAATTCTATTAGAAATGGCCTCAATTCATTTAGAGGACTTGACACCTGTGTATATTTTCATAAAGAATTGCAGATAACTTGCAAGGTTCGCTCATACTCCTCCACAAAATGTTCTTTTACTTCGTACCGTCCATGTTATGCGATAACTCATTAAACATTGTTAGACTAACAAACCCATCCTAATTAATGTGGTTCCTCTGATTTGCGGTTTATGACATTAACATATCTTTCAATCCATCATGACTACAAATTATAAGCGAAGGATTCTTGTCCTTAAGACACGTATTTAAATCACTAAAATATGGAACACGTATTTAAATCACTAAAATATTTCCATATCCTAAGGAAAACAACATAATACACCCCCTTGTTTCGAAGTTAATTGTACCCCGAGCAGAGTTCATTGCAAAGGATTCAAGAATAATGCTTCTTGTTTAGTACTAATATATATCCTTATAATTCACTAATGTTTTACTCCTCCTATGGCCCGAAACAATGTTTCTTAGACTAAAAACAAAACGACAAGGTGTTAACTTTTTTTCAATGTGGGAAACCCATGCACGGTATCCCTTTTAGCCGACAACAAGGAAAGCGCCGTGCACTTTTTCCTCCCAACCCTAACAAAAGAATTGAGGGCAAGCTAATTTTCGGTTTCTTTTCATGAATGACCAGATCGAGCGGCTATGGCAAAACTTGAAGCGTTTTTGGGTTACCGCTGGTCGGTTAGGTTTATCTAATGCTTTGTATAAGCTTGAATGGCTCTAGAAATTATGGGCGTGGATTCTAGACAAGGGATTGTGCTCGAGATAAAATAGTTTTACAGCAGTGGATTCAATATCATGTCGGATGCATTTTCATTTAATTCAAGATCGTAATCTATCTGCAATGCAATCTTCTTGTTGCATCAGCAAATTAAATTTGAGGAAGCAAGGATTAAATTTGAATTTCGACCTATTCTTCCATAATCGGTTTGTAAGATGAGGTTGTACTTTGCTTTCCTTTTTTTTTTTTCTACAATGACCATGCGGATTGCAAAGATATTCCATCTATTTACGATCTTGATAACTTGCATCTGACTTTAGTTATACTACTCTTAGGGGACGAGGAACGATTACTAGAGCTCGATTTGAGGGCTTATTTTGTCACCGAAATATTCATATTCAATACGATTATTTCTTTGCGAGAGACAATCCCATAGCGGAACTCTAAACCTTGGCTTCTCCTTACCATAATTATGAAATTTTGGGCTTTAAGTGAGAAATTTCAAGATTTCTATTCTTACTAAGATCTACCATAAGCTCCAATGAAAGAAACTTAGCTCGATACCACTTGATACAGTTCATGAGTTAGCGAAAACCGAAATTAAACATGAAATCTTTAACCATTCTAAATACCGGGCCTTTAGCCCAAATCTCACCACCCAACAGGGTCCGGGCTCAAACAAGAAACCGTTATCTTGCCTTCCCAATCGCATCCAAATGTTCAACTTCAAAGAACAGATTCATCCAATGAAAACCCATGAGACAAAGCGAGAAGGACTCAACTCAGATTTCAACTGAAGACTCTATGCTAAGGCAAAGAGGCAGTTGCATTTTATAGACACAGTTTAACCTTTTTACGGAAAGACCGTTTCCAATCTCAAATATCCATCTAAAAGGGCTAGCAATCACTAAAAGCAGAGATTCGGCCACAAATTTACGTGGTCCGATCTTAGACAAGGCGAGATCGGCCCTTTTTGCAAGGTTAAAGGGAGCTTTTGTTAAACTCGATATGGCTCGAAGCGAGGTTAAATTTGAAAGGGTTGGCGACCCGTTATCAGCCACATCCACTTATTTTAATTTTTAAAGCCAATGGTTCATTGCTTACATCATCTATCATGACCCAAATATCCTAAGATTAAATACCCTTGACAGTTTAATTACTAGTTCCAAAATATTACTTCCAGATGCGTTGGCCTGAACCGCTCCCCCGAGCACCACCATATCAACTATTCACCCTTTGCAAGAAGAATTAAAGACACTTGCAAAAGCTGAGGGGCTCTGGAATTTGTGGATGTTTCCTTATGAACATATATAATTATTAATGGGACGATTCTTGAGAATATTCTTCGTCATCGAGGCATTGATCCGGTCCGTCCATAGGGATAAGAACAAATTTCTGTCGTTCGTTTTAGGGGCATTCCCAAACCTGGTCGAGTTGACTGATGGCGTCGAATTCTCAGCAGCAAGCAGCAGATGGCGTCGAATTACGGTTGGATTCGAGATAAAGGGAACAATTGGGAACCTTGGCGGATGGCGGAATCGGCAATAATCGTGTGGCGATTCATGGTAAATTTGCCGACATAGAGCAAGCGTGAGATGGCGTCGAAACATGGTTGGATCCGAGATAATAGAACCGCTGGGCAGCGGCAGATGGCGGAATCAGAGGCAGCAGCAACAATCGTGGCAGAATCCTGAGCAGAGACTTGCCGACATGGCCATAACCTGTGATGTATAAATAGGTCGGACTCAGTGGCGATGTTTTAGAAGCAAATCTCAAGGTTTTTTTGGTCGACAAAGTCAGATTACAATTGGGAAAGGTATGCTCTCTCGTCCAGATATGTAGAGTATGTCTTCACTGGATTGTGCATTCGTTTTGCATGTTTTATGGTATTAGTTGCAGATCTAGATAATCCTAGCACAGCAAATAACATGTTGAATTGAAAGATTGAGTACTCATTTAGCCACAGTTTAACCTTTTTCTGGAAAGACCGTTTCCAATCTCAAATATCCATCTAAAAGGGCTAGCAATCACTAAAAACAGAGATTCGGCCACAAATTTCTGTGGTCCGATCTTAGACAAGGCCAGATCGGCCCTTTTTGCAAGGTTCCGGGAGTTTTTTGTTAAACTCTGATATGGCTCGAAACAGATTCGGCTGAAAGGGGTTGGCGACCCGTTATCAGCCACGTCCACTTATTTTAATTTTTAAAGCCAATGTTCATTGCTTACATCATCTATCATGACCCAAATATCCTAAGATTAAATACCCTTGATAGTTTAATTACTAGTTCCAAAATATTACTTCCAGATGCGTTGGCCTGCTCCCCCGAGCACCACCATATCAACTATTCACCCTTTGCAAGAAGAATTAAAGACACTTGCAAAAGCTGAGGGGCTCTGGAATTTGTGGATTCCGGTATGTGGTTCATTTTTGTTAAAAAATGATTGTTTCCTTAATTGATCATATACTGGACAACAAAGGTAGAAAAGCTTTTCTAATCCTAGACAAGGAAGCTTTCATGCTAGTATCATTACATGAGGTTGATGAATGATGCATGGGTACATAGCACATACATAAACAAGGAAAGCTCTCCTCCTTGCGAGAAATAACTCATATGAGGGCTAGAAGATATACGATGCCCAAAGATATGATATTTATCCTTGTATAAAAAATTAGCTAATTCACCGAATATTGGAAGACAAGGAATTGTAACCAAGGAGCAAATGGTTAGTGCTCTGAACCTTTTGATAAATGTATCCAGATCACTTTGTGCTTGTTACGTTTATAACCAGATACCTGACTTATTATGAATGCGGCATGGTCTGGAGCATTTATATGTGAAGGAAGTCTGTTCAAGTTGTCTATTGGGGCAACATAAAAGCACATAAATTGATTTGGGCTGGCCATGCTGCCAAGGTATCCTGAAAATTGTTCGACATGGAGCTTGTTCTTGTTCATCTGAACATATAATGTTTTAGAACTTCCTTATTTGCATTTATTATTGACCTGTTAATTGCATGCCATTTGCATAGATGATAAGTTTTGGATATTTGTCCACAGGATTGTGATGGGAAAAGTATTTGTCAAGGATACCATGTTATACGAACATATTTGGATTTGTCGTGAATGTCCTAATTGTCACTGATCAAGATGTCTCGTGTTTTGAGGCCGGATAAGCGTGTTTTGAGGCGGAGATAAGCGCTGACCAAGGCATCAATGTTACGTTTGAATTTTGAAGAATGGTTTTCTGAGACAGGCTTATAGGTCTTGCCTCGGCCTCGGCAACTGGAATATGGATTTTGTGAAATCATGGGCCGCTCACTCATTGCCCCTGAAGTTTTTAACTGTAGTGCACCAGATACAGGCAATATGGAGGTAGATTTAGGAATTGCCATAGCTTGGTTCCTTGATCTCATTATGGCCTGCATGTTTGTTAATAGATAACATGTTATCTTCTTCCGTACATTGTCACTACATTCTGAGCAAGTGACACCAAATACAATGTATTTAAGCGTCTTAAAATGGTTACAGGTGCTTCTAAGATATGGAAATGCAGAACAACAAAAAACCTGGTTGAAGCCCCTCTTAAAAGGAGAAATACGATCAGGATGTGCAATGACTGAACCTCAAGTTGCATCTTCAGATGCAACAAACATAGAGTGCAAAATTGATCGGTATATTAGATGAGTTGACCATGTAATAAAGTGATAATTAGCAACTATTAAATAATTGCTCCAGCAAAATGGCTGGCAGTGTGGGAGATCATTACATCATCAATGGAAGGAAGTGGTAGACAAGTGGTGCAATGGATCCAAGATTCCAAATACTTATTTTGATGGTAAGCTTCAAACACACGAAGATAACTTCTCAAAAAGGAGCTTCAGTATCTCGATTTAAACATAACCTTAACATGTTTGAACTTTACATACATTACTCTATCTATCTATCTATCTATCTATCTATCTATCTATCTATCTATCTATCTATCTATCTATCTATCTATCTATCTATCTATCTATCTATCTATCTATCTATCTATCTATCTATCTATCTATCTATCTATCTATCTATCTATCTATCTATCTATCTATCTATCTATCTATCTATCTAGTTAATTTGGGATTTTCAGGTTTGGCTAAAAACTTTTTTTTTAAGTCAATTTCCTAAGATTTCAGGATTTTTCCTGCCGGAAACAACTTTCAGATTTACAAAAATCGTGGGCTTATTTCAACATATGATTTTGTGTCGATATGTTTCCTCCTTATCCAATCCAGGCATGGCATGTCGCATGATGCCACACAAGAGTGGCATGCAGCTTCGATGGCATCTGCAAGGATCCAGATGCTCATCTCTCTTAGTGCAGGTCACGATGGTGTGCGATGGAGAAGGTGCTATTATGTGTGAATCTTTCTTGGCCAAACTAGGCATCTGTTCCGACGAAACCAAACTAGGCACCTTTTCCAAACTAGGCACCTGTTCCGACGTCTTATTCTTATACAACTGTTCCGACGAAGCCAAGCCTGTCTAGGTGAGTTTAGCAAACTTTGAAAGTTTGTTTTTGTATGGGCTTTGCTTGAAGAGGTTTATGGAGCTCAAAAGACCAAGTTCTCCTTTTTTGGGATTGCTTCTATTATAAGTTATGGCATCAGGATGTGAAGATTCTCGAAACAAGACCGCCTTCACTTGACGTCCATCTATTGCCTTTGGATTTACCTGAAATAGATGCAATTAAAGGATCCCATGGAACCATTGACAAAATTGCATGGGATGGTACTGGTGAAAGGTTAGCAGTCTCTTACAACAGAGATAATGCAACTTATGCTGGATTGATATCCATTTATGATACAAGGAAGTCACCTATAGTTTCTATTTCATTATTAGGTTTCATTTGTGGACTAGGCAAGGAAACAAAACCCTTGGCATTTTCTTTTCATAACAAATTGAAGCAAGGAGCTCTTCTAGCAGTGTGTTGGAGCAGTGGTTATTGCTGCATCTACCCCTTCCTTTTTAAAGCTCATTAGTACACTTTTTTCTTAACTTTGTGGGCAGGTTATTATCAGAAAATTCAAGACATATTTATTGAGTTCAATGACTGTAATTTTAACTAGAATCAAATTTCTCTCTTTTCTTCCAGTTTGAATAGTAGTTAGGAAAGATACATTGAATGGGCTGCAAAAGCTTCATGTGGGTATCTTTGGTTGGTTCAGTGCATTTTATGGCTGAGATCCATCCTTCACAATATATTGTGGTATTTATCATGATTCATGCTTTTGCATTTAGGATTTAGGCATATCATTCTAGCTGTTACTCTTTTGCAGATCAATTTATGTAATTTCAAAAGAGCTTCAATGAGGTATTGTCATATTCCATTTCAATAGGACTTCTTTGAAGGCTTTTTTGGAGCTGTTAATAGTACCCTAGGGTTAAATTTTGGAGCTTTGTTTCATCTTGAATTCTGTCTATAGTCAGCCTTTGATAACTGTACTACTTAGAAGAGGTTTGTTTGGATCCTTTTTGAACCATAGTTGCACCGGAACGTGTTCCTATGCATCTGGAACGAAACGGAACAAAGAGAGGAACGGAACATGTATCGGAACGCTAACGCAACAAAAAAATTATTTACTAGTAAAGGTTTATCATTATATATGAGGCAGAAATTGACATAAAACAGTAGGACTAACAGCCCAAAACTGAAATAACAATCCAAAACTCATAGCATGGCAGCCTATTAGTCATTGAAACTATATTAGGTACTAAATACAAAATTCAGAACTTGTTGGCCTCTGTTTTGGGCCATGGGATCCTTAGGGATGGAACAAGGAACCTACTGCAGCAAAAAACCAATCAAAGAAAAACATGGCATATAATTTAAATAGACATGGGGGTCAAAGCATGGAGCTGGGGGGCAATTTTGCGCCAGCTAAGCACCCCCTAAGCACCTAGTGCTAAAATTTTTACTTATTTTTATCCTTTTTTCTATAACTCCAATGAAGCTGAAATTTTGTATTCCAAGGCAGGATATAAATGCGTTTCAGGGAAAAATATAAAAAAATATAAGAAAAATATTTCTCAAAAATACAAAGAAAATAGCCCCAGAAAGCACCCACTAAGCACCATGTGTCGCTGATACAAAAAGTGCCCCCCACCTCCATGCTTTGACCCATGGAGCAGTTGTACTAGAAGGCAGACCACTGGATGAGGAGTTGGTAGATACTCAGACGATTGCACATGCTCTTGCAAGATCCCAGAGGTTTATCATTATATATGAGGCAGAAATTGACATAGAACAGTAGGACTAACAACCCAAAACTGAAATAACAGTCCAAAACTCATAGCATGGCAGTCTATTAGTCATTGAAACTATACTAGGTACTAAATACAAAATTCAGAACTTGTTGGTCTCTGTTTTAGGCCATGGGATCCTTAGGGATGGAAACAAGGAACCTACTGCAGCAAAAAATCAATCAAAGAAAAACATGGCATATAACTTAAATAGACATGGAGCAGTTGTACTAGAAGGCAGACCACTGGATGAGGAGTTGGTAGATACTCAGACGATTGCACATGCTCTTGCAAGCTCCCAGCAAGGCTCATTAGCAGTGGATGAAGAACATGTGAAAAGAAAGAGGATGAAAAGGGTACATGAAATGACGGAAATTGAAGATCTTCAAGGTCCACGTTGCCCCTTAAACTTGCCCCTAATTATTCAGGATACTCACAAGTACTTTGATTTGCTAGAAGGTGGTTCATTGAAATCAATTGCTGCTGATTCAGATTCTCATAAAATTCTTGCATCATTTAGATTGCAATTTCAGCATGTCAAAGGAAATGAACTGAAAGAACCAATTATCGATCCTGAATTGGCTAATAAACTGTTGAAGGATGTCACAAAAAGAACGTCCTCCATCAAGTATCCTCTAGGAAAGATGGCAGAAAAAGATGTTCTTGATAGTTTGCCACGACCTGTTAGAGATAACCTGATGAAGCATTTTAGCACAACTACATCAGACTATCTATTATTGGAAAAAAGTAAAAACGTCTCCTTTCTTGGCCAAAAATAAAAAAAGTTGATCCAGAAGGGGTCTGATCCGCATGCATGTCCAATCCGTTGCTTTTTCCTTATTTTTTCAATCCGTTCTGTTCTGATCCTATGTTCCGGTGCAACTATGTATTGAACACCTTATTTTAAGCTCTATTAAAAGGATAAGCACCAATTACGAGCATCAGATAAGATCATATTTTTGTTTTTTATGCTTTTGGCTATTTTGCCGCCATGAGACTAAATTGATATCATGTTTTTGGCAGTATCTAGCTCCAGTACATGTAAAAGCAGTCTATATCATTTCCTTCTATATCTCCGTAAGTACAAGCAGATGCCATAACTGCAATTATTTATTTATTGTTTCTTAGACTATCCATGCTGACATATCTAAAGCAGATGCCATAACTACAATTATTTACTTATTGTTTTGTAGACTATCCATGCTGACATATCCAGTTCGATGATTGAGTCCATTGGAAGCATTGTTCTACATACTCTAAATTGTTCTACATGCTAGAGGCTCTTACTCTTTTTGTTTTGCATATCACTTCCCATCTCTCTATGTGGATCTTAAAGCCTTGCATTTGGGTTATTTCTGTTTCCATCTGGCCTATAAGCTAGGTTATATTCCAAACATCCAATCTTTGTTGTGGGCACAAGTGATCAGGATCAGGATCTACTAAGGAAATCTTGCTACATGTGATTCCTATATAGAAATAGATCACTCTATTGTGGAGGAAGGATTTGACATCACCAAACTGTGCATTGGCCTTAATCAACATGTTGTATTGAAATATAAATGTTACATATACTCAGTTGAACCAATGAAGTTGGCAATGCTATGGTCTTCCTATTACCTTGCCAATGTCCTGCCATCTGTGAAATATTCTTAATATATAGTAATTGATATCTCTTTAGCAAGTTTGCTTGACCATTTTCTTGAGTTGTAATTTGAGCCATTTAAGTTGTTTGGATAATTTTTGTAGAGTCCGCTTTCTTCATAACTCTGAGCAATGGCTTGATAAATGAATGTAGAATCAAGATCGAAACCTATAAATGGAGGGGTTTCAGCAAACATGCATGTTTTAATGAACGAGTCTCTTGACATCTTTATCCTCGGCATATTCTATAGTCCTCATCATGGAATCAGGTTAGAATTAGACATCCAATTCCACAGCGAGTTGTAAGGTAGTCTTTGTCTTTGTCTGTTGATGTAGCATTTGGGGATTTTGAAGGCTGTATGCCAAATATTTTCATCCATAATGTAGTGTGTCAAATAGGGAACTATCACATGGTTGTTTGGATCTTAATACTTTGCATGTGGGTAGAATTTTGTTCTTTAACACTTTTTGTGTATGCTAAAGTTTTAGGTATTAGAACCTGGGTTTTAAACATCTGGTCTCTGTTCTATGGGCAAATATGAGTGCCTATAATGTGCCTTGGTGTTTGTTCTGTGCGAAAATATGAGTGCCTATAATGTGCCTTTCACAGAATTAAATCAGTTTTACTATGTGTTGCAAATTTATATATTTGTGCAACTATTAATTTCTATCGTTATCTAATGTAGGTTGTCATTGGTATTATTTTCATGATTGTTCAAAAGTATACTATATGCCAGGGTTTCTTGAATACAAAAGCAACATGTTACACTGCCACATTCCTTTCAGGTTTGTTCCACCAATGTCCACTATCTCTTCTCTAATGAAGCTCTTCTGGTATAATAAGAAATAGTTAGAGGCATTCATGCTGGAACTGCTTGCCACAATGCTCAGGGGTTCAATCCCTCCCTTTATTGCTTCAGAAATCATGTCTGCTTAATCCTTCAATTGATGAATGAATGGAACAGCGGGGCTGTCATATAGCCTTCATCGTCGGCTCTTGGTCCTGTTGGATTACCATCCTTAGTAGGAGAAAGGAAACTATAGGAACTGAAGAAAATGGCAAGTTTGATATCAAAGGGAAACTGATATAATTTCTTCTCCTGCTAATTGAGACAAGCATCCTGGCTCATAACATTTCTCATGATGATCGAACATGCAATTTAGAAACATAGGTATGCATTTTACGATTATTTTTATCTGGTTTCCTTTTCTCCAAATGAACATTTTATTTCTCTTTATTTGATGTTGAGAGCCTAGCTACTGTCTTATTTTTTGTAGAGAATTGGGATGTCTACAATTATGATTTCTACCTAGGGACATCAGAACTTTTGATACCCTTCACATGTAAGCCTATTTTTCTCAGATCGTTACAAATTTTAGTTTCCTTGAAATGGTATATCAATCTGATTAAGATTGTTGTGAGGTATATTAAAACTGACCCTAGGAAGATGCATAGTTGATTGGAAGGTACATGGTTGCAAATTTGGAGGCTACAAAGTCCAAAAAATTGATACTATACCACGATGTTCTCTTATAAGCTTTTGGAGCATAGGTTCCCGTGCAAATCTCCACAATTTGTAAACTGGAGACTGCTGTTAAAAGGAAACTATCCTAAGACAAGCACTCCGAGTTTCCCCGCCAACTGCAAACTCGAAGTGCTTGTTCTAAGACTAACTATCCTATGCAATTAACAGGAAAATTTACTTGCACCAATTCTCAAAATTTACTTGCATAGAGCATTTGGATTCCATAGGTCACTGTGGTATTTATTTGAAAGATGTAGATGCAGCAAAATAATGGAAGATGATAGAGAATGAGATGCATTGCGGTGTTAGATGGCATAGGCAACTACAATGGCATCGCAAAACCAATGAAACATCTACATAGAGGTACAAGATATTTGTTTATTTATATGGTTTTAGTGCCCAAGAAATGAGCATATAGAATCCACAGGTTTGGAATTCCTTCAACTTTGAAAGTGAAGTATATCCTTTAAAAACCAAATGATGGTGATCGAGTAACACTCCGTAGGTTCTTTCATTGTTGTTGGCTTTCATTGTTGTTGGCTGCAAATGAGAAAGCAGATGAAAATATGGCTGTTTCCATGCCATGATCTGAATGAGGATTATGCCGAGTGAGATGTTGCTGTGGAGGGAGCTCAATTCTTACCATTAAATCTGAATGAAATTGGTTCTTCATTCGACATCGTGGTCCCAACTTTTGTCATTTGCAAATGGTTGGTTTTACCTAGCTTCTTCTATAACACATTCGTCGTTTCTGCATTACTATGGTTTTCAGTTTGTCTCTTATCAGTTTTGTTGGCTGGATATGAAAATGCAGATGAGAGATATGAGTGCTTCCCATGTGCTGCATAATGATCATAATGGCTAAACTCTACATTGTAGCAGGCCACCCAAATCTTACCAAGGAAATGGTTAATTGGGCTTAAATTACTAGAAAGGGCAATTGCGTAACATGTTGTATTTTGACAAATACACCAATTGGGTTCTAAAGCATTTAAAATTGTTAGAAGGGCAAATTGTGCAACCGTTTAAAATTGTTAGAAAGGACACATTGTGTATTTTGACGTGTATTTTGACAGATATATCAATTTGCTTCTAAAGTATAAATAGTATTTTTCCAAAGAGAAAATATGGAACTCACATATCCATAATTGTTGGAGGCGGCCATTCTTTGGGTTCTATGAAGTAATCATTCCAAAATAGGAATGATGCATATCCTTTGCAAAGTTACATGTGAACTACTAGCTACAATGATTGATTTCCAAGGGTCAATGCATTAGTATTTTCAAAGCCAATGATCTCCAAAAGTAAAATGCATATGGTTAATCTTTGGATAACTAACGTGTGATATCATTTTCCAATTATTTGCCTCCTTTTTAGGCGCATGTTTTGCAATCCATACTATGACACCGGCCACCCCCAAGACCATTCGATATAGGGTAAATTGTAAAAATGCCCCTATATTTTTCTATAATTGTGAAAATACCCTTGTATTTTATATATTTATCAAAATGCCCTTAATTCTTGTACTTTTATGCCGTACACATGTTTTGCCCCTGTTCTTTACAGGTTTTGGGGAAAAATCCATGATTCAGCCCAAATAGAGGCAAATTTGATGGGGCTTTTTGTGTGATCACGCTTGGGGAGAAGATCCGACCTTGAGGACGAAGAATTGGATGCAAAAAGATCGCCTTCTAGAAAGAAATCACTTTGTAATATATGATGGATTCAGCTTGAAGGAAAAATCTGTTGCAGGGAGACGGAATAGAACTGGAATCAGCTCTGTTGATGTCCTTAGCATAGAAATGGTCTGTGTAAGTAGTGTGGCCTGCGCAGAAAGCGGCAAGTGCAGACAGCTAAAGCAAAGCAGTAGTGCGTTGATTTGAGAAAGGGTCTTTGACTTCGACTTGCAGCTGATTGCAGGTGATTGATCCGGCAGACCAGATTGAAGGTGGACCACCATTCCAGCATACCATGTACCTAATATTCCTGTAGTACTTTAGGTCTTACCAGGCAATCATCAAATGAACAGCTCCGAAATCCTATCTCATTTCATAGATGGTTATTTTACAGCCTGAGGCCGTGTATCCTTGCCGAAACCACAAGGCCTTTTCCTCTAGGCATTCTATCCAGTAGAATTATCCAAGCGGCCTTCCCTAAATCTGAAATAGATTTCGCAGAGCCAAATAAAGCATACGTTTACCTGTATCTTTAGCCTCCAAATTGGCAGTTCTTCATTCCGCTGGCTCCCTATAGCTGAAAATTCCTTGTACCAGCATTGTCCGATCTCATCAATCATTCATAGAGCAGCTCGAATCACCTTGCTTTGTTCTAGAAACAGAATGCCCTAGAAGTCTACATGCAGCCGTTCGTTTGCACTCGTTTGGATCCGGCAGACCAGAGGAAGAGTCTGCATATAATCGAGAAGAACAGAGAAGAGAAGATAAAAGGGAGAAGAGAAGATAGGAACTGTCGTGAAAAGCACAAAAGGGGTATTCTGACAATTACGCTAAATATGGGGGCATTTTTATAATTAGAGGAAAATACAGGGGCAATTTTATAATTTTCCCTTCGATATAACATGACAAATTGTTGCTACTATCTGACAACAACATCTAGAGGCAAAAAGCATCTAGCTCTAGAAGCATAAAAACTTCCGATGTGTATAGTTGTTCATGAAAATATTTGTTCATGAAAATATGTCATTCCAATATGTATATTTGTTCTTCACGATAGTGCCTATGTCAAACCTTCTATGCTCATACACATGAAAATATATATGCAAGGAACAATTTATTTATAAGCATTGGTCACATGCCCTATAATCACAACATCTCGCAGTGGGTCCAACATAAGATAACCAGGTTTAAGTTCCCGAAATACCATACACATAAAATTCTATATGGAAAAAGACTGTGTTTATGCATTGCAGTCACCGATACAACTGGTCCGCTCTTCAAACAAAATCTACATAATAACTTAGACCCACACACTTGGCGATACAACTTGTTATCATGCGTTCACGAACATAAAAGTGAGTGGGCCGAGTTGTTAAGGTATGGTGCATAGATCATATTCAAGCAATCATATGCTCTCAAAGTTGAATTTAATTTATCTCATCTATTAGCATGCCACACTAAAAAAGGGTTTCTATCGTACATTTAGATTCAATGGGCTAAATACTACATACACAAAATCTATATTATGTCAATCAATCTAAAGAAGTACTTCTACATTACCCTTGCCCTTTCCAAGCCACATTGTCTAATCTAGCCAATAACGAAACGACTGCCTAATCAAATTCTTAGTAAGCCCGGCAATGCCGGGCACCATAACTAGTATTCCTTGATTACTTATCTGTTGCAAGAAATTCTTATGATTTTTGAGCGTTTCACAAATTTATTCCTTTTTATGCAGGCATCAGTTTCAAAGATAATCCTGTGTGTGATCATGATAGGAAGGAAGGAAGGAAGGAAGTTTATTTTAACGTCCACGGAGGCCAGAGGTCTATGAGACGGCACAGAACAGGCAAAAAAGCCAAAAACCCCAACACCAAAAACAAACAATGTAACTGTACAGTAGAACCCTACTACCGGGATGAAAAAACCCCCACTTGGGAGGAAAAACCCTAACAGTAGGCTCTCAAATACCATGCCCCAGAAGAGCAAGTCTGACGGCCGAAATCTGCAGGATGTAAGCTCCCAGTCGCGCTACCATAGGTGATGCGAGTAACTGATGTAGCGGTGTGTCAGAGCATCTAAGATCAGTGTGCACTGCTCGGACATGGGCATATGCTGGGCACCGCTGGAGGGCATGGTGCTCATCCTCTATCACGTGCATCTCACAACACTGACATATCCTCTCCTCTCTGGGGATCCCGTGCCCGCCATTCACCCCCCAGCGACCTGTCTCAATTCTGAGGTAATGGGAACCCGTCCTTATGGCGGCAATAGCTCTCCGTTTCTTCACAGAGATGTGTGCTTTCAAGTACCGATGGGGTCCATGCTCAAGGCTGGGATTAATCTGAGCGTGATAGTGCTTTCAAGTACCGATAGGAAAAAACAGATGTAAATGCACCTGCGCACAGACAACAGTCAATGATCCTAGTGGACATAAAAATACAAGGGGTCAAAATAATCTGCCTTTTAATGGTGTATGGTTTTGATGATGCACCACATGGATACGCGTTCTTGAAAGTTCACATTCTACAAATGTTCTTAATAGTCATTAGCTTTCAAATTGGTGGTTCCTTTTATTTGCCTATTTCAAGATACTATTTTATGTATTCTTTAGAGACAAGATAATTTCTGGGGTTGCAATAGTAACGTTCTGAATTTCATTGTTCATTTAGATCATAAAATTGAATAATAATACTTTACAAGGCTGTGTTGCTACTATTGCGGTTGCCAATGAAAAGTGTGTGACAAGACGATCATTTATAAAGATATCAATCAAGCCTTTGTTTCATTTCGTCTATAGCAAGAATGGCCTTGTCCTATGTATCTTTCCAAACAAGGCAACCTATTATTATAGGAAGCGTCTTTGAGCAAAAGGATTAATACTAATGTTCAACAAATTAGCTTTTCTTGAAGGAGATATTAGTAAAATTGTTCTTTGCTTTATGTGTTTTGATTAGACAAGGCAATTTGTACGGTTTAGTGTATTTTAACATCCTCTACTTGGGATGATCCTTGAGGAGTAAAGCACATGCATATTCGTCGTTGGAATCATCTCGACTTTATTGGATGCACTTTCTTCAAAAGCTTTGTCCATTGTACCACCAATCACGACAGCAAACTTCCAGCCAAACAAATCACTGCTAATGCAGTAGCAACTGCACACAACGTAACCGCCATAACCTTGCAGTTCAGTATACTCGTCCATCATGATAATCATGAAGCAGATCGAGCAACTATGTTTATCTCTTTAGCAACTATGTTTATCTCTTTCTTCTGCTATAGAACAAAAGCTATCATCATTTCAGCACTCTTCAAAAGCTATCATCTTCTTAGCAATTACAAATGTGGTCTTAAAAGAAAAGATAAAGATGTTACTTTATATGGCTCTTCAGAAATTGAGATCTTCCCATGGTGGTGCCAAATCTTCTTTCATCCTACATTTTCACCTCTTACGTTGGATGTTTTGCTTTGGATATGTCACATATACATTATGCCCTTACAATGGGCAGTTTCCATTACAAGCACCTCTACCATGATAATAATCTCCAGTACATGCACCACTATGTTTATTATGTGAATTCATGAAACAGTTTTGAGTTCACATTACATCACATATTAATCGCACTAGGATATCAACATCAAGACGAGGGCTACATAAAAAAAGAGGACCAAAATGTTAGCTTATAAATGTACTTAAGTGGATAAGTTATCGTCCAAAACTGCTTTGGTCATTGCAAATTAGTTAGTATCCCTACAACAATAATGCCAATAACAAGGATAATCCCTTTACTCATACAATGGGAAACCACTTGGATGAAAATGCACAAACAAATCTTGCAACAAATTCAGGTGCTTAAGATTACAACTCTTGCTTCCTATGCTTCAATCCTTGTAATATCAACGGCAACTAGACTTCTAAATTTCAACTCCTAAACTTTGTAAACATGTATGAACCCATCGTCAAAGGCAACCTAAGCAAATTGCTTGGTGCAATATGGCAAGCATAATATTGTAGATGGTATCTGCATTATCTTGTACATGTATTTGAATCGTGTAAGATGCTCTTGTTCCTTCTAATAAATAGATAGAAACTCCATTACCGCTACATAACAAAATTAAAAATCCACACAAACGATACCCATCAAACTACTTGCGAACGTACATAGGCAGACCTCTCCACATTACAACCAAATAGAAGACCCTCAAGCCCACTTATCTAGGACAAAAGAATTATCTCTTCAATAAAAACCAATATTTACTCTATTCTATTCTTCCAATCCAACTCCTATTCAACGTGCAAAACAAAATATAGAATATCCAAGTAACTAATACCAAATACAATTCACAATTCCATTTAGAAAAGCCACTACTTATTACATATGTATTTAAGTCATTTTACATTGGTTGATCACCCTAAGGATAGTAACACTTCTAAAACATGATCCTCCAAGCTATCCTTCCAACCTTCCTAATCGTCTCCCCAAGCCTGCATTTTGCTTCAAGTGACACTCTAGCATATTGGTTTGATGTTAACCATTTTTTAAATTTAGCCTATTGCAAAACGGTGTATTTGATCTCAAAAGCAAGCCCTCTAATTGGTTTCATCTGCATTGGATTTGCATGTTTTGGATTTTATTGCATCTATAGATATATGTTGTAAACATGAAAATTACAGATGTTAAGCTGACATTACAACATAACATCGCGTTAAGGGATTCAGTTAAGGGAGATCGACGACTAACTCCAACTTCAGAAACTCGCATGCAGAAGATCTAGTTTCTAGTTAAGGGATTCACTTCGGGAAGATCTACGACTAACTCCAACTTTAGAAACACACATGCATGCTTCATAACACAAACCATAACACAAACCATTACATTACACGCCTTAAAATTAAATTCCCCCTTAAACCCCCTTTTGTTTGGGTGTATATTCACACGGGGGTGACTCTGGGCAACGAGAGCTGTTGGATAGGCATATTCACCCCTTATTCCTTAATCTATACCATACACAAAGTTCCTCGTTTGTGGGGTATGGATGTATAGAATTTGTTATATTGTATAACAAGATTTGCAAAATACTAGAAGATTTCGGGCAATATACTATATAGTGTTGATTTTGTACGTGCGAGGCTCTCGCTGCCCTACGTCACCCCCCGTGTGAATATCTAGTATTATAACAGGGGTTTTTTTTTGTGTTTTTATATTGTTCTCTCTAAGGTTTTCATATGATTTGGTGGCTGTATTCATCCAGGTGTACTAAGTAGTATTTCTAGAGTGCACCCTTTTGTTAGCCGTTGATTTTAGGAAAGGGGGCAAATCCTGTGGTGGAGGCTTCTTTTGTGGTGGGTGTGAATATCCTTTCATTATTTTTATAGGGTTTTTCTATTCTATTCTATTCTTAGGGTTGTGTTGGTTATCTATAGGAATAGAATAGAATAGGTTTTTATCTATAGGGGTTAGTTGGGCGAGGGGGGCAATTGGAGTGCTGGGCACGCATTCTTGTACTGGATGAAGCAACCGCATCTATAGACTCTGCTACTGATGCTGCCCTTCAGCGGTTCATAAGAACTGAGTTTAAATCATGCACTGTCATTACAGTAGCACATAGAATCCCCACCGTCATTGACAGCGACAAAGTATTAGCCTTATCTGATGGTAAGTCAAGCACAAATGCTTTAAGTACGATATGTGTTTCAAATTAGAAGTCCTAACCTGTTGTAACTTGCAGGTTTTCTTGCTGAATATGATAAGCCGAAAGTGCTGCTTCAAAATAGGAACTCTTTGTTCTCGAAGCTAGTGACAGAATATTGGGCACAACGTAGCCAAAAATCTTCGAAAGATCTGTCCAAGCATAGCATAGTTAATTCGGCCCGCGGCTGCTTGTATCCATGGTGTGTGAGAACTCCGCAGCTAGATATGTTCTCTGGTATGATTTTTATAAGTGCTGCCTAACCTGTAATTAGATCTGATGTTGATGCCATATTTCAGAACGATCCTCCCTCTTTCGCATATGTGTAATTACTGGCAGCATGTTGTGTATTTCGAAGCAGATATGTGAAGCTGCTTCTGTCACGTCTTCTTATTACAGTGAGGTCGTTGTTCTTTTATATGCAAACAGATACCGGGTTGATTTTACCGGGGTTCAACTCCCTTGTTTGTGATCCAATCTTTAACACCAGAGAAGGAAGATTTGATATAATATGGGATCTAGAACGTTCCAAAATGGAGATTCACCCACCAGACATCTATACTCCTGCGGATCTTCAAGGTCTGGTCACTGGATCTTCAAGGCTTGTTCTCTGGGCAGAAAACAATTGTGCAAAGTGGATTTGGAGGAGCCGAGTTTGTAGACAAGGGGGATCTGCGTTCGCACAGCTGCAGCTCAATAAAACAGGTACTTCATTGATGTCCCAATCAGGTAAACTGTTCGTTCATTTTATAGCCAAATTTTCAGTTTTGCTAGTGCATCATTGGGTAGACTTGTATAGGATTTCATGCATATCTTATTTGGGGCAGCATAAGAGACCTGCTGCTTGAGCATAAGAAAAACCGAGCTACACGAGGTAAGAGAAAGAAATTTCTACAAAGCATTTGAATGTAAACTTTAATAATACATGGATAGATTGTTGTGGGTGCAGACACCAATATTGAGCTTCAAGAATCGAGATTATTAGAGGGCACACTCATCATTTCAAATGGCCTCAAACCTTTGTAGCAGAATTACACGAAATCTGTGACATTGTGAAATAGGTTTTGAGGTGTATGCAACTGTACTATTCACTCTTCAAATATTCACAGAAGTACACCAGAATCTCATATGCATTGCGTAAGTAAGCAGGTGTTGACAGAAGATTCAACCATTTGTATTTACGCTTAATTATTATGGCTATAATATGTCACTATAGGGATTTTATGCACACTATTTTTTGTGAATAGATTTTAAAATTTGCAGTGTTGAAGAATCTAATTATGGCTTTAGCATCTTGTGTTGCATTATAATCTAATTATGGTTTTGGCATCTTGTGTTGCATTGGAATCATGTGCATATTTTATGAATGTGATCACGTCTATGCATTATGCTTGAGCTACCAGCGAAACATTTAAACTGATCATCATGTGTTTTTATGCCATTCTTTAGCCAAGTTACAACTAAACTAAAGTTTTAATTATGTTTTGCCAGAAATAAAATATAAAACCTTCTCAGGTTCAACTAGAATACCCAAGCTTCTTAGTGATTGATATTTAGGCCTTTAAACATTACCTATACTTGCTTTTCTTCGGGCCCCAAATGTTTTTTTAATATCACAACTATTAACTACTATTAACATATAACTACTACTATTAACATTAACACAAATTTTTACTATTTTTTAAAATCCCCCTGAAACCCCCTGTGGTTTGGGTGCATATTCACACGGGGGGTGACGTAGGGCAGCGAGAGCCCCTGTAATTACGTTTGGCACGTACAAAATTAACACCATATAGTATATTGCTTGAAATTTTATAGTATTTGCAAATCTTGTTATACAGTATAAGAATTTGGCGCCGGCGAAGCCGGCGCTGTGTATGTTTCTGGGAGTTGAACCCAGAGCTATCCTTTAATATGGGCCCGCGGTGTAGAAGGAATATCGAGCCTGCAGGATCGGTATTCCGTCTACATCGCCTGCGTGGGGATTTTATTATTATTATTTACCTTAGTCATGGTAAAAGTTCTTTGTAGACGACATTTGTTGTAGTATTTGCTTTATTGGTATCGTCAAGTAGAATCAATACGTCGTCTCTTGTTAATAAATTAGTTTTACAGTTTCATGTTTGTTATTCTCATTTGTGGAGTCACAAATACTTGATTGTCATAGGTTTCAAATAGTTGAGGCAGCTTATATAGTTATACAGGGTCTATAGATATTATAGCAGTTCTTCTCGGACATTGCAAATTTTGGGTGAAGAAGTATGCAAGTTGATGAAAAGATGCATTCGGTATGTCCCATGGGAAAACATTTTCAGCAATGCACACATAATGTAAGTATTAATCAACTTCATATTGCTGAATTTCTGTTCGTTGCAGGTCAGGATAAAAGATATTCATTCACTGTATATTATGCGCATAGCTGAAAGAAGAGTTTAACATCATAGATTGGATAACAATTATGTAAAAACCACATATAATTTATTAATCTGTCTGAAAACCATGTTACACTAAGATCTTAATAAAAAGAAAATGTTAGTTCAATGCCTTGCAAATAGCAAATCCCGTAAGAAACAGAGCATTTGATCGGGTTTTGACGTGCCTCTCACGCTTTTGCAACACGAATAAGCTTAACCCAAAGATTCTCGTTCTCTTCAACTCTGATTCCGTCTTTGAGCACGCAGGGGTCACAAATCCCAGTCAAAAATAGAATCAACAATTATAGAATCACAGCTCCCAAAATAGATTTTTGCTTGTTTCCCAGAAACCCTGCCGCCTGATCTAGAAAAACTGCGGTGAGTTGCTACCTCTATGGGTTTATCATAATCCGAGGCAGAGTTTCATTGTCCCATCCGGAGGCAAGGCAATCCAATCCGGAATCTTCTGGCTTTAGTGAGTTTGCAGTTTCTGGAGAAAAACCTTGAAAATTCTGGTTCTTACAGCCCTCTGAGAATCCGGCGTCCTGTATTCCAGTGTTAATGAGCCCTAGAGAGACAAAAGCATACAAATTCTGATTTTCTTTTAATCACCTCTGCATAGGATAGTTTGTATCGTTGCCTATGGGAATCCATTTCAAGTAGAGAGAATCACGGTTGTGTTAGAAAAGGAAAATACAGTCTGCAGATGCTTTTTTTTTTCTATGTAACGAAGGTTAAATCGAGGTGATGTGTTTCAACAGGATTAATTGCAAGGATGGGTCATCTCCTTTCTCTGTACCCTTTTTTGTTTTGCTAGATCAAAGCATGAAATCATTTTCCCGCACGAGAAATGGTTTCGATCAAACAAAGCTTGAAGCAGAGCATAACACAGTGTTATTAGCACGCAATCTAGTTTTTTTTAGCTCAATTTGGCCTTTCGTTGCTAACCGAGGCAGAGCTTCTGCAAGAAGCACGGCAAATAAAGGGTGTTAGCAGTATATTTTTGCACAAACCAATTTATGGCTGCCGGAAGCATGTTTGTTGTGTGCACATCCCTCGCCTAGCAGAAAACACCCTTGCCTAATTTGCCAATATAATCATACAGCTTCGCCTGTTCAGAATTCATCATACTCCGCAATGTCCGCATCTCCTTAGCTTCCTCTAAATATGTGACTTGTGCCTTGGAAATTTCGCCATCTCCCGTACAACCAAGCTTGCTCCCCCTTCAGCCATACAAACTACTTATTGAAAACAAAACCCCAGCTGTCCGCCACAAAGCCCCCGCGCAGACGTGCACAGGCCACAGTTTGGAGCTCCCAGCTAACCCCCAGACGTCTCCGCCGGAAATCCTTTCCGATATGCCAAATGTAATTTTTTTTACCTGAAATATTTATTTTTGGATTTTTTTTGGCCTGAAAATCACTTTTTTTTTTGCTACTAATTTTATATGTAGGAAAGATAACAAATTCTATACATCCATACCCCACAAACGAGGAACTTTGTGTACGGTGTAGATTAAGGAATAAGGGGTGAATATGCCTATCCAACAACTCTCATTGCCCGGAGTCACCCCCGTGTGAATATGCACTCAAACCACAGGGGGTTTAAGGGGGAATTTAATTCTAAGGCGTGTAATGTAATGGTTTGTGTTATAGGTTAAATTTTTTTTTGCCTCGAAAAACAAACAACATTACATTACACTTGGACGAGTTGATGTTATGTTGTGTAATTAATAATATGTCGGATGTAAAACATGTAGCAATATCTAGCATTATAACAAATAAAAACAAATACTAATATGAAGCACAAGTAAAAAACTATAATATTATAGCATAATGTAATTTAATTACATACGTTTTAAAAATATATTATTTATAAATTTATTTAGTCATTGGAGATAGTAAAGGTATATCAATTTTTAAGCATTCAATATGGATAGCGACTTAAGATGCGATACATATCTTCGTTGATTTGCCTATCAAACAACCTGCAAAGGGCAGTTAGCCTATTTATTTGCGCGACGTAATTGCCTCATTTGGTCTATATGTCCAAACGAAATGCGCATCAAGAATGAAGTTCTCGATTGAGTTCAGTGCATTACAGATTTGTTGCATAGATGAGCGCATGTCATTGATGTATCCAACTATTCACAGTGACATAACGTCAATAGGATCCTCGCCATGTGGAGGTGGTGGTTGTGCTGATGGCGGAGGAACTAACGGAACTCGAACTTGAACTATTGGGCTTTCTGGTACTATGATAATTTCTGGCTCCACATTATTGTTTACTTCAGGAATGACGAGGATTTCATGTGGAGGTGATTCATTGGGGGCTTCTATAACCTGCATGTTAACAAAACAAATTGATGAGATTGAGCAAATGAAAACGTAATGAAATAATATGTTATTGTACTAGATATTAAACTAGATGACAATTACTATAGTGTTCTATTCAATACCCGTAAGTGTCACTCTGCTGCAAAAGGGTAAGGATAATTTCGTTATCACCCAAATCTCTAACTACAATTGTATTTTGGAGTCTGTCTGCAACATGTGATTCAATGATTTCGTCGGGATCTTTGTTAACAGGCTGGTGCTCGTCAAAGTACCTTGGGGAATTAGCGAATGGATTACTACTACGGGCTCTTGGCTCAGCGTCTTTGGATCATTATTCGGTGGCCCATAAAGAACTAACGATACTTTTTTACGGGTTGCTTGGAATGGGTTCATCATTAGATCATATGCAGCTTCAACTTTTCTTTGGTCTACGTTTTGGCCATTAGTAGGTATAGCCCATTGTGTGCTGAGATAGAACTTTCATGTCTTGATCATCTGTGTGATTGTGAATGTTAGTGGTGGCTTACGACGATTGGCCATGCGATAATTCGCAAAGTGACGGACTTTGATGAGTAAGTTTTTAGGATCTAGATAAACCTCATCTTTGATTTCTCCTGCTCCATACAACGCATATTATGAATTCTGCTGATGAGACATTATGCATGTGGTTGGCTCTCGCACTTTGCATGTGGACATTGTGCTAAGTATCATATATCAATGTTCTTTGTTTCTGACAGAAGTATATGGAGTGGCACAATGCAATGTCTACTATATAAAGAAATGACTGGACAAGTCCTTTGGTGAACCAGCCGTTTGTCAAGTGGCGCTTGTCCATTAATATGGGAAACTTGTATTTTCTATATGATGGACGAGTTTACAAACAATATAGAATTTGAAGTTTTATAGTTCGCCAAACTACACCCTACCAACCCCCAAACCATCTCTGCCAAATCTAGAAGCGTTGCAACTGTCCATTCTCCACATAATTTCAAATATAGTTTATGTCCTCTGGCGCTCCTGAAATTGAAAAGTTGGATTTTCTATAAGAGTAGTGACTAACATTGTGAAATATATAACAAATGCTGCTTTTTTTATGCTTAATTATGCTTTTACACACTAAATTGTTTCACATATAGTACTATGTCAAATTTGTCTTCACTCCATTTCCTACAAATGCTCTCCTCCTCTCCCTTCCTCTTACAAAACGTTATGTGTCTTAAATATTATAGGGTAATTCATGCACAAAAAATTACGTTATGTTCTATGTATTACTACCGTGATATGAGATTTTTCGCACATTTGCACAAACACAAGTTGACACTTTGAAGCAATTTTAGAGTGTCCACCTTGCTGCCAACTAGGATTTTTGTACACATGGATAACCTGCAAGCGTTCGATATCATCTACGGCTGTGAAAATTCAAGGAAATTCCAAGTGGATTGGGTTGTTGGTTAACGTAAGGCCGCTTTCCTGCGTACGAGGGGAGGAGACCAATTTACGTTCCCCTAATATAGAGTGGGAGCAATTTTTTCCCCTTTTTTCTGCGCAGCAGAGCTATGAGCTTTCGGATTTACATACCCCAGCACGGTTATGGCTCATGGGTGTTGATCTTTTTGGAAAGATTTGGCATGGCAGGACCTCTTGCACGCAGATCCGACGGATTTTACAGGTTTTTTGGCAGACTCGGACTTCTCGATGCTCACTAGAGAGAGAGCAATTTCTATACATAAGAGGTTTAACAAACTCCCTATAAAAGTTGATGCTATTGGGAATAATAAACTCCCCATAAAAATTGATGCTATTGGGAAACAAAAACGTAAGTAAAACAAATATGTAAAAGACATGAGATAGGGCATAAAAATTAACTTTAGATTATTTTTTTTTTTTTTTTTTTTTTTTTTTTTTTTTGAAGGAAAGATAAATTTATATTGGGGATAGGAAGAATTACATCGGAAAGATCCCATAAGGATCAAATAACCTTGAAGTCTGAGAGGATCCCTTATGGATCAAATATAATATTTGAAACTTGGTACTCATAATTTTTCTCAACCTCTTCATCCAAATTTAGCTAGTACTACTGGGATCGAGAATCAACATCTTCCCAGCTAGAAGAATACTACAGGAGACAAATATAAATTTTTCTCAAGCTCCAGATATACCTTGAATGTTCTATGATCCACCTCTTGCAAGAGTAGAGATGAACAGAAAAAGGCATGAAGAAATCATGAGCAATCTCCCGCATTGCTCAGGGAAGCTAATACAGCTCCAAATAACCCATTCTGCAGATTGATCAACACTGAATGTACCAGGAAAGATGCTGCATTGTCAGGATATATGCAGTCGGCCTAGAATGAATGTAACCATCATATATGCTGCATTGTCGGGATGTGAATCAGTCAGCCTGTACTAGACCCAAAAAGCCCAGCTACTAGACTCCTCCCTAAAGCCCAGCTCAAGATATATAAACTTTAGATATTCAAAGCGAGGGAGTTGGATAATCTCCATCATTCTTTGAGGAGGTATAACCAGGCATTGAAAAACAGGGGGGTTAGCCTCTTAAATTTCCAGTCACAATCGTTATTTTTTGGTTTGAGTTTTTATTTATCGGCAAAAAAAATTGTGGGGTTTCTGTCAAAATTCGACAAATAATCATTAGCTTATATTCAAAATCCAGTAGAGGATATTTACTGCCAAATTATCTGGTTAGAGCTGGGTATAACCCTTCCAAATTATGATATGTCAGACGGGAGGGTTGACCTTAATCAACAATATTGTCTTCTTAAAGGGCTCTTTGCTGGCCAACAAACGAACTGATTCATGGTACATGTAGCAAAATATGACCTGTTATTGTTGTGCTACCTACTTTGATCATCCAAATCTATAGTGGGAGATTATTACCCAATGTGATTGGATTTCTGCCAATGGTTGTATCTTGTTATTTTCATCATTTGAAGGCATATCATGCTTGTTATAATATTTAGAAAGTCAACTTTCTTTAGCATATTCTTCTGAAGTTTAGTTTTTACATCAACAGATAGTTTACATGGCTAACATTATTCTATAACTCCTATATAGAGGCCTAACATTATTCTACAACTCCTATATAGAGGCCTAAAAGAACTCTTATGTGAAGACTAAGTGTACATGGGCATATGTCAAACCATTACCAACGTTCCTTGTGGAGCACACATTTAAGTTGACAACACATAAATGGAGGTCGCCTTATGTAAGATGAGCCATATATTCACAACTAAATACAAATTACATTAAGCAAGTTTGACCTTGTTCTTGTCAAAGTCAGGTAGGTAAGTCTTCTTAAAAAAGGTTGATGTTTAAATCATCCTTGAAAACCACCACACTGTTGTGAACTGCCAGCCATTAACAACAATATTTGGTGACCACAACGTTGTTCAATTGTCAACCAATATCAATAGATGAAATTCGGGGGTTGCAACCCTCGGTAGATTCAAACTAAGATATACAAAGTAATAATCCTCTAGCTCTTGTCACATGGTTAAAAAACTTTAAAGCATAGTGAATACATGCTTCTTAGATCATTATGTGACACACATGGAGGAGAATATATATATATTTTTTTATTTTATTTTGTGGCACGTTTGCACAAACACGAGTTGAGACTTTGAAGCAATTTTAGGCTATCCACATTGCATCCAGATAAGATTTCTGTGCATATGGAGGGCGCCCGAATCGTTGAATTTAGTCTATGGTCTCTGAGATGTGTAGTGACAATTCAATCTTAGCACCAACAAGTGGAGGTTACATTACACGTGGAGGCTACTATATGGTTGGTTGTATTTCTAGACCAAAATAATTATACTTTTCCTCTTGCATTGATGAAACACTCAAATTATTGTACGAACTAAATTCCTAAGCGAAGTAACCAAACGTGCTTTTGACTAATTAAGTAATTTGTTGAATAGTCTCCTTCTTAACTAGTGCACCTACAATATTTAACCTATTCAATATTTAACCTATTCAATGTCTGATGCTCCCATTTGTTCTTCGAACTGCGACTTCTAGATCATTTGAACTGGGACTGCTATGTGATCGCCTTATTCATTATTTCACATCTTTATGGGTTTTATTCCACGTTTTATTCAGAGCCATTGATCTGTGGGATATTCCTGGTATTGTGCCAGATCAATGGCCATTAACATTTTGACCCAAAAATAAAAAACCACTTCCTATGGTGTCGATCGAACACATGGTTGAAGCACAAGAAAAAAGCAAAACAAAAAAGCCAATCGTCAGCATGGCAGATGAAACAAAGCAAGCAGGAAGCCCCAATGCTTGGCATCGACCATCGCGGGCAAAGCTTGGCATCGACCATTGCGGACTGAATCCTGGGCAGGAGTCCGGAATGAATTCCCCTGTGCCAAAGAAACAAAGAACCCTGTGTCAAAGAAACAAAGAACCCTGTGCAAGAAAACCATGTTCGAAAGAAAGGAACCATGGCTGAGGGATTTCAACCTGCAGGTCGATTCTTGCAACAAACCCCCACCTGCCGATTCTTGCAACAAACCTTCGAGAAAAAATTCGAAATGGAGATGGAGGTCAACGCCGTCGCCCACAATACACAGATAAAGGCCATGACCCAGAAGACCTCCCTGGAAGCTCGCTGGGATCGCTTGGCACCCCGCCCAAAAAAGAAAGCAGCGTGCAATCTCATCCGTGGCCTAAAAATTTGGCTGTGGAAAAATCTTAAAATAGCTTTTCTTTCAACCATTACAAAAACATCCATGAAAAAGGGGAGTTGCAAAGCACCCAAAATAGCAATAACCATTCAAGCTCCTCCATGGCAAATTATACTATTTTTTATATAATACGATACTGAAATCATAGTCCTAACCACTGCCAGAGAACCCTCCCGCCAACCGAAATGAATTAGGCAAAGTATATCACTAGGATGTCCCTATTTTTCATCTTTCTTCTTCCTCCATCCAATCCTTTACCCCAACCTTGCATTTGTGCTAGTTTTTTTCTTTTTCCAGCCTGACCCGAGTGGCCCCTTAGACCAAGTGTTAAAAAAATAATCTGAATGGTTATGGCTTAAGCGGTCCTTCAAAATTCGATGGCCGTTCTGGACCGCCGCCTAGGTTAGAGGAGAAGATGCTCCACAAAGGTATGGATCGACGCCGTATGGTGCTCCACAAAAATAAATCTGGGTTTTGTTAGCTCTATTTATCTTAACTCTATTTCAGCCTAAATTAAGATCATATTTCAAGATCATAGTTCCCGGCATCACAGGACTGAGTTGGATGTGGCTTAAGCCATTTGATCATGACTTAGAATAGACTGTTTCCAAAATTCAATTGCCGTTTTGGACCGTCGCCTAGGTTAGATCAGAAGATGCTCCACAAAGGTATGGATTGTCGTCTATGGTTAGGTCAGAAGAGTAAATTAGGGTTTTTATAGCTCCTATTTATCATAGCCTTACCCAGCCTTAATTAAGATCATATTCAAGAATATAGTTCCCGTACAGAATAATGACGTCCTGGCATTTGAGACGTGAGTTACTCTGCCATGCCATTTGCATTTCGGGTTCTCACGTTGGTATGGACCAACATGTTTATTTGCCAGAGTTTGCTCTGTATTCAGTGCAAGTTGATGTTTAGATGTGGTGGGGTCAGTTCTAGCTGCAAAGGCATGTGCAATGCATTCTTTAGTGAAAACCTCTGTATGACATGATTAAAAGTTTTATCTGATGAACAGGGCCTGAGTGATAATTTCTCTGGTGCTAGCCTTTATATGGCAATTATACAGTTTATGGAATTCGTCAACACAAATGTATGCCAGTTTCTATGTCTCTTAAGCTGCCGGCTGCCTTCAATGCGTCAAATAATTAGGGGCAATTTGAACTCAATGCATCAGCATATGTCTATGACTCTTTTACATTAATTATTGGAATTTGAAAGACCAAAACGTCCCCCTTTTCTACGATGTAGGGCAATAATGGTAGTCAATCCACGTTTCGATCTACGTACCTTGCTGCTGATGTATTGCAGAACCAAAAATTCTATATGAAAATGCAGCATTCTGTATCTCTAATGTGGCCACTCATCGCTCCTTCAGCCTGCCATTTCCTTATTAGGTTTATTTTAATCAATTATTATCAGCACATGCACATAATCTTGCAAACTGGTAAAGAACATATATGTGCTGGCACAAGGTCACTTCTTGGTTCGTTTTTGAGGTTATGGCTCTGCATATTGCTTTGTAAGCCTCCTATCTTCTCTTGGATTATAGGGTCTGTGATTATACTCGGTATAATAGGGTACCTCTGCATGGGCATCCTCTAAACTAGTGGCTAGACATAGGCATCCTCTAAACTAGTGGCTAGATGGAGTATTATAGTTTGGCAGCTTCCCAATTCCAGGCAATTGCATCAGAATATATTTGTCATGTTTAGGGCTGTGCATATGCTCAGTATAATAGATCACCTCTGGGGTTCCCCTAAACTGTTGACTAAGATTCCCAAGGAGTACGGATGCAGTAGAATTGGCAATTTCTCTTTGGAACAGTTAGCTATCCATTTGGCGTTATTAATTTGTTTGTTTGAAATTATTTTCTTGGTTTAGGCTTAGCGTGATTTAGATGAATTATGTTGAAAATTAGTTGCTTGTGTCCTTTCAAGAAAGTCTCGTTGCTTCCAACTTCAAGAAAGTTCTGTAGTGGACCCTCAGCCTGCCGTAACCTGCTGCAGTCTTGTCCGCTAACTTTCTTCGTATTTTGTTTGGTGGGTAATGCCTATCTATCTAGTTCTTTCTTATTGTAACTTCTATTTTTAAGATACTTGTTTGAGCAGTTATAGACGATATCGTGTTACGCATATGTAGGTTTTTGCAGGCAGCTCAATTGAGTGGAAGGATTATCTCTTAAGGGTCTTTATTCTGGTTTAAATGGAAACCTTGCTGGAGTTCTACCGTAAGTGTTTTCTTGTTTATTTACAGGTTATAGATTTCGATAAAAAACTCTATTTTACCATGTATCAAAGGCATGACTGTATGCAGAATCATAATATTTTAGACAACTTATGAAACAAAGCAAACAATTGTTAGGACTGCTAAGTATCTGCATGATTTTTTGGTGCTTATGACAAGCAGGTTTGCGAATGCATCATATTTTGCTTGAATGTTTAAGCATGAACGCAAGGGAAGGAGGCACAGAGAAGGAGGACCCTAAGTGAAGTTATTTATGCCCTCCAGAACTTCGTAGGAAGTAAAGGGCACAGGGGAGTGCTATTCTATCAGGGGTTCAGAGGGGCCTTACATCCTATGCCTGGAGGCGATTGAACTTGACTAACTAATCGGGTGTGTACGAACCTATCAAGCAGAATCTACTCAAAAAGTTTCCAGAGAATTTAAGTTCAATTGCTGGTTCGAACTTCTGTTGTTTTCCTGTCATTACATAGTTTAGCCCATTGGTTGTTCTTACTTGGTTGAAACCAATACATCACTTAAATTGAAATTCTAGTGAGAAAAGAAACCACATCTACTAGCAGCTTTTAAAAGTTCCTGCTTTAAATAACCATGATATATGATGAAAACAACAAAAGGTGAGGGCCTAGTATAAGTGCATAGTACAACTACATACAGTCCCAGATATGGTGATATGCTTGCACACACTGTTTACTACGAGCAATGGTACAGATTTATGTAGATGAGACTGAGATGCTGGTTTCTTGTGGGCAGAGAGGATAAGCTGCTACTCAATACTACAGAAACAGTCGAGAGGAACGGCCTCTCAACCATACAGTCCAACAATGCAATGAGAACATCAATGCTTTGTGAGGAAGATGTCTAAAGATTATTTACATTTAACTTTAGCTTGTCTTGTTGGGAGTTATGACGGTGCATATTGCTTTTTTGCAGAACTTGAGCATGGAATGACCTGCTATTGCTAAAAGTTTATGAAAACTTAAGAGTAAGAAGTAAGAATTCATTGTTGTAGGGTATCATTGTTTTGATTCTATGTTACAAGATTATCCCTTTAGACCACTAGCAGATTATTGCAGATGCATGGTTTGCTTTTAAGCAGAGCATGGCAAATAGATGAAGTCGAGGACTTTTTAATAAATACCAATAGAGCCTGATTTTGTGAGTTGGGCTGAATTCTTGGGAGTGTTCTGAGTGCCACGAGAAAAATGCACCTTAGATCGTATGTTTGATGAATTCTGGGCTGATAAGAAACAATTCTTATGATTTAGTTGGGAGTTCTATGATAAACAAATAAAAAAAGGATTCAGTCAATTAATGATCATCTTCAGGAAGGCGAGTTGCATGCTGCTTACGGAAGTCAGGCTTGTTTCAATAAGTTAAGATTATGAATGATATTAGGCTTTGCTATTGGTTTAGTGGCTGTGTTTCCAGCTCAAGGATTATCCAGAAATAAATTTGCATGCTCTCTGTGTCTCTAACTGCCAATTGTGACAAATAAGAACCTCCTTCCTTTCTAGAATTCTTCGTCAAGTATTCTGTTTGATCTCTCATAACCTGGGCATTACAGCCAACTGTGGCAAAAGGAACCTCCTTCCTTTCTAGGATTCTTCGTCAAGTATTTTATTTGATCTCTCATAAACTGGGCATTACAGTTTGATATTTAAATATTGGGATGTCAAAGCATTCATGTTTGGGGTGTCAAATCATTTCATGAAATCATACAAGAGTCTTGTTGGAGACTTTAATGCTTGTATAGGTCAATCTAGAACTTGAAAGTTCTATTATAAACAAGCCAATTCTTCCTAGACTGAGGAAACAATATTGTTCTGGGGCGTGGGGTTCAATTCTCCAATCTCTTTTTTTAGGTGCCTTACTGCAGCTGTTTAATCTAACTTTCACGAACACCATACATAATGAATCTTTGTCACTTTTTCATAGTAAATTTTATGTTTACGGAATCAGAGCTTTCCTAATATGCACTTTCAAAGGCCAAGTATAATGATTTCAGACTTCAGCTTTTTATATTTGCTGATTGTACTCAATTATAGGTCATAGAACTCTTGTATTTCACCAGGGAACTAGAGGTAAAAACCTTTGGTAACAGATTCAGAAGATCAGGAATTGCGTGCCTTCTATGTGGTGTAATAGAATCATCTTCTCCACATGGTCTAAGAATGATGGTCTGATGGCACTTTGGTTACAAATGGGATGCAAGGACATCACATATTTTGATATGCCACCATATTAGAACATATTCTACTTGAAAGCTCTAGGATTGCACTCGACTTGAAAGCTCTAGTATTGTAGCATTCTTAACAATCACCTCAGGAAAATGTGACTGAATACAATTGTTGCAACCAATGCTCAGTCGTGATTACTTGTACCATGATGTGGCTTCTAAGATAATAGGTTTGAAACACAAGAGTTGTTTTAATGCTAAAATTTTCATATCAGTTGACATCATCGTCTGTTTGCATGTCAATTGACACCATCTTCTGTAGGTTGTAGTGATTGGATATCACTTTCTGTTATCTTGCAATATTGGCCTTGTTTGGTTATCTTGCAATATTGGCCTTAGTTTGTCTTGGTTATCTTGCAATATTATTTGGCCTTAGTTGGTCTTGTTCAACAAGATATGCTTGTGTGTTTTTTATCTCGAGCAAATGCAACATGTATTCTTGATCCCGCAAAAAAAGGGACTAACAAAAAGGTGCAGCAGATTGAGCAATTTTAAGCTTGAATTCATTATGTAAAATGGAAAAGGTAGTCACATCCATTAGATATAGTTTTATTAGACTTCTGGAATGGAATTGAATTAAATAATATGATAACAAAAAGTACTGAGGTCATGAAAGTGTGAAAACAATGCAGAGTGTTAGCTTTATAGAGCATTGTTTTAAAAGATATACCAAGACAACTTAAATTCACATGAATAGTGTAAAAAAAGGGCATGAAGATTTATGAGATATGAATGAATTGAAGGGAGATTTGGTGTAAACAAATCTAATGAGAAAACAAATATAGTAGAGCATATATTGGTGACAACGAGGTAAGTTAAATGTTCAAAATAAATGAAAGCACAAGGATTTGAACCTATGCATGTCACTATCAAGCCTAGTATGCGGCCACTAGGTTGCCACAGTTCATGACGATTTTGAAGTTGAGTATAATAATACAATGTTCAACAGTTGTCTAGAAACCACAGATTCTAAGTGTTCATTTGTTGCAAACTGGCCATTCGACAGAAGGCGCTTCAGTGATTTGTAAGGTATGCATCTTTGCCAAAACGTAAGCAAAAAGGCCTATTCATGAAGAACTCAAAATAGGGTTATGAGGACGGATTAAAAAGGTTAGTTGGATTTTGTTAATAGAGCAATATCCTTAGCATTCTGTTAACAGAACATTATCCTTAACATTCGAAAGTTACAACTTCTTCCTTCTTCAATGAGACCGAAATTCCTCACAACATATGTCTTCAATACCAATTGTGGCCATCAGTATGGTGAGAAGGCGGAAGCGAAGGTTGTCAATTAAAAAAACTCTCTAGGACAAAAAAAATTGCATTTTAGGCCAGCATTCAGTATTTGATGGCCATTCCTCCTATGGAATCGAAAACTATTATGGATTACAGTGAGGATTTCCATCAAACATTTGCAGGTTCCAAATTCACTTCCTCTGCTGTAGAGTTTTAAGAACTTTGTTACAAGGCCAGATTAAGAAATCTGCTACAAGGCCAGATTATAACCACAAGAAACTAGTAAAATTGAAAGGGAAAGCTAGGTAGAGACTAGAAAATACTTTTCTCAGGAAAACTTATCAACTCAATCTTGTAGATGCAGCACCTTTTCCAATCTTTGGTGAGAGTTGACAAGGATGAAGATGTGAATATTGACAACTAGAGATGTGAGGAGGCTAACAAAAGACAAACGAGAGAGGTGGCAACACTTGGTTTTGTTTTCTATCAAACTTAAAGACAAGGTACAAGTTTATTCCTTCCCAAATATGACCCAATGGAATTGATATTTGGTTAAATTCAGTGGCTCAACCGCAAAAGTCTAAATAAAACTATAGCTAGTTAGAGGAAGAAAATGGAAGCAATATGCCAGCATATGAAAGCTAGGGAATTTTCTTGCCAACACAAAGAACATGCTGTAGAGGCTTCAACACAACACTCTCATTGCCATGGCCTAATTTCAGCCTTGAACATTACTACGGTTAACACTACCAAAAAATTTCTGCCTGCAAAAAATTACAGATTGGAATACGAAAAATAGTAGGTATTAAGTATTCTTCATCTTAGACAAATAAAATGGAAAATAAAACACATCTAGAATAGGACCATCCTACGAAAAATAGTAGGTATTAAGTATTCTTCATCTTAGACAAATAAAATGGAAAATAAAACACATCTAGAATAGGACCATCCAATGCAGGTTTTTTCTCTCTTGCTTTAAATAGTTCATAGCCAACTAAACTCAAGAATCATGACATCTTAAAAGATGGTGTAACTTGATGCCTTTAAAAGCTTGTAGAGGTATCTCTATAAGTGCATGAGATACTACTAATCTTGCTGCCTTTTACATGCCTCTGTTAATCGTTCTTAAACTCGAACATTGGGACTATGTAAAATAGCTGTGAATCTCTTGGAAGACATGCATTTGCAATATAATAGAGGAAGAATAATGGGATGGGAGAGAATAGTGGAGAAAGCCTTATAAGAATAGTGAGATAGTGAGGAAAATTCGACATTGCAACTAGGGCAGGAAATGGACAAGGGGCCAAGAAACAATGTTCTCAGACTATCTTGATGTGTAAAAGCCATGTCGGATTTGAAAATAAAAGGCACTGGCAGGAAAATATAATATTAAGAGCATCATAACATATTTGTGAGAAACCCTAAAGTCTCTATCCAAGGACTACATCGGTGGTTGAAAGGCCATAAATTTTCAAAAGGAAACATAAAAATATAGAACTACTCATAATAATGAGATCCAAAAGGAGCATAGATTGCCACAATAAATGAGGTACTATAAGCTGATCTATCATCATATGTATTGTTACAAGGGCTATAACATGTTATCTCCAGCAAAAGATGACAAATTTCATACTTCAAATAGTATGCAAAATGCTCAAACTCAAACATGTTCCAAGCCAAGCCTGTGGATTTAATGTAGTAAGTTAGAACATGTGTCCCTCATGATTGATAGCTGTTGTAGAGAGTAAAGACCAACATTTAAATATAAGGAAGATCTAGACAAAAATTATTTGGAAAGCCCATTAACCTACCCCGGTATGGATACACATGTAAATCAGTGACAATGGAAATCTGTGGTCAAAGTCGTGGCAAGGAAAACAGAGACAAATATGGCTAGGTGAATTTGGCAAGCTGCACAGCATGGAAATGCATTTTGAGGTTAGGGCGACATTCCCCAACAGGTACGGTTCGCTATTTTTCTCAACCGTCCCTTTCCCTAGATTAAGATCTAAGGGCCAGGTGAATGTCCACATTCAACTTTAGGACATGTAGATAGCCTAGGCTTTCAGATAAGGTGACACTCAAGATAGAACTGCTTTGCGTTGGGGGAGGGGGAGTAGCATACTAGGACTAGCTTGAAAGGTTCAAGAAAAATGCAAGTTGTGGGGATTTCCAAATAGACTAGTTAGACTTGCAATTAGCTTCAAAAGTTCAATACCTTTTTGTATGAGCATTAGAGCTAAAGTTCATATCGTAGCAACATCTAAGCATAGATGCTTTATAAAAAATTGCCTCTTGTCTCGTGTAACACATGAAAAATAGATGTGCCATATGAAAAGATGCAATGAGAAACAAAAAATAGTTATGGGCACTGGATATTGTTCTAACTGTATCAGCATAGACATGGCAACTTCTAATATCTAAGCCTAGTAAAATATAGTTGTCTTATAGAAGCATTATTTGAAATTACCTCCTGTAGTAGATGGAAAGGGAATGGGCCATAAGATACTTGTTTCTTATTCTTGCAATGTGGCCTGCAATATTGTAAACAAAATTAGAGAAATAGAATTATTTTTTTTATTGAGTTTCAATAGATGTTTATCGATGTTAATAAATAGCTTTCAGGCTCATAAATCAATGACCTAGAATTCCTCATTGGATCACTCACATAGAGCAAATAAGGAAACTTAGCCTATCTACTAGTAGTTAAAACAAAAGAGGAGAGGACAACACTTCTAGTATTATATGACACGTGACACAACCATAATAGCACTTCTATTATTATATAATACATGACACAACTATGATATATATAGCAACAAGGAGTATATGACACATGACAATGACACATGACACAATCATTATGTATAGCAATACTTCTAGTAGTACATATTACAGACTGAAAAACAATCCTTGACGCTGCAAGTACCACCAAAATCTCTCAGAATACTGGCATTAACTGCCAGAATGTAAGCCATGGTCAAGAAAGTAGCTATTCCAGCGCGAACTTCTCTAGTGAAATTGGTATTTCTAGATCTGAGCTTGAAATATTTACCGACAAAGATGCTGCTTACTGCCTCGTTCATCTTGGATTAGGTTGCTATACGTTGTGTGAATATAGAATGCTGAAAGTGTGAGTATGTGTCGGGTGTGTATAGGAGATGATGTCCATGTGGTTGATGGATGGCTTGCACAATTGTTGCAAGTGTAGAGCTTGTTGGAATTGTTTTTCAGGTAGTTGTAGAGAAAGGGATTAAATAGGGAACATTTTTAGTGTTTTCATTGTTTGTTTGGTGGAGTTAAAACAATGAGAATATAGATTAAGGCATTTATTATTTTGCGTGTTAAACAATGAGAATAGTTTTTGCATTTATTAGTTTGAGTGTGGATATCGTGACATGTAGAGGTGATACTATAATCATAGTATCACTATAGGTCCCATAGTTCAATTGGTCTCCATAGACGATAATATTCAAATCAATTCAATTCTAATTTTGAAGTTTTGTTGGATGCATTATGTAATCCATTATCTTTTTAAGGTAAATCATGGGGGTTAGGATGTCATCTTCGAGTTAAGAATCTCAAGATGGCCATGATGCTTCTTTATGCCTTTTTTAGATGGGCATATTGACATTGGAATCAAAGTAAACAATGGACAAAGCTTGTGATTAAATCATACCAATATTAAACAATGCATAACCAAAACCATTTCGCAATATAGACTTCATGACGATATTAGCTACATGCAATTAGTTTGTCTTCTTATAATATATGAACCTGTCAACAAATAATAAAATGATGGCAACATTTTTTATATTTTATATATGAATCAACCACTTCTATTTTACTTCTTAAGTATTGCTCGATTGCGACATGATAGGTGATCTTTGTTTGCACTTTGCCATTTCTTCTTCATCTGCTTTGGGTCCTTGTGGAAAGTTGGCTTGCCACGGAATGCACACATAGGCATGATTGTTTGGCAATTCTTTTCCCATTGTTGTGCCGCATATTGAGTTACGCTTGGCCAGTCATTTGTTGTTGGTAGCAATTGCCCTTGCTTTCTTTGTTGGGTCCTTTGTCTTGCTATTTGTCTTCGTTGGTGCATTGCTTGATGTTCCATGATCATTTGCCTAGAAGGAATTCAAAATTGATGTTGCGTGATTAGGTGTAATATATATAATTCTAGACGTATATTGCAGTTTAGAAGCATATTTTGGTTTGGACATATGAGGTAGGGTGCATAATATGTAAATTGTTGTTAACAACAACAAATTTTCTTCAATAGCATGACATAGAATCTAACTAAATTTGAATGAGATCTTACTTGGGTTATTCTCATGTGTATTGGAACTTTTCATGAAGCATGCATTCAAATGGTTGTGGAGTGGTTAGAGCCTCTTTGATAGCTTTAAGTAGTTCATCTGTGGTTTTCAAGGATATGTGCATTTAGAAGAAGAAGAACAACGAGCAACATGCAGATATGCATAGATGATGATCTCATGAACATACATGCATGTCATGAAGACATAGAGTAGTCATAGTAAATAGGAAATGACTATAAAATTCCAAATTCATCCTAGAAGATCCTAGAAATCAGTTATATTACCACGTGATTTTTGACTTGCAACATTTTCAGATGGATTAATACCCTAACTTTAGTAGTTTGTTTGGATATAACAACATGATTCTGAGTAGTAACATAAGAGATGCACATAACAGATGGAATTAGTATGATGGTTTATTCTAAAGGTACAATATGGGCTCTTCTTTATTGAAGGTTTGAAGGTGTTTGTGACAATAATACTCTATACTTGCAAGGCCCATAGAAGGCAGGAGCAATAAACTAAAAAGGATTGGAATATGTAGGTCCATGTGAGTAGTATTATTGTCAAGGTTAGAAAGTCCTAGACTTAACTTAAGAAGTTGCTCAGTTGGTGTGCTGTACACATGACAATGACACATGATAGTATATGACACATGACAATGACAAGTGATACAACCATGATATATAGCAATACTTGTAGTAGTATATGACACACGACAATGACACGTGACACAACCATCATATAGCTATACTTCTAGTATTATATGTTACATGACACAATCGTGTTATAAAATGACACGCTTGCAATTATGACACGTGATACAATTATAGCAACACTTTAATGACAAGTAAGACTAATGGCATGCCAAACATGACATTTGGCATATGTCATAAGTTTCTCGACACAATGAGTAGCAATATATGACATAAGGCATGCCACATTTTTAGATTACATAATTGAAGTGAGATGCATTTGTTGTTTGTTATATAAAATAGGACAAGTGCATTAACTGTTGGTTTCATTGCATCTGGTAGCTTCACATTATGCTTAAGGCTCAAAACTTTCTGTTGTGCATCTTTGCTAGTTTTTTTTTTTGGTTTCGACCTGCCCTGTAGTATGTTATTTCGACCATTGCAAGCGCAAAGTCATAGATTCTATCCCACAAGTAACTGTCACGTGCCATACAAGTTTTGTTGTTTGATGTTGTGTTCCGTTTGAAATGTCTAGATTCGCAAAGCTTCGATGTGCAACGCAGCTTTCAACTTGGAGTTTGAGGAAGCGAGGATGAAGAAGAAAAAGCATTCAGAATCGACTAATATCAATATGGGCAACCCCTTTTGATATAGTTAAAAGAAGATCAGTGCAGGTTAGAGCCTTGATACATTTTAGCAATATCAATCTTTCCAACATGTATGCAACTTCTTCATGCAATTGTCTTAGCACTATATTGGGTGGTTCATTTGATCAACATTTTCCAATAAGATATTACTGTTTGTATCATGAAGTTAAATGATATAAAAGTTTATATCTAATATCATAATCGGGATAGCTATTGGTAGATGTACACACGACAGAAGTACAAGTTTCCCAAGGTCCCTTTAACTTGAGTCAATCTGCCCACTTTATAATGGTATTGAATTGAGCAATATGCCTGACTTGTCAAGGTTGCACCAAGAAAGGGAGAGAAGGGGATGCACACCAATATCCGAGAGCGCAAGCTCCCAAAACAAAGGCAAAATGGAATTGTATTCAATGTTCTCAATACATGACGTACAATGATATAAACACAACGGTGATACTAAGAATAGTATTAGCCGTTCACCCACCGCCTACTAAATGGTAGTTACTTAGTTAGGTCGGTGCTTTCGATCTTGATAAGGTGTCGACTCGTTGCCAAAGACACTTTTCAAAGACCTTGTCTTTGAGTGCCGAAGTCACCGCTTCTCAAGACGCCTAGCAAGATGGTGGTCTCGATATCACATATATCTTGACACTCCTCCTTGATGAGAGATCGCCATCTCCATGCTCAGCCTCCTCCTCCTGGAGATAAGATCTGAATCTTGGTCAAGACTGTCACTTAATCAGGGTCATCTGAAAAGCTCAAAAACCAAGTTTGCATGAAGAGATCAGCTCTATTCTCTCTGGTAGGTAAATAGACCTGCTGATCAACCACTGTATCAGGAACAATAAGTCGATAGAGTTTGTCTTTGATATCCATAATTGTTTTGCCAAGAGGAACATGAAAATTATTTCCATGCATAGCCTCGATATAGGCAATAGAAGCATCAGATATGATTACTTCGTTAAGACTTATGGATTCAACAACCATAAATGTAGCTACTCCAATAATGCTAGGTCGAAATTCTCCATGAAAATCAAACCTTAGTACCTTCGCTTGACCTTGATCAAGTGTTGCTAGAAGTAAAGAGTCAACTGCTCCTCCTTGCTTTGGAATCATGATCATATATGATGCATATTCAACTCCTTCACAATCAAGTGAATTAAGATCTCCTCCTTGATCTGGAAACAGAAAAGAGTTGAGTGCCATAACAGGTGCTGGAAGTGTTGGAAGTGCTGTAAGTGCTGGAAGTTTCTGTAACCCGAACAGAAAAATCAGTTGATCAGGTGTTAGAACCTGAGTGCCTCCTTGCATAAACGCCGCCAAAGTATCAGAAATGAATGCCACTTGATGAAGTGTTGCTACATTGCCTGAAAATGGGGAGAGGAAGGCCACATCAAGATATCCTAGCTCAATGGCTGAGGTATCTATTAATCCTTGCTTGGAAGGTGCTGGAATATCAGAAATTGGCATCCATTTATTGGGTGCTGCTGCATCGTCTGATATCCAGAAAGTAGAAGGATCTAAATCCACTACTTCATGCTTAATAGGAAGAGATAATCTGCTGCCAATGTGCTTCTCCTCCTCATCGTGCTCATCCCCATTTAAGGTAGATTGAGTATGTGAATGCCCTGCTGTAAAGAGAGTGGCATGATCATCTTTATCTGCATCCTGCCTCATCATGATCTCCTCCTTAATAGAAGTGATTGCTTGATGGAAGTCCATTTCTTTGTCTTGCATGAAGCTGCTGCACAAAGAATCAAATGCATTAGGTAGTGACCTGAGGAAGAAAAATAGTTGCATCGATTGTGAGATCTGATGCTCTTCTCCAAAAGCTTCAATCTGTTGGAAGGCATGCTTCATGCAGTCTTGGTCAAGACTCTCGGTCTCTTCCCAATACATATTCGCTGCCTCAGCATGCAAATTCCCAATCATGTGGGTCTTTTGGTCATGCTTCTCAATGAGAGCATGCCACAAATCGTGACTATTCTCTTGCTGGAACTCATCAAGGATAGAGTCAGCTAAGGAAAGCCCGATATATGCCATTGCCTGGTCATCTCGGCGCTGCCAAGCATGCAAATCAGCAATATTCTTGGCATCCGGTGCAGGTTCTTGGCTATTGACAATTCCCCAAACTCCTTCATCCTTGAGAATGAAGATCATTCCGCTTTTCCATTGCTGGAAACCTGTGCCGTCAAAGATTTGAATCGCATGACCGCCAGGGAAGGTAATCTGGTTGTAGCTTGCATCCTTCTCCATTGCTGTGTTGATCTTGAATCAATCTCAGCACACCTAGTGCTCTGATACCATGTCAAGGTTGCACCAAGAAAGGGAGAGAAGGGGATGCACACCAATATCCGAGAGCGCAAGCTCCCAAAACAAAGGCAAAATGGAATTGTATTCAATGTTCTCAATACATGACGTACAATGATATAAACACAACGGTGATACTAAGAATAGTATTAGCCGTTCACCCACCGCCTACTAATAACAGCCGTTACTTAGTTAGGTCGGTGCTCAGTGCTGATAAGGTGCTGACTCTGTTCAGTTCAGCACTTTCTCAGCACCACTGTGCTGAGTGCCGAGTCACTGCTTCTGCACGTCTAGCAAGATGGCGGTCTCGATATCACATATATCTTGACATGACTAGTCCTTAGCTTATAAGTTTCTTCAAGAATTTCTTTGTCTGAACTCACATGCATCCTTTTTCATTGACATTTCACGAATTGAACGTTAGCCAAAATTCCTTGCTTGAGGCTGACCACTTGACGTAAAAAATTTCTAGTATTCCCTTCTACCTAACTAAGGGCAATGGCACTTATAAAGGCTGAACATACATCATCTACCTAACTAAGGACAACGACACTTATAAAGGCTGAAACATACATCATCACCATAACCATGCACAGAAAGGTTGGCTAGAGAATACTAACGTAACCTTAATCTTGACATCGGATTTAGAAGAGTCTCCTCTGTTTAAGCAAAAGAGAGAATGTTTCTGTTTGCTAATAAGATATAGGGGTGATCACATACCAAGAGGCTTTATAAGTTGGTGATTTTGGACAAATATTGTCCCTTGACCAACATCAATACGTCTATACGAATAGGTTTTGGTTCTTCCCAACTGTTGTTACACAACAACCTTGTTACCACAATTGCTTTTTTGTTGCTTACCTTTTCGATGCTTGAGAAAGACTTTATTGCTTCAAGTTAAATTTTTATTGTAAGTTTTCATTACAAGGATATGTTGAAACTGAGGTATTTAAATTATACAACAGGTCCATGAATGCTCCTGCCAGTTACTAGTGTGGTTACCTTTCTTGACTGGCAGCTCTACTTTTGATTCAGCTGTATGATGTCACATCAGGATTGAACATAGTGATGGCACTTGTGCTTTAATGGAGACTAATCATTCTTTATTTCGAACTGCCCCTACATGTGGAGCACATCATCTTTTTCCAAATATCTATCCTTCTTTAGATTTGAAGATTGGAAAACTAGAAAATAATGGTTCAAATGCATTCCCTTTGTTGCAAAGGACTCCATCTTGTAACTGTTGCAGTTCATGCACTGCTGCATATGGATGTACCTCGAAGTCCTTTTATGGGCAAGCTTCTCCAGATGAAAATAATTTAAAAGTGCAAAACACGCAACAGAATATGAGTTTTCCATCTGAATGTGTACTGAGATTCTTGGGGTCAGAAGACAAAACATATGGAGCAAACTTTTTATGCGATGACAGTTACATTTGTTTTCCAGAAAGACAAAATACTTCAATCCAAAATAGGAATCAGCATTTGAGCTCATCAATTCCCCTGTCAGAAGACAAAAATAAAGAAGAGAATGCAGAATGCGGATGTCCGGATCCTATGGTTTCCATAGATAATGGTAATAAAGGGTTGATTGTGGAGAATGCAGGTGCTTTATATAGGAGATTAGATGAGTTACAGAAAGAACTTAAAGTGGAAAGAATGAAGAAAAAGAAGGATAATATGATACCCTTGTTAAAGTCGGATCAGGTTAGAGCAGAAAGTCAACAAGGGTATATAGTGAACTTGCCCTCGGAACAAAAGCAGAGAGAAGAGTATAATAGGGAAGAAGAGGCCATGCCAACATTATTAATCAAATTTAGCGTGCTGGAGCAGAAAATTCGATCAGTTTTGGAAGGCAATGATTCCTTGAAACATCACATCATATCCTCAGGGAACTATAAGGAATCATTGGATGAGTTGATCCAGACAGTAAAGAAAACGCAAGAAATTATAAAGGAAAGACTGCAAGCATTGGATGAAGAAGGAGGGAAGAGGATAAGTTACTTGGATGCTTTAAGAAAGGAAAGGATAGAGCAGTTGGCATTTACCTCTACGAATGGCAAGGAGTTTAAAGATGTCATGAACCCTCATATTATGCAACCTTTGGCAGACAACTTAAATAAAGAAAGGACAGACTTGTTGATATTTCCAAGTACAAATAGCAAGGAAACAAAAAATGTTAACAATTCTTATACCAGGCAATCTTTGACAACAGAAGAAAATAGAATGAAGGAAAAGAATGAACTTTCACATTCAGAGATAAAAGAATTGAAGAAGATTTGCAAAATCTGGAAGGAAAATAATTATGCTTTCCATTTAAAAATGTTGGTACTCTCATCAAGGCAACTGATAGCCTATGAAATTCTCGGCTTTATTCACCGCTATCTAAGTAAACATTTAGTAAATTACATACTCAATGAATCGGGAAAATGCAGAGGGGAAGAAAGGAGGAACTATGTGAATCTGTTTACTAAAAATGGTCCCTTTGGAAGCAAGAGTTTGCGGGAAGGTACCTATGCAGAGTTACTAACCTTTGTTAAATCTAAAAGCAAAGCCCGAGTTGAGCATATTGAAGCGTTTGATAATTTGAGGCTGAGAAGAGACTAGTTGAAGAGGCTGTATCTGCTGGATACCAGGCCTTTGAAGTTGGTGATATTAGGATGCAAATGTCAAATATTCCTGATATTCCTGCTCCTGATTGCATCAAATCTTTTCATTCAACAAACAAAGAATTTAAGGAGGAGATCATTAGGGACATAAAAAGGGCTGTTGATGAGTCCCAACTTGGAGTTCTTCAAAATGCAGCTAAACTTATTGAACTCGGTTGTTACCTGATAACTCATGACGAATGGCATCGAATTATTTTATTGGAGTAACATACATGCATTTCTCATATTCTTATTTTAAGATTGTGTGTGTACTCCTATGTCGCTACTTGCTATTGGAAAAGCAACAAATGTAATTTCTATTTTGCGAGACCTAATGAATTTTGTGTGTATCTTTCTTGTTGATTTAAATTCAACAATTAGTTTTTCTTTTCAAACATAAAAAATCCCCTAGAATTTGGCTTTATTCCCAAAATGCTTTTTTTTTACGGTGCAAAAGTTTGAATCAGATAGTTATTTCTCATTTTCAGAGATTATGTATTCACGTCTAAATTTTTGCCATTTTTAAGGGTGCTACTTTGCAAAACAATTTTAAGAGCATGGTGTTTTTTTAAAGGGAATCTTTGAAACGAGAGTTCTGTAACATTCCCGTCTAATTTGCAACCTTGTTTGCATGCAATGAAGCATGTTCACAAAAGTAGTAAGAGAAAACTGCATATTGAAAAGTAGATGGGTAAAATATTACTATTGTCCACTTTTTGGACTTGGGGCATCTCCTTCAAGCAATGATCTTCCCAAATTAGCACGCTTTCCACTGTGCTCAAAATATAGAATAATTCTCTCAAACTTTGCGAAATATAAACAAAGTTTCTATAGTCGAGAGAAGAAAATGATGACAAACAATATGGTTTTGAATTTTCCTGCTTTTCTAACACTTTCAATAAAACGGATGCAACATGGATTGCAATGTATGTAACTTTATCTGGTTTAGTCTCTACAAGCTGCATTTCCTCCTGCAGTTGGAGAACTTCTTTAGTATGTTTGATACAGAGCAGCTCGGGGGCGTGGTTCAAGCCAGCAAGGGATAATGGCAAGGGGCATATGGAAACCATTAGAGAAAATATATTTGTTGAAAACCATAACTTGGCTGATAACGGGCTGCCGAATCGTTGGACCAAAAAGTGGTGCAGAGCAACGAAGTTTGCCGGATTTTGCTGGAACGCTGCCGGATCTACTGAAACAACGCCAAATCTTTCCTAAGTTAAGCTGATTTGCCTTTATCTGCCAGTCTTCATCTATTTCCAGCCGAAAAAGGGAGTATCTAAGCTAATCCGGATGATTTCCCTTTTGTGATTGCCTTTGTTTCTATTTCTAAGAAGCTATTATTGGCAAGAAAGAATCCGGAAGCATGCCTTTTTGTTGTATAAGTATGCAAGGAAGCTAGCCTCCAACCAATCGATCCAGCCTTGCTAAGCTGTTAGTCCTCAAGTTTTTGACTTAGCCCTGTTATCGGCCATCCTCTCTGCTCTAGAATACTGCTTTGCCAGCCATAGCCCTTGCCAGTATCGCCTTGCTGCTGCTAAGAGAAGAATCTTGAAGGTGACAGGATAACGATTTCTGTGCATGCTTGAACTCGGTTGGGTGGATAAGGGAGCTCTTATCAAGTTGTTGGGTGGATAAGGGAGCTCTTATCAAGTTGTTTCGGCTCTAAGCCGGTTGTTTAACTCTGAATACTGAATTTTATTTCCTTGTGTTTATCTTGTGGCTGCAAGTTGAAGCTGTCTGTTATTGCAAACTCGTCAATTGTATCAATGTTCATCTTCGAAATATGATGCAAGAATAGACGTTCATGATATGACATTCCAAACAAACTCGATACCACAAGCCACTGATCCGAACGATACTATATTTCATATGGATAATGAATCCATTGTTTTCAATAGACACGCCAATGCACACATGCACTACATGCAACAGGCTGTGGTTTTCCAGCCAAATGCAATGCCCAGAAACATACTTTTGAAATAGATAGAATGTAATGAAGGGTGCTCCGTACATAGTTGGTAGTAAACAATGCTCACAATGCCATAGAATGCATAAATTTATTGTCCTAGAAAGAATAATATGAACATGGTATCTATTCTGTACAATAGTTTCTGATTTAGAAGAGTGCCTTATTTCATTGAGACTTCCATTTGCTTGAATTTGTTTGTCAGACAAGTGGATTGGCCAGCAATGCATACGGGCTACGGTCTCTAAGATCATTACCCAAAAAATTGCTTGAATTTGTTTGTCAGCCAAGTGGATTGGCCAGCAATGCATATGGGCTACGGTCTCTAAGATCATTACCCAGACAAATTGGACGCTGCTAAGAAGGACACGTTAGAGATGATTCGAGAGCTAGCACCCTGGCTATTTTCGCAACATTCAATATGGGCGAAAGCAGTTGGTCCAACCTCAAGCTTCCAGCCGTCCCGATTCAGTCATCCAAGCTGTTAGAGAATTCCAAAAGGAGACCTCTCATCCACGCTCTGATGCTCACCCATCTCCACGCCACCAAGAACAACGTCAAACGCCCGTCATCAATGTTCCTTCCTCTCAGTCAACACACGCAGTTGCTTCCACCTCACACGTCTCTCAAACTTCGACTAACATCGTTCAACAGCCATGCTTGCCTCTTTCAGCCCCTTGTTCCTCCACCCACTCGACCAGCACTGTACCAGAATGAACAAATTATCGTAGATTGTATGATAAAACTTCAGGAATCCCAAGAACATCTCATGAATGAAGTCAAAGAATACTTGGATTCCACGGATCTTGCACCATGATCTTCAGGCTGCCCACACGCAAATTCAGACTCTGGAAGAAGCTCTCAAAATAAGCATGGCGCTTTTCTCGAAACTCGTGAGGCTCTCAAGAACGCGCACGAGACATGCGCTGCACTGGAAGGCCAGCAAGCTCAATTGCAAGCCACCATCATGGAGCTTCTAGCTCAGGTCAAGGACAAAGACAAGCTTCTTGTTGACACTCAGGCTCTTTACATGGGATTGCAAAATGAATACACTTCTCAACAACATGCCACCATGCAAGGAGAAATTCGCATTTTTGCTTTAGAAGGCCAGCTTGCCGCAGTACAGACACAGGCCACGAATTTGAAGCACGAGCTCACGGCGGCTCAGAAACAAAATATGGTTGATGGTGACTGAGATCGCTAGTCTTCAGCTGCAGACGGCTACCCAAGGCCCTTCATCTTCTCACGCTACTCATTCTCACAGAAAGATCAAGGACCAACTTCGTCTTCTCACTGAGAAAGATAATAAGATTCATGATATGGAACACCAGCTGTAGCAGGCCATTCAGTCAGCTGATGAAGCTCACAATCAGCATGAGACCTACATCTCCTTGGCAGTCCACATTCCGGGTGATTTTCCAAAACCCACGAGCTATCTAGATTATGTGCTCTCTCGAAGACATCTCTTTATGATTAAGTGGTTCTCTGCTAATGGCACCCTTCATGGTTCTCTCACCAGCAAGGATCTCCTCACTATATGGCCTGATCTCTTGTGCTCTTCTGACATTCCAGCTCATTCCTAGTGAAGATCCCGAATTCTTTGATTTTTGCCTGGTTCAACCAATGGCATTTGTTATGCATGACTTCTATTTGGCTGACACACAGGAAAAGTTCCACGACGGCCTATATCATGCCTTTCAAGATGACCCAGATGCCCAATGGGTGTTACAGCCTGAGAACAAATATCTTTATGATCAGTCATGGGTCAATGCCCTTAAAGTGGAATACATGCCTGAGCTTGCTCAACATTTACCGCTTTGGATTGCAGAAACATTGCAGCAAGTACGTAAGAACTTGCATGAAGCAATGGGGATTCAATTTGCACACATCTACTTACAGCATCTCGGTGGCTTTAACAGCCTCCATGCCTATCTTAATAGTGAGATCATTCTCATTGAATGGGTCCCCCTCCCCCCCCAACCAACACCGTCAACTTCCCTTATCGATCGGGCATTTACTTGGTCATCAAAGCTACGGCTAAATTCAGGTTGAGTTGATGAAACTAGCTTGAGATTTGTCACTGCTTTCAGTGACGTGAAGTTGTGGGAACTCACATTATTGATGAGGGCGTTTACTGGATGATCATCAAAGCTACGGTTGAAATCAGGCTAGGTTGATCATCTATGTTGCCTGTGCCCGCAACTGCCCTTGGATCGTCCTCATCCCCTTCATGAGCACAAGGATCGAACTTAGATGTCTACACGACAATAAATGGCCCAACCAAAGAACCCTTAGTTTTAAAGGTTGCTCGTCCCATTAGCCTTCTAGTAGAAGTACCTAAAGGGTGGCAAGAAAAAAAAACGACATGCTTCTACATATGCTAGCAAGTTGTCCATGTTTCACATCGTTTTGACGTGATGTAGAACGGAATGGGGGAAGCAAGAATGGCTGACCCCATTCTGTTCTACGACGTCAAGGTAAGCTTCTCACCGGATTCTACAGGTTTGGTGAACCCATTTGTCATTCTGGAGAAGAATGAATCAAGAAAATGACGGAATAATCATCCACTTACCCTGACGTTCACATTACGTCGAATTAAATTTAGTAAAAAGAAATATTCGCAATGGCCTTAACATTAGCGATAAGGCCACCGTTAAAGCACACTTTATTAATATCCTAGCCACAAACGATGCAGATTTCAAGACGCTCGGTTTTAAATTTATTTGGGAAAAATATGCTAGCCTTGGATTGGCTTTTTTTTTTTTTTTTTTTCTTTGATGGTTCTTTTTGTGCGGCTGAATATAGCCCTGTTTCTATTTTGCGATGTGCGCGTGAAAACCCGGTGGTCGCTTGATCGGAAAATTGAGCTTTGAGGATTATTTGCCTGCATTCGAGGTCCTGAATTATCCCGGACTTTGAACAGAATTGACAAAGTTCGAAAGTCAATCCATTTGCACATGCAAAGAATCCATTGCTCCAGCTGCAAGGATCGCTGATTGGGAGAGATCTCGAAGATGGAGGGCCCTCGATTTTGTCATATGCATTTTGTTGGTCATTTGTTAGGGGTAATGTTACCGCCATAGCCATTATGCGCGGGGTAAGGCCACCGGCGAGCCGGAGGGCAAGCCGGGTCGCCACTTCGCTGCCAGTAATGGCCTATGGTATCAACATTCCCCACGAAATGTTAGGGGTAGGCCACATTTCGCACGTGTGGCCGAATTTTGGGACGAAATGTTTGGGACAAAATTTTTGGACACCACATTTTTTGGCTATGGCGAGGTCGGCTATGGCGGTCCGTTAGCCGCTTAGCTTCCTCGTCGACTTTTTTGCTTGCTGGATCATCTTTTTGTGTGTTGCGGACCGTCTGGTGCTGATTTTGGCGGTAGCGCCTCGATTTTGGAGTGGCGCCAGCATCATTTTTGTTGATTCAAAGATCATTTCGATGGCGCCAAAGATCATTTTTGTTGATTCAAAGTAGCCTCGACAAGATTTTGAGAGGTATTTTGATTCTTATTCGATTTTGGCATCCTAACATGTTTTTCTTGCAGATTTCGTCGGCTGGAGGTACATGCAACAGTGGACGGCATTCCCTTTTCCCCGCCGTCTTGCCCTGTTTTTGGCTTTCCAGCCTTAAAGCCTTCCTTTTTGAGCGTTAGAAATATGCCCTTTTTACCTCTATAAATCTGCAGATCTTGTCATTCCCGGTGCATTTTGATCTTCATTAGTCTCGGAGCAGCGGATTTTGGAATTTTTAGGCTAGGTTTTGAGCTTGTTAAGTATTCAAGAAGCTTGTTAGGTTTTGAGCTCCTTCAGGTATTCAAGAAGCAAGATCCGATGCGAGAATTTGATCCTAGTGCATGCATTATTCCGGCATGTTTTAGATCATCAGATTCGTTGGAGGTAGAGCTACGGCTTCTATCAGGATGGAAAGAATCTAATAAGGTATGCCAAGATTATGTAAAACCCCCTCGTTGGAAGCAGATTCTTAGAAAACTCCGTGCTCAGGCGATCACAGTTTGTTGGACATGCAGTGAAGGTTTGTGCCAGATGGCACTAGCTAGGACAGCTGGCACTAGCACCCTGCCAGGTGTCACAGGAAAGTCGTAGAAAATTATAGGATGTAAAACAGATGATAATAACAAGAAATGTGGCCTACCCTAACATTTCGCAATCAAAATGAAAAATTGCTTGGTTTGATGGATCGTAATATTTTTTTTGGAAATTTTATTGCTTCATTTGCACAGAATTGCTCGAGTTTGATCACCTGAGGTCTGCCGGTTTGCCTAGTTGGAGACTTCTTACTGCGAGTTCTCTCTTCCTGCTCTGTTTCTCTCGGCTTGTCTGCCTGCCACGCGTACGGCCATAATTTTTTTCAGGATTCAATGGTTGAATCAAACAACGGCTGTTGTCTTTTTAAGTTTGAAGAAAAAACCGAAAGTTGAGAAATCGACATTCAAAAAAGTACTAACATAAACATTGTTACACCTTGTCCAATGTTTATAATTGGATTTAAGGGCAACCCCTAGTGAGATGGAGCACCTTAGCTTCGATCAATACTTGTTGGGGTGCACTTTACGCAAAGTCTTCCAGTTTATGTATGGGATAAAATTCTCCATTTTGCTCTTTCAGTATCGATTTCTGATAGTGACTAGTTTTGAAGGAGTGAAGGGGTAGACATAGCTTTGCCATTCTCACAAATTGTGGAACCCTTGTACAGACGACGACGGACGGACATTCCAAATACATATGTATATTAATCAAATGCACATTTAGTATACGAATGCATTTGTTTTTAGTCCTGAAAAATCCTATGTAGCCACGGCAGTGTAATGTTACACAATGTTACTAAAGCGTTTTGTACTGTCTTTCAGTTAGGATACATGTCCAACAGATATGTGGAAAGTTCCTTTGTATCGCATGGTTTTCTCGATGGTTTTTGTGTCCGCGATCGTTTACTCTTTGCATATTCTTTGTACTTTCGGCATAAGTGATAATGGTTGGGAATGAGTCGTGGTAGAAATCTCAAAGCAGTTTTCAGTTTTTTTTTTTTTTTTTATGAACATCAGTTTTCTTTCCTGAACATTCATGCAATTTCAAGAATGTACGTGTCATAACCTCTTGCTGACAAATGAAAATAGAGATCCCATCATAAAGAAAGGAAAATTTCACTTCTGCGAACATACCAGTCCCAGGTTGATCGATGCCTTAGCACTTTCATCCTCACTCAACGTATATAGCCTGTAATTTGTACATGCCTCGTCGATAAACAAACTCAGTCAGCAATCCATAAGCATCAGAAGCTTTATCTTTTTCCTTGCTACTGTACTAAAGGCATTGGAATCGCTGTCCTTAATGCATTTGGAAAAAATAAATTAGAAGGTATATAAAATTTGTAGAAATAATCTTGCCTTAGATCTATAACATTTGTGAATAACTCCTTGTAAAGGATCCTGTCAAATTATACATGGAAGCGAATGCGCATCCAATGAAACTGTATTCAATGTGATTTCACAATATTACAGTATGACATTTCCTGCAATGCAAAAGTAGACATAGAAGCTAATACGCTTCCAACAAAACTGGGTCCAATTTCGATGTATATTACCACAGTTGAGCACAAGCACTAGGTCACAAGTTTACATGATGAAATTCTGCTGCATATTACCACAGTTGAGAACCAGCACTAGGCACAAGTTTACATGATGAAATTCTGCTGATTACCACAGTTGAGCACAAGCACTAGGCCACAAGTTTACATGATGAAAGTCTGTGTCTTTAATCTCCCCAAGATAGTACTCCAGAATCATATCTTTTACTGGGATATCATTTCTATTACACCTGATATATACTTTGTCTTTCACGACCTTGGCCTCAGAGACAGATAAGGATCGATATTGTTCTGTTCCTTCAATTTCGAATTCAATAAATCTTATTATCCCACCAGTAATGTCTATTCTCAATAATCTAGGCTCCCCTGCTGATGCACCAATCAACACTAGTTTTCCTCTGAACTCTATCAACTGGAATCTTGATAACTTAGGATAATAAAGAGAACCCACTTCTTGAAAGATGACATATTTAACAAAACCTGGACATATTCAAATATAATAGACATGAATATCATTTTAAGATTATATGTCATGTTTAATTCTTCTTGATTCTTATAATTTTAAGAAGTTCTAATTATATAACTTTATCTTTAAATTTAAAGTATAATTGTTATAGAAACATGAAATTTCTTTCGAAATTAATTTTTACGTGAATCTATTTAGAATTAGACATTTCAAGAATATAAAATTTTAATTTTTAGTGATTTCTTAATAAATTTAAAATTTGGCAATCAGGATAATTTGTAAATGAAATATGATGGTTTGATAAGTGATTTGACTTAAATTTATATAAGAATTTCACAATTTACAAACTCTTTATGAAATAAATATATATTGAAAATTAATTAAAAATAACTATTCAAATTTTTTTAATTAAAATGTAAACGTAATTATTTGATTCGTTTTTCTTTAAACATTTAAAAAAAATAACATTTTAATCATATAGAGTTCATCTTAGATGAAAATTTCATTTTAAATAGATTAAAGTAAAAATTAGTCTAGAAAGCAATTTTAAACTTTTAACTATCATACTTTTTATCTAAAGATAAACTATAAATTTTATAAAAATCAACAAGTATTAAAAATACATATAATCTTATCACGTCATCCTTAAGGATATCTATTAGATTTGAATAAGTCCAAATTTTATTAAATATGTCATAAAAGCACCGCCCTCTCTCAGATTATATGATACCAATTTTGTGCCAAAATCGTTCAATGCATAGCAAATGTCTCCTTTCATAATTGGGGACCTAAAATAATCCTGTTGTAATTTGAATACAACTTTAATTGTATTGCTCCCAGAATCATAGATCACTACCTCCCCAAATTTCACCGGACCAGCAAAAAAGATCATCATCTTAAAAGAAAGACAACCATTGACCTCATAATTCCAAAACAGTGCGTAGGTGGGCAAAGTGGATTCATCAATCGGGTATGTAATTTTCTTTCCAATATCTCTATTCCCAAGACTGTGAGACAAAACTATTGTCCATCTAGAACCACCTCCAGATTTATGCTTGCAGACGGTAATGAGGATAATACAGTACTCATCCTTTGTGGTAGTGATAGCTTGAGGGCGTCTGAATACATGCATGCATTTACGCGGCTTTGCTAGCTTGAAACGCAATAAAAATCTCATGGGAATCACATACCACTGACTATTCAAGAACCCTAAATTGGAGTTTCCATTGCCGATATCCAAAGTGTCGAAATAGCTGAGCTTGATGCACGAATGTAAGATTTCTTTAGATACAAGCCGCTCCCAATCTTTGCAAACGATTAAGGCAGGTTTGAGGTCTGGTAAAGGCACCTTCTGAAGTATAAGCAGTATGAGCTCCGGTGGAAGGTAGATCGCCATTCTTTCATCAAGATCGTTTGTGAAATAGAATTGAACCAAAGACTACGTAAATGTAAGCTGGGATGTATAAATATACTGTTATATGTATACTTGTATACATACTGGTCATTCCTCGTAAAAATATGGATGCATCTTATACGGTATACCGATAAACAATGGTATCATATTATAGAAATTGACACTAGCATCAAGCTATTTCCTTAAAGTTATGGCGCATTCCCGATACTTTTATTTGGGGGCTTCCTTGTGCCTCTGTCTCTTGGAAAACCCAACTGCTAAACTCATCATTCCCATTAGTTCAAGTGCCGAATTTTTTATGGCGAGTCCAGGGCGACCCTAAAATTTTCAGATGTTGGAGCACACAAAAACCGAGATCTGTAATGGGATAGTGTGCTCAAAAACACGTGCTACTCCATGTAGGTTGCTCATGGAACAGACCTAAAAACTTGTTTCTAATTTCCAACCACAGCTCATTCCCAACAATTATAACATCCCAATTACGATATGCAAAAAGTAGTTGAACGTGACACAAGGAAACCATAAGAAAAACCATGTGATACGAAGGAGCTTTCCAGATAGATGTTGGATATGAAAGACAGTACAAAGCTTGTAACATTGTTGCCATATCTATATAAATGCCCATAAATGTAAAACAAGCTGCATTTTTTAGGACTAAGAACAAACAGTTCTTATACATAATATATGTATTTAATTTATATACAAGCTAGCCAATGCTTTATAAAAATGGAAGCTGGACTATTTGCTTGAAAAAGAGCCTTTTAAACATACTTATCTACTAAGGCATAATCTTAAAGAACAAATTTTTGCAACCTAGGGCTCCCTGAGTCTTGCTTCTTGTCACAGATTTCGAGCTGACCAAGTGATATTTCCTCCATATGAAATTGGGAAAACTACCAAAATCCCCTAACTCAAATAAATATACAAATTAATTACGAATTTGCCCCTACACATCAAACTTAATTACCAAAATGCCCCTACACACAAACTTAATTACCAAAATGCCAAAAGATAGATTTAGGAGTCAAAAGAGCGGAGGGGAAATATATGTAAAAACTAGCACAATCACATTGTTGGCAATGATTGTTCTTCCTGCCATAGACAGACAATATTTCCTCTTGATACATGTCACAATTCGAGTCCAAAAGCCTTATAAACTAGGATTGGAGGATAAAGGCATCCCTAGAAGTTTAGTAGACTCATTAGAATTAATACATTTAATTCCGGCAATGTTGTCCATAGATAGCTCCCCAATAATTAAGTACTTGTCTCTATTTAGATGAACTCTAGAAGCTGCACTAAAGGCTTTAATAACATTGAAGAATGTATCAACATTATTAGGGTCATTCTTAAAGAAACTGAAGGTATCATCAGCATATTGTAGGATAGATAAGTTAGTTGAGTTGTCAGGAAGAGTCAGAACTTGTATATTGCCATTTTGTTGATGGTAATGAATTGCTCTAGTTAGCATTTCAGCAACTGCTAGGAAAAGATAGGGAGCTAATGGGCAACCCTTCCTAACTCCTTTAGCTAGAGGGAAAACTTACCAGGAGATTCATTAATGAGAAATGTAGATTGTGATCTCAAGTTGAGACTAAGGATGAGCTTGATAAGCTGCTCAGTGAAGCCCAATTTTTTAAAGAAAGTTCTAGAAAATTCCATCTAACTACGTCGGATGCTTTGGAAAAATCTAGCTTTAGTAAGATACAGTCTTGATTTGTTAACTTGTTCCAATGTAAGCTCTCCATGGCTGCAATGTAATTATCTAAGATATATCTATTGGAGAGAAATGTAGACTGTTTAAACTGGTTACATTTTGGAGATGACCTTTGATTCTATTTGTTATAGCTTGCTACATACCTTATAAGATGTACTTGTGAGGGAGATGGGCCTCCAATCAGTGAATGTGGCAGGATTGTCTATCTTTGGTATGTTGGTGATAAGGCCAGAACAAATAGCTAGGTGCAAATGGTTATATTTCCAAAAGCATTTGATCATGTGCATGAAGTCACATTTTATAGTATCCCAAGTTAAAATTCTCTAGGTAGCCCATCAGGTTTTGGACTTTTATTTTTAGCAAGGCTTCTGATAGTAGAAAATATTTCCACTGCAGTAGGCATGTTGTCAAGTAATCAAGAAAATCCATGAAGGCTTTGGCATCCATAGCTTATGTAGGATTATGAAAAGATTTGGCAAAAATCTCAGCATACTGTTATGGTGGAGTCATTGTCATCTGCAATAGTGTAAGTTGAGCTTTTGAAAGTCTACTCCTTGCAACTCGATAGAATAATTTAGCATTGCTATTGTCCATGCTAAAATGGTATTTTAACTTGCATTTAATTGCTACCCTTTTGCTTCAAATTCCGTTATAGTTTTTGTAGTCATCTCTAAATTTCCTTTTAAGAGGTGAAGCACCACAATGGCTTGTAGGCCAGACAAGATGATATTTTTTACAGTGTCTGATGCATGTGTAATTTTGACTGAGGTAAACAGTTGCATGATCCAATGGACTATCAACGATTATGGAAACGACAAGAGTGTTTGACAAAATTCTCCCCACAATGTTGTTTCTCAAACCACTATGATTATTGCTAATAGCCATTTGGGCAGTGTAGAAGATGCATAGACGTTGTCTGTACATTTGCAAGTATGTTGATTTAGAATGGACTGATGTTATCTCTTTGGTATGGCCCATTAGTTTGAGTCATCGGATGAGTTTTAGCCCTGAAATTTGAATTTTGGTCTTTGCTTTGTGTGACCATTTATTTTCATGAATTTAGCTTATAGTGTGATGCATGTCTTTGAGTCTTTGATGTTTGAATAGAATGATTTCATAGAATGAACTCTGAGAAGAGAGTTATAAAAAGATATGAAGTCATTATTAAAATTCTCAGACGCGAAGGACCAATTGAGTTTGAAAGGAATACTTTTAGATCTCTAGGTTGATGGTCTGAAATTAAGATACCTTCATCCCTATAAACTAAGCGATTATCCCAAAAAGAGTTGAAAATCTGTCTAAGGCACAATAGACACGAATATTTCCATGTTGTTTATTTGATCAGATAAGTTTGGTAGTAGAATATGGGATATAGTGAAAAGGATGTGCATCAAGCAGATTTTTTCAATTAACTCTTTCATTGACTGACATATTTAGGTTTTTCCCAATTTTAAGATAAAGATAAAGATAAAGATAAAGATAAAGATAAAGATAAAGATAAAGATAAAGATAAAGATAAAGATATAGATATAGATATAGATATAGATAAAGATAAACTTTTTATCGTCCACGAGAACCCAGTCGGGTTATGGGACCCAAACCAAAAGGGGCATAAGCCCAAACCAAAACTGGGTGAGAAACCCCCAGCATCAGAACATACTAGATGAGAAGCACCTGGGGAAGACTAGATACCAAACGCGCATAGATCAGAATGCCACTCATCCCATATAAGAACTTGTCTTCGATACACTGCCCACTAAACAGCAAGTGGGGCAAGTGGGGTTATTGTTAAAGTCAATAGCTAAGACCTATGTTTCACAACTCCAGAATTGAATTCAATCATTAATATGCTGTCAAGTAGCCTCTCTGATTCTGTCCGTCGAGGCATAAATATTTATGATTCCAAAGGAGAGATCATTATGATTAAAAATGAAAGATTGACAGCTATTACAAGGACTGTTATAAACAAGACATTAATGTTATATAATTTAAGCCATCTGCCCTGCTCATCCTTGCAGTTTCTACGCTTCTCAAATTGTGAATAAGAATTTGGAGTTATGGAATGCATGATACAGCCCATTTAAAATGTGATGGATTATATCATGTAATTCGAGTTCTCTGATTCAAAGGAATAAAGTTACATAGGTCATCTGTTGCAAGGGTTTCCAGAAAGTGTTTTTGTGGATGTGTTGCAAAGGACGAAAACATCATACCCAATTCCAGGCCAAGCCATGGCTGTCGATATTTCATATTTGTGTATATGAGCTTTTATATCTGGATGTTATAACGTCATCGTCTATGCTATATTTAGTAGGCTAGCATGATGAATCAGCTCTGTTCATTTCGAAAGTTTTCTGGACATATAGTAGGCAATTTTGAACTCTTGAGAACTGTTGCCAGCAATTCCATGACAACTAACAATTAATATATAACATCTAAGAAAGTTCCATTCTTAGAGATGTTTCTCCATCTAGGTGTATCCTATCAAAACATTTATGAGACTCACTCTATAAAGTTCTAGCAAAACGGAGCTGGCATGACCAATAACTGCATCATAATTATAAGGTGTCTTTTACTTTTGAGTTACGGGATTTTGGGCTCAAGATGAGGGTGAACCAAATTTTGTGAACATCATTGATCCCATGTACAAACTTTTGCAGTATCCACTAATTTTTACTCATGGTACACTAAGATGGGGTCTCAAGAATGTATGTGCGTCTTCCACAATTACAATGGTATCGAGCAAGACTATTGCATGACGATACAATTACAATGGGATAGAGCAGCACTATTTCATGAGGATAGGTTCCTTCAACTGCTTTATGTGGGGAGTATCTCATTGACATGTATTCAAAAGTTGAGGACATGCGACTAAATTACTCTAGGACCTCCGCCTTTAGGAATAGGAGAATTCAATACGATGAGGATTATTCTGAGTGAGAAAATGACAATCAGAATGATGTTATCCTACCTCTGTCGTTCTTGGGTTGTACTGTTCTACATAGATTGCTGATGCATTAACAGTCTCTAGGTGAAAGGGATGTCCAACGTTATTTATTATGATGACGACTAATATAGATTGGCCAGAAATAAAAGCAGCCCTTAGACCTAGATAAAATGCTTCTGATGTACCTATGACTTGTTGTTGAGCATTTTCATAAAAGGTTGCAACGACTAAAATAATTGTTGCATAATTGTTGTATTAGAGTTTCAAAAGCCAATAGAATGTGTTGATGAAACTATATCTGCATAACTACCAAGTGATTCAATTCCTCGAGCGCAGGTCCAGAAATTTACAATTCATAGACATTCTAATAGATGCTCCTCACGTGGTGCTTCTTGCTGCTATAATTATCCAAAACTAGTTAATCCAACAACGCACCTTGGCTCAAAAGACTATGTGCAATACAGGAGGAGGAGTGTAGATGTACGTGGATAGTCCCATATAATGCATTCTTGCTTCATGAACTCGATCACCATACTATGGTTGACATCATATCCATTGTACACGTCTTCTCTTATCTCTAAAGTTACATGTATAAGGCTTTGATACTACAAAATTTCAGATTACTTAAGAGGGGCATACAAATGCAGAGTCATCATCGAGTCCTGAACAACAGAGAGTTCAGATTAATATGAGATATATGTGTCAACGACAAACATACAAATTATAATACAGATCAAGGTTCTGAAAATATTTTGCATGTCCATACTACTAGAGCAGCTTCTAGACATGAGATACATGAGTACCTAAAGGCACACTATCTTTTGGCTATGGAGGCATCTTGGAGAATAATGTTATACAACATAAGAACAAGACCCCTGCTATTAAATGTCTACCTTTGCATCTATTGCATCCAAATATGAGATCATTATTGGACCGGTACTTCTTACGACCTCTTGATCATGTATTCGATACACTAACGTATATCCAATTCTATGAACAATATATGTTAACGATATTTAACGCATCATTAGCATCCGAATCTGGATCCTATGTAGAACGAGAGCAAGAAGGCTTTATGTGAAACATCGTGAGGAAAAGGACAAAGCAATCATTAACATGTAGGATACGTTTATTATTACCTAAGGTCGACGAGGCCCTCTATTTAGGACAAATTTTATTGCATCGTCTTGCAGGACATGGGTGAAGTGAAGATTGTTAATGGTCAAACTTATGAAACATATCGATAGGTTGCAGAAGCAGGGTATTAGCTCACAGTATACAATGAAGCAATGTTAGTTATGGAGGAGGCAACTTTTGTATCATTGAGTCCTATGCAGCTACATTTTCTTTTTGCCATGTTACTACTCGATTGAGTGCGAATTTTCGGAGGGTTTTTTGGTGAGGGCTTAGAGGGTTTTCCTAGGTGCAGAAAAGATTTCTACACGAAGTGCCAGCCAATGCATATGAGAAAATATCTTGGTTTTATATTTTATAACAACAAAACTGTCACGTCTACATATTTCATCACTCTATTACATAAGTGTCATATAAGCTATTCGGTTGGGTAATGGTGAAGCAAGAAAAATATGTTTCTTCTATCTTCAAAATGGTTGCATTAGCCTTCTTGTTTCAATTCAGACTAATGGTTGGAGCAAAATCAATGACGCCTATTCCATAGATACAGAGAAACTTTTGGGAAGTCCATGCCTGCACCTGCTGTTGAATAAACACTTTTGCAATGTTTCCATTGCATGCACTGCTAAGATGCTTTCATTAAATCTCCAAGCTATGATAACTTCGTGGGGTGAAGGCTTCAACTAGTTATTGATCCTATCAAACCCTTAGCATGTTCGACTTTGCATCTGTTACTTCTATATGGACCTTTGGTATTTAAACAATCATTGGAAGCATGAAATTTTTTACTACAAATATTTGTGTAAAGTCGCGTACAGGATTACTGAGATATTTCTCAAAAAACAATCATCGGAAGCATGAAATGTTTTACTACAAATATTTGTGTAAAGTCGCTTACAAGATTACTGAGATATTTCTCAAAAAGCAAGCAAGATTAATGCAATAACTAATGTAGCTCATAGAGAGTGGAGATAAAACTTCGTACAATATTTTAGAATCGGGCCAACCATATGCAGCATACAATAATCAACTTAGAAAGACATCGACGGAATATAACAATTGGATGGATCTCCTGTTCTGCCCTCAGATATGCCCCTCTTGTCAAGAACAACACAAAGGACAACTATGATTATCACGTTAAAAAAATCAAATTGAGCACCGAAACAAAGCATAAGCGAAGGACAAACTAAAAAAAGTGCTATTCTACCATGATATATCTGATCTGATCTATCTCTTCTCTATCTTATCTTCTCTATCTCTATCTCTATCTCTATCTCTATCTCTATCTCTATCCTCTATCTCTATCCTCTATATATGTTCTTATGTTTCGCGCTTATCCGACCGTCCGTTCGAGATCCGACGGCTCACGTGGGTTTGGGACGTATCCTACGGCCCAGATGGCCTGGGAGTTTACATATAGTATGTGTACCGCGGTCCTACGGTCCAGATTGATTTGATCCTGACCGTCGGTCCGAGATCCGACGGCTCACGTAGCTTGGGGACACATCCTACGGTCCACGTGGCTTTGGGAATTATATGTAATAGATCCTACGGCTCATATTGCTTTTATATGGCGAGATCTTGATCGTTGATCGAGTTTAAGATCCTAAGGCTCATATTGAATGCTCGTTCCTTAAGGAAAGGCTTTTAAAATTTTTTATGTTATTGGGGGGATTCGAACCCTGGTCCTCAACCCCCTAAACCCCCCACTCTAACCACTAGACCAAGCATTAATTCTATAAAAAATTTATGTTTCAAATATACTTAAGGGTAATATTCTAATTAAGATAAAATAGACTATAATATTCTAGGATGTTTTGAAACTTTCAAAATGTTCCAGAAAGTTCTAAAATGTTCTAGAAATTTCTAGAATGTAAGGAATCCAGAAGAATTAAAGGGAATATAAGGAAATCTCATAAGTTGTAAGAGAATCTAGGAAAATATACAAGTCTAACGGAATCTCTTAAAATCTAATTGAATCTAACAGAATCTTCATAATATCTAAGGGAATGTAAGAAAATCTTGATGAAATCTTAGAGTTTTTTTAAGATTTTGCAAAACGCGACAATAGAATGTTCTAAAATGTTTCATAATAAAGGTGTACAATATAAATCTTGAAAAAAAAAATTCTAGATGCTCAAGGTAAGCGCCTTAGTCTAAAAATAAATAGATCATTTTAGAATGTTTTAAATGCTCATGGGTAAGCACCTCAATCAAAATAGAAAATTCTAAGAGAATCTAGGAGAAGCTATAGGGCCTTACATCGTAAGCACATGCTAAAACTGGAACAATGCGCCGTAGGACGTATTAATTTTCTTGTATATATATATATACTTTACTGAATGTTGCATTTATGCTTTTAGTAGATTTTCTAGTCAAAATATTGTACCACAGACATATTCACCATATCAGCAACAATTAAATCGAAATAAATCGGCTTCAAATTCTGCAACACAAATATATCCAGCCATGTCAACAACAGCATTTTTAAAACAAGGGTGCCGGCTTCAAACCTTTTATTCGAGACATTTGCTCTTAAAATATTGAGCAAGGGCACAAGTGCATACCATCTAGAAGGAATCTTCTTCAATGCATAAACAAACCATATAGAGATTGTACCATATAGACTGAACTACTTCTTGTTATATTCTTTCATAAAAAATGCATATAAGATTCCATTCGATGAATTTATAGATTATGCATTTGCTTTTTTATTGAAATATCTTTTGCTCTTTCTTATTCAAAACTTGAGCAATAACACTGGTGTGGCTGAAGGAAGGATCACTTGCATACGGAATAGACTTTATCTTTGAGCATACCTTTCTGGAGAAAGGACGCTGGCACATTCGGTCTGCAATAGAGATTCCCAACGCTTTTTTTTCAGCAAAATCTAATGCAAACTGGAGCAATGTTGCAAGTAGAACCACTCAAGTTTTGCTTTAAAAACACTGATAAACGTGACTTGATTTGGTGTACCATTTATATTTACCCAGCCTGCCATGAAGAATGAACATGCTTCTCAACATAAGAATTTATTGATACCATGTAATAGTATCTTTTTAGATTTTTTTGGCTCCGTTTGCAGCTAATACTGCTCTAAACAATACATTTGATTCGATAGAAATCCTAGCAATAAATGCCATAAGGAAGAATGCAGTTTTGCTTTTCAACATGTATGCACATTTAATATTTTTTTGTCCCCTGTATGCAGCCTAAATCTAACTTATACAAGCATGCAGCATATGAAGTTGCTTGCAAGGCCACATCTTCAATGTCACTGATCTTATATGGTTGGTTAATGCCTTTGCTATTGTTATTTCTATGTCAGCAGTTGTCAGAGAAGCAACATTAAACTTACAAGAGGATGCCGGCAAGAACAAAGGCAGACATGGTAAGCAATGCACTCTGAGTCTAAACATATGCTGAATACCTCCACTTATTTTTCCCTTTGCTCAACAACTCCACTTATTTTACAGAGAGAAAAAATTGAGACTCGACCAGCTACAGCTGAAAATCAATTGACGCAACAAAAACCCCTTCAGGTTAGAATCCCATATATTCTCTGTTCTGCAGCAAGGTCCTGCATTCTTTAACTATATCTTTGACTCTTTAGGGAAGACGAAAAGCTGGTAGTGGATCGCTTTATGTTGTGATAGTACCAGCTACTTCAAAATGGATCTTCATGCCTAATCATGGCCTATAAAAATGGTATCTATGAACATATAGATCTTTGAAATGCGACCGCTGTTGTTATTCACGTTATTCATTTTGTACCCTGATAACACATAGATGATTTCTAAGCTAAGTCTGTTTGAGCTCACATAGATGATTTCTAAGCTAGACTATTGGAGCTGTGCATTCCATTTGCTTAAGGAAGACATAATATAGAATATCATAGTGATGCCATAAGCTAGCGATTTAAATTTGATTTGTGCTCTAATACAGGTATGGCCTTGGTTATTTGTTATGGCAACACCGAGGGCTATTCTATTATGCTATATTCTTCTTCTAAGTAGAGCAGAAGTTATACTTTCATCAAAGCTGGAAGAATAAGCCTGGGCACAAGCATGGAGTTGAGATTAAAAGCCCGCTCTTTTAAGCAGCTAGATGTAGAAACTATGCCATCTGCTAGATTTTAGAGTTTGGACTGGCATGCAAGAATATGATGGCCCTCTATACGCGCGAAAACCATAATTTACAGGAAGAGCTATCTGAAGCATATCAGATCAAGGTGCATTTTGCACTTAGCATTTGATGGACTCCATATGGAAATATGGAACTAGAAAATGCACAATTTACAAGCAACATCTTCATCAAGATGCAAAGTATTATTAGTCATGTGCGTATAAAAAAGGTGAGAATTTTTTATTGTCTATATAACATTCTGCAGGAAGTCTACGCAAATTGTCAAATGTATGCACATGGCCTTCACCACATTGAGAACATTATGCTGTAGATTCAGTGCCTTTACCTGCACCAAATTCGCCTCTTAACATTCCAACAGATAGAAGGCACCCTAGGTAAGAATTTCGGCCAGCTCTTTTTGTTAAAATGTGGCTTACCATAGATCCGAAGATGCAAATATACTTTCCATATTTCCATTCTTTCTCCTTGCATGGGTTCTTCTTATTATGTGCAAACTCAATCTGTCTGCCATGGTTCTAAATTGTTCGAGTCTGTTCCAACACTCAATCATATGAAAAGGGTCTCTGATCTTGCTGCTCATGGCCAGAACTATAAGCTATTTGTTTTGTGCTTTTGTTGTATTTTGCTGGCAGTTACTGTATTGATTAGTATGGCAAATAAGTGTAATTGCTATTTATCTATCTAATAAGTTCTGTGCATGGAGAAAAAAGGCACCAGAGGGGGAAACAATGTATTTTTATATGTCCTTGACTCCTTCCTACCTTCTTTAGCTTGATGGTGAACTTTAATCTTTGTGATCTTTAGAGCAAACAATGATGATGCTTGCATTCTTTTATTGCTGAGCATATAAAGGAAGTAGATTTAGCTGTCTCCTTAAAATTTCTTATGCAATGCATCTCATTACGATTGACGTTGCATTTGGTGGCACATTTGATAGATCCTAGAGTTTCCCATATCCATGTTCTTGACGGATTCTACTGGCCTAGCATCTCACATCCCATTGGTTAAGAAACTGTGACGTTCCAGCATAGTATACGGTCCCAGGACGTATACTGTACTGCCTCGTCACGCGTACAGGTGGGTAGCCCTAGGGGGCAACTTGCAAGGAGTGTGCATTTATTAATGTGCACATTTAACCATGTGCACATTTATCTAGGTGCACATTTATCCATGTGGACACTTTATGCCAAGTGGGCCATACCCAAGTGTGCAATTAATGTACACATTTACCAATATGCACATTAATGTGGGCACACCTTTCCATGTGGGCACATTTTGCCACCTAGCCATTAAAGGCAAGTGGGCCCATTCCCAATTATCCCACATGCCTAAAGGGGATAATTGGAAACCCTAGCCACCCCCATGTCTATTTAGGAAGGGAAACCCTAACTTGCCCATTTTTCGTTTCTAGGGTTTTAGAGCTCTGTTTTGGCTGCCTCAAGAGCCAAAAAGCCTCCCAAACTAAATGCAGAGAATTGCATCATTAGTTTCCCTTGATTCGAGCATTTCAGCGGGATGGTCGAACTCAGGTCAGGAGGAGGAACTCAAGGATCAGGTAGTTAGGCAATTTAATAGCTTAAACCATTTAGTCATTGAATCAGTAGGTTTAGCCTATTAAATTGCCCATAGCAGCCTTCTAGATCTCTAGATAGCAGACTCTAACTAAAGAACCTAACTCTATGATATAGATTAGATCTTGCTCTTTAGTTCTCTTATGATGTATGTGGATGATGTATCTCTATGAACTCCTTGTATTGGGAAGGGGTAGAGACCTAAAGCTTGGTAGTAGATGCTCCTAGATTAGCCTCTCTAGCACACTATAGATTCGCTTTGTGTACAAGAACCACACTGTTGTGGGTGAAGGGCGGGCCCGGCTAAGAAGGAGGTTCGTGTTTCGACTCTTGAACGATCCCTCCGTGTGTAAGGTCTACCGGGATCATTGTGACTAGGTCTAATGGCTTGCCACCGAGTGCGGGCAAGGCATGGGCTCACACCGTGGGGGTGGGGTTCACCTTCAGGTGGGTTTCGAATAATAAGGGCGGTGGCCCTCTAGTCACCTTGAGTCGGCATGTAGAGATCTGGAGGGAGAGATCCCTACGCCCCATCGGGCGGGGAGATGTAACCCGGGATATAGCCCCTCGCCTATGCATCCGACGACTCTGAAAGGTCAAACACTTTTCAACCTACTCCGCAAAGTGTGCAGGGAGGAGGGACGGATGGAGTGGACAACCCAATGCCATGTTCTTATACCCGGCCAAATCCATTGCCATGAATTCGGCATGCGCAATGACCTCTACGGAGACCCAAGCTTGTCAGTCCATCCCCGTAATGCGAGCCTTGGGTAGGATTCCCTATGTGATGTGCTGATCTTTGTCTATGCAGATATGTGGAGGACCATCCTTCGTGATGGTCATATGATGTTGATGTATGTACTACTGACATGTATGTTTACGCTTCCGCAGCTAGGTAGGCCCTGAAGGGAGACAGGGTAAAATGACCCCTTCATTCTTCCCACTGGAACTCAAGGTTGCAGTGACACGTGGAGGGCCCTGTATCAGTTGGAGCTAGTATGGGGGATGAACTCCTGTTTATATACGGTGAGTGCACCGTATATGAGTAGGGGACGTCACAGTGGTATCAGAGCAATGTTCTTGGAGACCTAGAGCAAAGCACTGGCCATGCTCCCAGTAGTACTAACTTGATAGGATTCTCAAAACTCGAAGAATGGGAAATATTTTTCTCATTTTTGTAGTATATGCTAACCTAGTAACAGTTAAAGTGAATTAGTAACAGTTAAAGTGAATAAGTACATAAAAAGACAAAAATTAGTGAGCCAAATAGGATGGTCTCACACGTCGCGCCAGGCTCATTTCCTGCGTTTCACATTTTTGTAGTATATGCTAACCTAGTAACAGTTAAAGTGAATTAGTAACAGTTAAAGTGAATAAGTACATAAAAAGACAAAAATTAGTGAGCCAAATAGGATGGTCTCACACGTCGTGCCAGGACAGATAATGAACATTTTTGTAGTATATGCTAACCTAGTAACAGTTAAAGTGAATTAGTAACAGTTAAAGTGAATTAGTACATAAAAAGACAAAAATTAGTGAGCCAAATAGGATGGTCTCACACGTCGCGCCAGGACAGATAATGAACATCTCATTTCCTGCCTGGGCGCAACGCGTGAGACATTGATCTCAAAACAGTTTTGCGACATTGATCTCAAAACAGTTTTGCGACATTGATCTCAAAACAGTTTTGCGACATTGATCTCAAAACAGTTTAAAAAGTCAAGAATTTCAGAAAAGTAACTTAGTAATTCGAATATTCCAGAAAAGTAACTTAGTAATTCGAATTTTAGCCTAGTAGTTAGCTAGATTAGTCTAGCTTTTCAATCTATTTGAATCTCATCTTAAAAGAATTTCCACAGTAGCAAAAATTGAACCTCCCACCCACAGGGTTGAACCCCCTCAAACCCCCCCATGCCAACCACTGAGGGCGGGCATCGTTTGTGTTTAAATTATAATTCTTAATTAGATTTAAGCTTTAATAATGTTAGATAATATTAATGGTCAAGCCTTAGACTTAGAACCAAGACCCTTAAGCTAGATAGAGACAACATCTTGATAGACACCAAGACTCCGATCGACATGATGCGCACCAAACAGACCGCTCGACTTCCTCGACAAGGCGAAACAGCCAGAGGCCAAGGAGGCCGAAGGAAACAAGAAGAGGAGAGGGCAGAACGAGAGCAGGAGGCCAAGGGTCAAGAAGCGTGAGCAGCGGCGGGTCCAACATTTTGAAGACTCAACAGCACACCCGCGATTACCGCCAAAGAGAGTAACACTAATGAAGAAGGACATGCAGCTTGCCAGCTACATCAAAGCTGAGCATTATTAATTTCGTAAATGATAAAATTTGTTTAATACAAAGTGTTTTAGAGTAAATTATAAGTGTATAAAGTTACTTAATTAAGTTGAGTTAGTAAGTTTTAGCTTTTGTTTTAGTCAAAACAGACATCCTAGGCCAATTTGAGAGGATGTCTCACACGTCGCGCCAGGACAGAAAATGAAAAGTTCATTATCGGTCTGGGCGCAACGTGTGAGACCTTGTTGTGAGACCATGCCCCAAAAGTGCCCAAAAGTGCTCCAAATCGACCAAATAAGGGGTCCATTCTGCCTAACTCGACGAGATAAGCAGGATTAGACCCTTATATCACCCAAATTGGACAAGTTTAACCCATTTAGAGCCAATGTCTCACGTCGCCAGACGAGAAAAATGAAAAGTTCATTATTGGTCTGGGCGCAATGTGTGAGACCTCCAAACTTTGAACCTCCATAACTTGAGCTACAGAGCTCCAAATCGCCTGAAATTTGTTGCAATAGGACCATTAGACAGCCTAGAATGCAATTATGACCTCAAATTAGGCTAGAAATGTCAAAACCCAGCTCAAAATGACCAAAATAGCTCAAACCCTTGAATTGTTTTTCCAAAGCGTGGTTTATTTGTAAATAGAAGCATACCCCATTAGTACCTCACAAGTATTGCTCGGCACCCGAAGCTAATGCCTTACTCCTAGATAGAAGTGCCGGGAACACCCCTTTGTTATAGTCATCTAGACCTCAAAGATAGCAACCCAAGTCCAACTGTTTGTACATCACCTGCCGCCGAGCCAAAGGCATAAACCTTGACCTAATTCTGTGCCCTTCTAATAGAGTTTGACTTATATAGCCGCCACATCGACACTCCCAATTGCCAGGATACCTAGAAGGGACCTAGAGTCTAGAGCTGCCCAAGCCACTCCATGTGTAGAGATTGGACTCCCCCCCCAAACAAACTTTGCTAGGACCTTAGAGTATACCTCAAACACCATGAGGGCCTTTCAAAACAACCCTCATATCATGCCATACCACACGTCCTAATGTCCATAGACTTGGAGATTATAGATATGTCTCGATAATCTTTGCTCGACCATCTTGCTTGCTTATAGAGCCCAGGAATGTTGTAGGAGAGCCCTTCAAGTAGACCCTTAGACTCTAGAATATCTGGCGTTGCTTTTCAAGTCTGAGGGCGAGCCTGAGAATAGCTAGAGGCGCAACTTCTTACATCGAAGACCTAGCCAATGTACAGACAGATAAGGAGAGGAGACCGAAAAGGCAGACCCAAGAGAAGGAAGCACAACGACGAACACCTCAATTGACAAACGAGTAGAATAGGACACCACCGGCCTATCATTAATCTTCATCAAATGGGAAGAGTATTTGGTAACCAAAGGCATCAAGATTTTTTTTTTTTTCTTTTTTTCTAGATGTCAACCTCCCGGCTACCACGTCCACGAGCTCACATCAGGAAGAGGATCTCGACGCCTTCACCAACTCGACGCACATGAGTTTCAAATGGAAGAACGCCAAAGCAGCAAAATACTGGCCAGGAAGAGGCGTTGGACATCGATGCCACGTTAGCATCACACGAGCTAGGGCCGAGGGCATAATCTTTCGAGGAGAGAAGTAATGGCGACACGGTGGGCGTATAGAAACCGGAGGGAAGATCACCACGACCTTGCAGCCCAGCAGCTCAAGCGAATGTCATGCAACGTCAACAAAAGGAGTAACCAAGCTAGGCAACCACAAAGCACCTAAGGCTGACCAAGATGAGCTTCCAGCTCCCTTGCACCGGCGGCCGAACCACGAGGGGAGGAGACGATATCGGGGAAGGAACATCTCCAACTTGAAGGCCTATATCAGCATTAGAGGCAAGATCAAGGAGGAGAATATTCCGCTCGAACAAGAATTATGGACCCGAAAACACCTAGAAACCAAAGGAAGGACAACTTTACTATGTCGACTAAGGAGTGCGAGACTCGAATGGATAAGACCCAAGTGACGGAGGAGACGACCTAGCCAAAGAAGTACAAATCACGCAAAGGCGACTAGAAGGGAGCCATGGTAGGGCAATGGAGATGACCACACTTCCGGAGCCAGGAGAGGCACCTCGAATGAAGCAAAGCCCAAGCAGCGTGAGTCGCTTTCGGAAATTCAACTGAAGGAATCACAATGCCCTCACGGCCGCAATCTCGAGCTTTGAAGACATTCAAGAATGCCTAAGCGCGCAATGCCCGGTGATCCTACTCAAAGCGATCAAAGGCACGCACCGGCAACCTTGCAGCGACACACACGCATGTAGGGACGTTGGCGGTCACCGCATTCCTCACGACGGACATACACATTGCGAGGAGCATCTTTCTCAAAGGGATCACATCGGCGAACACTCTTATGGCGGGGGTGGACGAAGCCGGATCAGACATGAAGCTCAACAATAGTAGTAGCGTCTCGAGGAATCCCGAGTCAACGAGAATGAAGAAGATGCGACAACACCGAAGAATCAAACGCTTAAGTAGATCTTCGTAGTTGTTTTGAAAAAGTGGATGAATTAAAATCCCAATGTAAATGCGTATATGTCTATTGTATATCTAGGGTGTCCACATATATAGTGGAGAAACATGAGTTTAGAGTCATGTTTTATGGATTTAAGCTTAGATCGGGGAAGCTCCTTCCTTGACTACCAAAGGAGGAAGCGAGGAAGCACAACTATAGCCCAAGATCAAAATGGAAGAGCAAGTCTGAGGAGAGCGACCGAGGAGGCCAAGCAAACCTTCGACTCCAAATGCCGGAAGTGCCCTCAAGTAGAAGACCGCTCAAAGCACAATGTCGGGATAAGAGACAACGCCGATCGTGTGAAGATCATTAACGGCACCAGGATATCGTCAGGGCGCAACACTACCTCTTGTAGCGGTGGGGCGACTTGGCGAACTTATGACACGAAGTGGCCTCAACAATAGAGGGAGGAACGACGACATCAACGAGCCAACTAAGAAGGCAACATCTCGACGACCATAATTCCACCTTGTGGTAATATAGGGTGATGCGCTATGACACGCGTGTATTGGATGGAGATGCACTTACAAAAGGCACTGCGACGAGGAGATATGCCTTCAACAACTAGGTGATGGCTTTCACGGTACTCCTACCATGAAGTAGAAGAGAAGGAGCCGATCATTATCTCGGGCATGTGGGACCTCAAACGCCCAAGGTAGAAGCATTCGACACCTTAACGACAAGGATAGCAACTGAAGCAACTTCAACAAAAAGAGAGTTCAAGATAATAGCCAGGCTATTCAACGACAAGAATATATCTAAGGCGTGTACTTCTTCAACTCAAGGGTCAAGCTGCGTAGATATAGGGATCCATCACCCCGACAACATAGCCGGCGAGGGAGGAGAGCCATGATGCTTACTTGCCGAGAGACCGACATGCATAGAGGGACAAAGGTCGAACCGAAGGCGAGAAGTGCTAGCAGCGACTTAGGCCCACGCGAGCTCCCTAGAGACAACAGGGGAGGATCAAACCGACGAGCACAATCAAAGCCACCGGAAGGTACCTCAAGACAAGAAGACGGCAGAGTTAATTGTGGAACGTGACAACGCCCAAGCCATGTGATCGGGTGTGATCGAGGGGATCAAACAAGGAAGTTTGGAAGCTTCGATGGAGAAGCAACTAGGTGAGGCGAGGCGAGCCGATGACTTGCATGGACTTGCATGCAACTTGGTGAACCCAAGGATGGACGATTCAAAGAACAAGCTGCGTAAGAGAACAACTCTAGAGGAGTATAGCCAAAGGAATCAAGCCGACCTCAAGAGACGCCTTCAAATAGCTTCAAGTATCATGAAGGGGGGAATAATTACCGCCCGAGAACAGGATCAGGAAGCAGACCGAAATGTCGAAGCATCAACGACCAGCACACCTTTAGTTAGAATGTGATGCAAAGCGTGTTGTGCCATAGCCGACAAACATCGGAGGGCCCAAGTATATCAACAAGTTACCCCAGAGTATGAGCTGACGTACAAATAGGAGGATATAGATCATCAACACCATTGCACCAGGAGGAACACCGATGACATTGCCAAGGAGTAGGCGCGCAACTCGAAGGGAGGCACAAGGGGGACCTAATAGCTCTAGTAGTAATTGTAATTATGTAAGATATATGTTTTGCATATATAGTTCCCTTGTTATTCCTTCCCTCCCATAGCGTAACAGATCAAAGGAAGGGATGTCAGACAATTGCAGGGGTGAAGCAATCAACATCGTCAACACTCTTCGAGCAACACGATAACGGCAAGAGGACTTGACGTATGAGACGTTGATGGAGTCAAGAAACAATATCGAATACAGAGTCGTCCTTTAGCTGCCAAGACAAAGAGTTCAAGATGAAAGATCTTCTTCAACGGCGCCACCTTCAGGCTTTTAAAAAGCGGCATAAAGATTTCAAGTGATCAACTACACCATCAAGCCAGCAGCAATGAGAGGCTTCTAACGAACAAAGTCAACCTCTACATCAAAGAGGATCCACCGTCAAGGAGACTGAAGTATCGAGCGACTCGGGAGAACATTACCTTGCTACTTCAAGCAGGCAACGAGTGGATGAGCTTCTAGCAAGCTCGAGGATCTAAGGCCATGGGGCCTAGTAGGTTAGATGTATGGATGGTAACATCCATATTGGGATTAGAAGGCATTTCCAGATATTCTCGCTGAAAGGATCGCCCCAATATTGAGCTAAGCGTCAAGATTGGGAAGGAATGCATAGGAGTAACTATAATTATACACGATTGTTAACAGACATCCAACGTATTGAAACCACTTGGTGAGATTGATCTCCTCACTAAGAAGGATTCATTGCTAGGATAATTGTTGACCATGTATAAATCTAGTGCCTCCAAAGAATAATCCAACCGAAAGAAAAGAAGTAATCTAACAAGTCCGGCTAACTTGTTACGATGGCATCAATTCGATTGGTAGGAATATTCCAAGAGTTTAACTAACTAAGAAAGGGGGAATCTCTAGAATATAAAAGAATAATACATGTAAGGTACATCTAAAATAAGAATTATAGTAATCAAATAGTCTTTTGAGGCAAAAGGAATTGTCGTCATGACAAAACCTTGTGGTTTAGAATCGTTCTAACTAAGTAGGTAACCCATAACTATATTGAAATAAATGATAACATAATATGTGCATCCATCTTAGATGGTTATATATGTTAGCTAAGGCTAGTAAAGTAATGCGCTAAGTAAGAAACGTATAACCTCTTAAGGGGAGAGAATAGATATGACGTTGTGTACAATGTCATTGAAGGGGTGCAGGACCATTTTCTTTTCGAAGAAAGTGGGAGGGCTCAATCTTATGATTGAACGTACTTGCATCGAATTGACTGACCCATAGAATAGAGTTCACTCCGGCAATGGCCGAAGCGAATAGAGCGTAAGATAGATAGATACCTTAGTGCTCAGGAGGCCTTCAACGGCAAGACTGACGTAGTAGCTAACTACACCAATGAAGTGGAGCAAAAGTATGGGAGCAATGCAACGACCAAGTCATCTCCAAATTACTCGACGCCGGCTCAATGGGTGGATGCGTTCTAGCCTTAGGTAAGGTGTGCGCATGCATTATAAGCTTTAATGTGTCTTGTTGATAAGTTAAATATAGATCCTAATAACTGGATAGAAATTGTTGTACGTATATGTATCATAGGGAAATAAGTTAAATAACAACGGTAATGTGAGGTAGCATGTTAATTAATCCTTCGCAAGGATGCAATTCCTTCAAAGGATAGCTATATGACCTCGGGGTCCTTATAAATATAAATAGAAAATAGAATTCAGATATATTTAAGTGCATCTTAGGGATATACTTCCAAGGGTAATGCAGGACCCAAGGAAGAGAATAAGAAGCACATCTAATTCTTGTGTATGATAATTAAAAACCTTGTCTATGTAACAATAGGTCTAAATCAGGGTTATTGTTTAAATAATCGCGATCTAAAAGTCATTAAATATTGCAAAGCTTAGAGTAAATATAATTGTGGGGTGGTCACCATATAACCATAATAGGTGGGGTGGTCACCATATAACCAAAATTTTATTAATAATTAATAATAGGTAGTGTCGACCTGCAGGCCAATAATGTTGCAAGGGATGAAGAGTACCTTAGAAGTGTAAATTTTGTATGAAATTGATAAACTTTGATAAACTTAAATGTTGTATTAAGTAAGGTTAATAATTACTTTGCGTGGATTAAGTTATGAAGTGATAAGTTAATTGGGTAATGAAATAGTACAGTAATGTCTTAAACATTACCTTAGAGTAATTCTAATAATTAAGATAGTAAGTATGTAATTATAGATATTGTAAAATTAATGCAGGATTTAAGGTGCGAAGACTTGCAACACAAATTTTGTTGGAATGTGTTGCAAGGAATGAAGAGTACCTTAAGTAATAATTGTATATGAAAGTGTTAAATTGTGATAAACTAAATGTTGTGATAACGGAGACTAATAAGTACCTTGTTTAATAGAAGTTACGAATTGACAAGTTAGTTGATAATGTAATGGCGTAATAATGATTTAAAAGTATTACCTTAAGGTAATCTTAATAAATATATGTAAGTATTATAGTAGTATATCATATGCATCAGGTTGATTGCAGGTTAGGAAGATTCCAAGGTGGGGAGACCCACGATGATGCGGACAGCATCATTTCAAGGTGGGGAGAATGTGACGTTCCAGCACAGTATACGGTCCCAGGACGTATACTGTACTGCCTCGTCACGCGTACACGCCACCCCGACTGACGTGTACGCCGACGTGTAGCCAGGTGGGTAGCCCCTAGGGGGCAACTTGCAAGGAGTGTGCATTTATTAATGTGCACATTTAACCATGTGCACATTTATCTAGGTGCACATTTTCCCATGTGGACACTTTATGCCAAGTGGGCCATACCCAAGTGTGCAATTAATGTGCACATTTACCAATATGCACATTAATGTGGGCACACCTTTCCATGTGGGCACATTTTGCCACCTAGCCATTAAAGGCAAGTGGGCCCATTCCCAATTATCCCACATGCCTAAAGGGGATAATTGGAAACCCTAGCCACCCCCATGTCTATTTAGGAAGGGAAACCCTAACTTGCCCATTTTTCGTTTCTAGGGTTTTAGAGCTCTGTTTTGGCTGCCTCAAGAGCCAAAACCGCCTCCCAGACTCTGTCTAAGGGAATTGCATCATTAGTTTCCCTTGATTCGAGCATTTCAGCAGGATGGTCGAACTCAGGTCAGGAGGAGGAACTCAAGGATCAGGTAGTTAGGCAATTTAATAGCTTAAACCATCTTTTAGTCATTGAATCAGTAGGTTTAGCCTATTAAATTGCCCATAGCAGCCTTCTAGATCTCTAGATAGCAGACTCTAACTAAAGAACCTAACTCTATGATATAGATTAGATCTTGTTCTTTAGTTCTCTTATGATGTATGTGGATGATGTATCTCTATGAACTCCTTGTATTGGGAAGGGGGGTAGAGACCTAAAGCTTGGTAGTAGATGCTCCTAGATTAGCCTCTCTAGCACACTATAGATTCGGCCTGTGTACAAGAACCACACCTGGTTGTGGGTGAAGGGGCCAGACTGGCTAAGAAGGAGGTTCATGTTCTGACTCTTGAACGATCCCTCTGGTGTGTAAAGTCTACCGGGGATCATTGTGACTAGGTCTAATGGCTTGCCACTGAGTGCGGGCAAGGCATGGGCTCGACACCCGTGGGGTGGGGTTCACCTTCCAGTGGGTTCAGTCGAATAAGGGCAGTGGCCCTCTAGTCACCTTGAGTCAGCATGTAGATCTCTGGAGGGAGAGATCCCTACCTGCCCCATCGGAACTGGGGAGATGTAACCCAGGATATAGCCCCCTCGGCTATGCATCCGGCGGGCTACAGTCAGGTCCCAACACTTGTCAACCTACTCTGCAAAGTGTGCACAGGAGGGGCGGATGGAGTGGACAACCCAATGCCATGTTCTTATGCCAGCCAAATCCATTGCCATGAATTCTGTCTGCAATGACCTCTGGAGACCCAAGCTTGTCAGTCCATCCCTGTGTCTGAGCCTTGGGTAGGATTCCCTATGTGATGTGCTGATCTTTGTCTATGCAGATATGTGGAGGACCATCCTTCGTGATGGTCATATGATGTTGATGTATGTACTACTGACATGTATGTTTACGCTTCCGCAGCTAGGTAGGCCCTGAAGGGAGACAGGGTAAAATGACCCCTTCATTCTTCCCACTGGAACTCAAGGTTGCAGTGACACGTGGAGGGCCCTGTATCAGTTGGAGCTGGTATGGGGGATGAACTCCTGTTTGTATACGGTGAGTGCACCGTATATGAGTAGGGGACGTCACAGAAACTATAGATATAGATGGTTGTGATTTGATCTGTGACGTAAATCTCTTGCTGCCCATAAGACATTGTGGGTAAATCAATTATTCACATAGATGTAAGTTTCTTTAGTCTGCTTATTACCTTTGCTTAACAGAACTTTATCTGTTATTGTACAATAGTGGTCACATGTATCTGATGGTGCTCTACAACATAGATTTGGATGGCAATAAATGTGATTCCTATTTGTCTATCTGATAAGTTTTGTGCATGGAGAAAAAGATCATCAAAGGGAGAAACAATGTGTTTTTATATATCCTCGACTCCTTCCTATCTTCTTTTGCTTGATGACTGAAGATAGATATGTACAAGTGATGGATGCAATGTTTGTTCACCTTTTTCTGATGTATTGTAAAGTAGTATGCCACAATGCATATTCATTCCTCCCATTCCTCCCTATGCAGAGTTACTTCACACTAAAGGAATAACACAACAATGTCAATAAGGCAAAAATATGAAATAATTATGATTTTGGCGTGATTCATGAAACCCCATACATAATGTGTCTTAAACAAAGGACAAAATTATTATACATTGCCTATATATTGTGGCAAATTTGTTCGATTCATTAACACACATGAATATATGAGTTAGATGTTATAATATGATTTTCATGTATGAAAGTGTGCTTGCAATGTTAGAATATCTACATCTCCATAATCGTATTCAATGCTTCTATGCTATTCCCACTTTCTCCCACCATGAACAACTAAGAGAAATCTCTTAAAATCTCGAGAAAGCAATGAGCACCATGCACTAAGAGAATTTTTTTAAGATCTCGAGAACAAACTCAACTTACAGGTTTCCAACTCATGCCCAGCAACGCTGGGCACTATAACTAGTCCATATTAGAAGCAAAGGGGTTGGATGGCAAAGATTAAGAAAAGTACCGACAAATCCTAGAAATACAACTCCTAGCAATTCCATAGTTATGGTGTGCCATCCTTTTTTCTATTCCGCTTAAATCGGCTCACAGCAGTCTGTCACTTCCAATGCCGATCCATTCCGGATCATTCTGTTTGGTTACGGATTTCAAATGATCGCCACTACTATAGCGATGAGATAAAAGGGTTAAAAATCAGTGATAAGCAAAGAAATGGTAAAGGGAAAATAATAAGCATACTTGCATAGCTGTGAAGATGGAAAGACTCCGTTGTGATATGTACAAAATAACAGGGGGTTCCAGGGGATTTATATGGTTTTAAAAATAACAATTCTTGAAACCATAGACCATATATCCCTAGAACAATTGAATAGGTTGTTATAAAAAAAACATAGATTCAAGATAGAAAAATTACATTAGCTCACTGGGTACATTGGTTAAAGTAGTCTTCTTAGGACATTGAGTTATTTTGGTAGAGGTTTGTGACGTTCCAGGGGAACATACGCCATAAATACGTATATTCCTGGACCTGTCACTATACAAGTCTACCTTTGTAGCCTTGTATACCTTAGAAAGTGGTAATGGGTGCACATCTAAGTTAAATGCTTAACTTAGATAACCTTAGAATAAGGCCCATTTCCACATGGCCTTATCCTATTGGGCAAACCGCCACGCGACCCCTCCCCATTGGTGCCACGTGGCATCCCATGTGGACCCTAACCTATATTGGCCCAAACCCTAACCCTAGACCTCCTTTCCTGACCCTAACACCTGGAGACTCATCTACGCACTCGAAACCCCATTTCGAGCATCGTTCGTCGTAGCATAGCCTGGTGTAGCAGCCCCCGAAGTGTGTGCACGATCTTGGAGGGAGCACGACTTTGACCACGTCAAGGAGCATGGAGACGCCAGGATTAGGAGGGAGTGCTTCTGGAGCAGGTAGGTGGAGTAGAGTTCATAGTAGTTCATCTGGAAGTTAGCACTCCAGATGGGTCTGTATGTTGTATCTAGAGTAGAGCCATCCTAGAACCCTTGTTGAACAACTTGAACCCTAATCATGGAACCCTAACTGTAAGTTAGATATGTATGATTAGGTTAAGATGTTCTTATGATGTTTACCATGATATGATGGGATGTGATGATGGTTGATCATGTTTGCTCCTCTTGTATTGGGAAGGGGGGTAGAGACCTAGTAGCCTTACTTAGTAATGCTCCTAGTTAGACCCTTTAGTTTCTATCATTATGCGTCAACACCACACAACGGGGCTAGAGGCAATGCGGAGGGAGGATCCCTGCTGAGCGTGACTACAGGGGATCCCATAGTGGGCTAGGCTTATGGTCGGTCACTTCGTGTGGGCTGGGCATGGGTCCGACACCCTGGGGCAGTGGTGTCACCCTGCCTCTCAAGAGTTGCAAGTGTTGGCTTGGCTCTTGTTTCGGGAGGTTAAGTCGGGGAAAAATCGTGTGTCGCCCCGATTCTCTAGCCGCCCGTGGAACCTCTAGACCCCGGGAAGGGGAGATGCAACCCTTCCTGCCTCGACGGACCAGGGAGATGCAACCTGGAGTACCCGATAGGTGATACCATGGGATTGCGTATCCGGAAGGCTAGAGTCATGTCAGAGCCCGATCTAGCTCATTCTTCAAAGTATGCACACAGGAGGGGCGGATGGAGTGGTCAACCCTAGCCATTGTCTACAGCCAGCCCCGCCATTGTTATGACTCGGTCTGCTCTATCTTGAGACCTATCCAGTTAGTCGACCTCCTTATGAGTCGGAGCCACGGGTAGGAGCTCTCATGTTTTATGGTATATGATTATCTTCTTTGCAGTTATGGATATGTGGATGAGCTACCCTTCGAGGTAGCTTGATGTATTATTATTGCTAGTTCTGACGATGTTTATGCTTCCACTGTGATAGGAGCCAGGAAAGGGCGCGCAAGACACCTTCGTGTCCCCTTCCCGCACTACGGTGATCCCAGAGTACGGGATAGACGGAGGGCCCCTGCGGTCGAAGGACCGGATGGGGGATTTCCTATGGAGTATGCGGCTGGGAGCCGTATATTTAGTAGGGAGCATCACAATGGTATCAGAGCGATGTTCTTGGTTGACCAGGAACTAGCAATGACCATGTCCCTAAAAGTAGTCTAATAGGCCTAATAGGGTGTGAAATGAAAATTTCCACCATAGAACCTCGAAAATAGGGAAAAAAAATTTCTCCTAGGTAGTGGGTCCGTAAGAATAGGCTAAGTTATTAGATGAGGAAAGAATGATTCAAATTAATATTCTAGTAAGATTGGAGTGGAAATGAATTATGCATTAGCATCAGATTTCACCTAAAATGGGTCGAAGAATGATGCCAATCCGAGACCTGGGTGAAAAATGGCGCAAATTCATAATTAACACTTCAAACCATTAGGAAAAATTCGAAATTTTAGTATAATACAGTATTAAGTATACATAATAATAATTAAGTATATATTGATAATTAGCTATATAGGAGTAATTAATAGGGGGGGCTAATTATTAGACCTATTAATGGTAGGGGAATATTCTCTAGAGCATCTTCCTTTTTAAATATCTTCTTGCAACCTCATTTCCCCCCAAACCTTGTCTTCTACCTTCTCTCTCTTGATCAGCCTTACGTCACCTGTTTCCTTAACCGTAAGATATGGTGAGAACGAAACAAACCTACAGAAAGACTGGCCCAAGGAGCTCACCTTCGATGGCGGCAGCAGCAGCTGGTGGCCATGGCAAGCAGATATCAGAGCACCTCCGGCCGAGGCCAGAGGAGGAGTCGTCGTCCTCGACGGACGAAACCTTCCATGCATCGCAGGAGGGGCCCCCTAGCAGCAGTAGCAGCTCCTCGTCGGGAGGCACTCAGCGAACAGATGAGACCCGTCACCTTGGCCCTCTGTTTAATGCAGAGGAGGAGAACCAAGAGGGGCATCGGGAGGAGGAGACCCACGACGAGCAGCAGCAGCAAGACCAGCCCCAACAGGACTAGCAGGCAACCCCTTCTTCAAGCAAAAAGAAGAAGGGGAAGGAGAAAGTGAAGGAGTGGCTGGAGAAAAGGGCGGCCAGGAAGAAAAGGGAGAGGGAGCAGAAGGAAAAAGAGAGGAGGAAGAAGGCGAGGAGGGACAAGCCACGGGGAACAGTCACCATTGAAGAACCTCGCTCGCGCGAGGAGGAGGACGAAGAAGAGGAGGAAGGAGATGGGAAAGAGGAGAAGGAAGATGAAGAGGAGGAACAGGCCCAAGACGTTGGGGAATCTTCAGACCCCAACGCATGCCCACCCTACCCTAAGTGGCCTAAGCCACATAAGGTAATGAAGAAGCAGAAGGTGGGTGAGCGTGAATTCGCGCTCCAGCAGGATCACGAATTCAAACGCCGGATGAAGGTGTACCAGGAGTACCCCGTTCCTGGACGAGGTATAATGATTGGTACTGTAAGCAGAATGTGAAGAAGTACGTTAAGGGAGGCAGGCCGAAGAACCAGCCGAAGCTGCCGCCACCCAGGCCGGAGAAGCCGAAGAAGGTCCACCACGGACCTAACTCTCGGCACGCCAGAGTTTTCTGGGAGATTAGGCACTTTCAACAGTGTACTAATCTCCTGATCCGGAAGGCGCCCTTTGAGCGGCTCCTCCGGGAGATCACGCAGGAGTTCTGGATTGATTATAGGGTGACACCACTAACCACCCGGGCCCTGCAGGAGGCAGCAGAGGCAGAGCTAATTCAGCTCTTCGAAGAAGGGAACCTTTGCGCCATCCACACCAAACGGGTAACCGTTATGCCCAAGGACCTGCACTGCACTTGGCGCGGATAATCCACAAAGAGAGACCCTGAGGCCTCAAATTTTGTAATTAGATAAAGTTTTTCAATGTACTTGACTTTCTTTTCATATATATAAGTTCTTTTCTCAGTAATTTGATCGTATCATGATATGAAAATGTAATTAAGTTAGATTGTAGTATAATTTTTTGTATAAAGCTTAAAATGCTTGTAATAGGTTAAACGCCATAGGTTCCAGCACAAAGAAATCAATTTTGGCTCAAAAATCGGCGAAACGGGGTCGGTCCGCGCAAAATGCGTCTGCGTTCGCAACGCAGAGCCTATTTGCGCGAACCAACTCGATTAGCCCAATTTGACACTTTTAGATGTCAACTTTGCTTGAAACAAGTTGCTAGCTAGATTAGAATCTACCGAAATAAGCATGTTAGCATCTTATAACCCCTATAAATGACTAATCATCTCCCAAATCAGCCAAACCGGGTTGATCCGCGCAAAACCGCCCTGCGTTCGCAACGCAGAGCCTATTTGCGCGAAGCGACCCGGGTTGACCTTTTTTAGCCTGGATTGACCGAATTGGACCCAACAAACTGCCATGTAGTGTTTCTTGCTTTGTTTTGCTTAGATTTGCACTTCATGCTAGCTCAGTTGGATATCCATATATAGCCTTAGAACAAAAGTCTCTTCCATCAAGAACCCTTGTGCACAGAACCCGAGGCAGACCATTGTCTATAAAAGGAGCCTCATTTGCCATTTTTCCTTCACCAAAACTGCTCTTGTCATCTTAGGCAATTTTCCAAGCTTCCATCAATCTTTCCAAGCCATTTTCTATACCTACCTCTGCTCAATGGCGCCCAGTAACTTTGTTAGATGGTATGATGCTGGCAACCATATCCGTGATTTTACTGCTGAACAAGCCTTCCATGTATTCGACCATCTTTTTGATCTCCATGCAACATTGACCAGAACCCCTTTCTACACTGACATCATTTGCCAATATGATCAGCAGATCCTACCCTGGGAAGTTAGCTTGCCGCCTAGGGAGGGAAATGGGTATCCCTAGATTTGCTTAGCCAAGCCTTAGGGGGAGGATCCAAGGGCAAGAACAAGCTGTGGGATAGGACTAGAACCATGCCCGACTACATGACCTGCAAGCACAATAGGCATAGTTACCTCTCAGCACATGCAGCCCTTGCGTTATTCATGCAGTATAAGTAAGTCAATAGGGTGGGTGAGCCCTCAATTCAGCCTTTGGATCTAGCGCCACTCGACACTCGAAGGGAATAAAGCCACATTCACGAGATCGAGTCCTCAGAGTACATGTACCATGGCATGACATCAGGGACTCCAGCACTGCAAATTGAGCAAGACTACGAGCAACTAGGGGAAGAAAACCCAGGTTGGGAAAGCAGAGAGGCGATGAGGATCGAGAGGCGCATAGCCAGGCATGATGATGAGATCAGGCGGGTCTATGAGCCACCAATCGGCATCACAACCCTATCACCAATAGTCATCGATGGAGAGGAGTACATCTTGGCAAACGACATCCTCAACCTTCCTTACTGCCAAGAAGAAGGACTTAGAATCGACGAGCTCTTAGGCTTGATGGCAAAGGAGCAGCACAGTGACTTCATCGACTATTCCTATCAGGAAATCCCAAGGGAGCTAGCAGAGCGACACTCTTGCGCCGGGGAGACAATGTCAGATATAGCAGCCTATGAGCAGATAAGGGAGATGTATCGGCAACAGGAACCAATCATCCTAGAGGAGGAGTTTCAACAAATACAAAGCAGATTGTAAACCAGGAAGAGGCCCAAGCTCTAGCCGAACAGTTCGTTCCAGGAGTATGCGGGAGGCATCCAGTAGCATCAACCTGGAGAGCGCAACTACCATGTGGAGGGACCATAAAGACCTCTTGGCATTAGACGTCTACGGCAAAGCAGCTCAAAGAAGGGGCACAGGTTCGAAGGCCATAGGAAAGGGTAAGGCACTCCGATACTATCTTCCAGCCCTCAGCCAAGGGCAGATGATAGTTTTTCACAAGGAGTTCAGCCCACGAGGAGAAGAGTCGGTGGCGCTCCTCATAGCACTCTCTGGCTTTGGGCAGCACGCCAGACTAGACCACGTAACGGATCATATCATCCTCTTTAAGAGATCCATGGCACTTTACTGCCTCAACTTTGTTAGGGGCCACCTCAGGGACGCAACATTGACGGTAGTGGCGGCAACGACACTAGAACTCCTTGCACCCCAAATGGGGGGGTCTTCTAGGAACATCTTGTGGAACGTCGGCAAAGGACTACGCCTCAGGGATGTCAAGAACTTTTTCAAATCGATGAAGGGGCACCGAAGATGAATATTTTCTGTTTTCACTTATCTCCTAGATTTTATTGAATGTCTTCACTTCTATGTACTATCATGTATTTTATATTAATATGTAACTCTTATATATTAATGACTATAAATTGTCCTTAACTTATAAGTGCAATTTTGACATGATTTCTTTTATGCTTAACAATAATTGACTTGTAAATAAGGATGAATAATGTATAACTTAAGTAACAGCAGTGATGACTAATACTGCAACCAGGAACATCGGCTCAGGGTCTCAAGGCCAGGGCCAGCAGCACCAATGGGTACCTAGACACTTGTTTGGGCGTGAATAAGATGATAACTATGAAGAAATGTCAGTGGAAACAATTAATGCAAGACTCACGCAAATGAGGAACCAGATGCACCAGTTGATTCACTAGACAACCCCATTGATGAACGCTCAGGAATATGGACCAGCACCACCACCTCCACCACCACTACTTGCCCAAGGCATTGAGGAGGCTCCACAGCCAGAAGGGAAGACAATCAGGGAAATGTCAGAGACAAGAAGAGAAAAAGGAGAAGCAGAAAGAGCCCAACACCATCTAGCTCCAGCTCATCAGACACTTCTGGCAGCCAAGACAGTTCTAGCTCAGAGAGTGAGTCCGATACATCACAGGTAAGGACCAAGGCAAGGAAGACAGATGACTATCAGAAGAAAGTGGATAGTGCTATGAGCAATGTATAGAAGACTAGGAAGTTGGGTCAGTTTTTAGAGAAAGACAGGTCAGGCATGGAGGCAGAAGCTTGGCTGGATGAAATGGAAGAGTTTCGTAATTCTTATGGCATGAAAGACAAAGATATAAGGAAGGTTGCTACAACCAACTTAATAGGGCCAGCAAGAATATGGTGGAAAGGGTACGCGAAGTCCAATAAGCTGAGAAGAAATTCAAGACCTTCAGCAAGGCTTTTCGAAAACATTATGTGCCAAGATCACACACTAGTAGGCAGATCCAGTAGTTCTATAGGCTAGACCAGGGGAATCTATCAGTAGCCAACTACACAGAGGAATTCATGAGACTCAGGCTCAATGTCCCCAGGATCTCTGAAAGGCAAGCGGTGGACGAGTACATTGAAGGGTTGAACAGCAACATCAAAAGACTAGTTCGAGCAATCAACCCAAGGACAGTCGGGGAAGCCGAGGACAAGGCTTTGAGTTTGGAAGAAGCACCAGTAACTCCAGGGCAGAAACAGTTACCATTCAAGGGTAAAACAACAGGGCAGTATCAGAATAAGCAATCAGCAACTATCCCAGCCGTAGGCCAACATGAAGGGAAAGCTCAGGGAAAGCCCTTTGGAGACCGTAGGCCACAAAATGGATCAGGGGGCAGTTCGCTCAAGCGCCTTTTAGACAGCATCCCAAAGGAAAAGAGGCAGGAATGCATTGAAAAGAAGTTGTGCTTTAGGTGCTTCCAGCCAGGGCACCGAACGCACGATTGTCCATTCGTCATGCAGGCAGCCTTGGCAGAGCTTGCAGATTGGGAGTCACCAACCGAAGGAGACGACGAAGGGGATGACCAGCAGGAATCCCAAGATTTCATAGATGGTGAGTGCCACATTTGTGCAGCTATTGAGTCAGGTGATGTTGAAAATCAGTCCACAGTCATTGCGTCTGAGGGAATCATAGATAGCAGCCCATAACTAGTCTTGATAGATACAGGTAGCTCCCACAACTTTGCCTCTCCTAGGCTATCTGCCCTAATGAAGAATAAAGTCTTGAAGTCAAAGCCAAGGCCAGTTAGCATGGCCAGCGGAGCCATTCGCCACACTAAGGGGAGGAGGATCACGCTTGACGTAGATCTTAGTGGAAGCAAGTGGCCGATGGGGGCAGAGGTCATGGATATTGGAAAGTATGACCTTATAGTAGGAATGAAGTTCCTAAAGCCAGCTAAAGCGATGATTGACTGTGAGCGCAACGAGATCTCCATGAGGCGCCAGACGGCAACAGATTCATAGTAAAAGGTAAGAAGGTAGCTTCTCCTATGCAGTGCATTTCTATGAAACGGCTAAGAAAAAGTATAGTAAGAAATAAGGTGGATTATATTCTGAGGTTAGAGGCAATTGAACCAAGTAAAGAGAAGGGAAGTGACCTAAGTGGGAATCAGTTGCCAAAGCCAGTAGCAAGGCTCATTAGGGAGTTCAATGATGTATTTTCGGATCAAATCCGTCAGCTACCACCTTATAGGGGTGTAGAGTGTGAAATCACATTAGCTCCAGATGCTAAGCCTACCAGCAAGGCACCTTACAGAATGAGCACCCCGGAGTTGATTGAGCTCAAGAAGCAGCTGCAGGAATTGCTTGACCTTGGATTTATTAGAGCAAGTGTGTCTCCTTTTGGAGCACCCATACTCTTCGTGAAGAAGAAAGATGGGAGTCTAAGAATGTGCATAGATTATCGTCAGCTTAACAAGCAGAAAAAAAAAGAATAAGTATGCTCTGCCAAGGGCAGATGATTTGATGGATCAGCTCCAAGGAGCGAAAGTTTTCTCTAAGATTGACTTAAGGTCAGGTTACCACTAAATAAGGATAAAGGAAGAAGATATCCATAAGACCGCCTTCAGAATGCGGTACGAGCATTTCGAGTTTACGGTAATGCCCTTTGGCTTATCGAATGCCCCGGCAACTTTCATGCGTCTCATGAATGACATCTTCAGGGAGTTCTTAGATGAGTTTGTCATTGTATTCTTCGACGACATCCTAGTCTACAGCAAGTCCACTGAAGATCATTGTCAGCAATTGAGAAGAGTGTTGGAGAAGTTGAGACGGCATCGGTTGTATGGGAAGCTCTCCCAATGCCACTTTGCCACCGAAAGAGTGGAGTACTTGGGCCACGTGACATCAACAGAAGGGATCTCTACCGACCCCGTAAAGATTGAAGCAGTAGTTGATTGGCCAGCTCCAAAGAACGTGGCAGAAGTGAGGAGCTTTCTAGGTCTGGCAGGATACTATAGGAAGTTCGTAAAGGACTTCGCTAAGTGGGCGTCCCCCTTATCGGACCTCACTAAGAATGTTAAGGTGAAAGATTGGAGAACACATTGGCTAGAAAGTGTTCAAGGTTCATTTGAAAAGCTCAAGGAAGCCTTAACAACATCACCTGTGTTAATTGTGCCGGATCCAGATAAGGACAAGCTAGTAGCAACTGATGCAAATACGCTAGCAACAGGTGGAGTCCTTATGCAAGAAGGAAGGGTAGTCGCCTATGATTCTAAGAAGTTGAACGACGCCGAGCAGCGTTATCCAACCCATGATCGAGGAGCGAGGGATAGGTTACCAGACGCATAAAATTCAAATTTCGACGATAAAGTAAAAAATAATATTTTTTAATAAAATACTATTTAGCGATATTTAAACCTTAGGAAAAAAAATTTTTGCGACGCTGAAAGCTTCGCGGAAAAGCGACGGCGAAAGTTTTTACAGACGCTGTAAACGAAAACTCACAGACATAAAAAAAAAAACGGTGGAACCTTCAGACCGCGATGTGACGTGAAAGTATTTTACGGCGTCTGTGATACTGTAACCAGCGACGTCTGTAAAAAAAAATTAAACTGTATTTTTTTTTTTTTTATTCTTCCAATGGCGATATCGCGAAAATACTTCTCAGCACGCTAAAGATGAAAAGGTTCAGCGTGACGCTTTTTTGCGTTCAGCGTAGCGGTTTTCCTTGCTTTCACAGATATCGCGTGGGCTTTTCAGCAGACGCTTTCAAAGCTCCGTTTTTCGGGCACATTACGAAAAATCTTCCGGCCCGAATTTTTTTGCCGTATTTTTTACGTTTTATAACGGCAAATATGTGCCGTATCATACAATTCATACGTATTCCGTATAAAACATACATCGTATTGAACCTATCCCTGATCAGGAACTTCTAGCTATTGTGAGAGCTCTTCGTATTTGGAGGCATTATTTGCTTGGAAGGAAATTTCAGTTAGATACTGATCACCAGAGCCTCTAATACATTTTTACCCAACCACTCCTCAATTTAAGGCAAAGGAGATGGATGGAATTCCTTGAAGAGTATGATTTCGAGATTGCTTATAAGCCGGGTAAGTTGAACGTGGTTGCTGATGCTCTCTCTAGAAGTCCCCTTGAGACGAGAACACATTGTAACGCCATATCAACTCTTTCGAGTGGGTATCATGGCAAGAAAATTGAGAAGACATTGCCATCTGATGGTGATTTCAAGGAGGTATGGGCAAGCCTCTCTAAGGAGGCTAGAACAGATAAGGAACGGGAAGCCTTCAAACATTATAGGAAGGAAGGCAACCTGTTGTACCATAAAGATAAGTTGTGTGTGCCCGAATCGTCAGGTGTAAGGAAGTTAATTCTTCATGACACACACAACATCCCAATAGCCGGGCATGCGGGGTTTATGGACGTATTTCAAGATTCGAAGTAGCTATTTCTGGCCGGGAATGAAGAAACAGATAGCCAAATATATTCGAGAATGCCAATTGTGCCAGCAGACCAAGGCAGAGCAGCTTCGAATCCATGGAGCCTTAGAACCTTTAGCAGTGTCGAATGCAAAGTGGGAAGTGGTAAGCATGGATTTTATCACAGGACTTCAACCATCATTCAATTAAATTGGGATTATGTCTATTCCAAAATCGCGCCGTATAAGCATTTTATTGACCATTATATTGAATTAACCACACTTTTGCACTGTGTTCATTTTCGGGCTAGGAAGATGCATTTTATGTTAAAATGCAAAGGCATTCAAATATTCGATGCAAATGACCCATATTATGACAGAATGTTGGCAATAGAAAAAGCAGGAAATTGCTTATTAATTCGCACATTCACGGACGACAACGAAATCTAAACATTGAAATTGTAATGCTTTACGAATAAATAACAGCAAGCAAGTTGCTACAAAACAGAGATTTTCGTGGTTCAAATCGCGCGTGGCGCGATTTGCTTGGCATAAATAACGCATTATAATAGCATGTTACCCTTTCTTCCGATAATCCTTCCTATAATGTTTGAAGGCTTCCTATAACATGTGAAATGCTTGCGCAACATGATGGATGCCCTAGCAAGAAAATTGAGAAAACATAAACTTAAAAAACTAATCAGATTCATCGTCGTCAGGCGCTGCAGGCGGTCCTGAGATCCTGTCGATCATGAACAAACCATGCTCTGGATTCCATATAAGATGGATTACAACATCAAAGGGATCAGGATAGAAGCGGACGGGATTCATAGCAACGACATCAAGCCAGTCCTGAAGTTCTATTTCTAGCTCGCGGCACCTGCAGAGGTCCGCATGGTTCATCTTGCAGGTAATAGAATGTGCCATAATAACAAGCAGAAGGCGGAGACCGAAGCCGATGGTTTGCCAATATCATGCATACCTATTTATACACACCTAAATTATTGACAGTATATACATACAAATTAGCAAGTATAGCAAACCATACACATAATATAAAAAAACAATACGTACACAGAACCAATAATGCTGATATAAGAACACAATATATATTCAAAACCTTTCGTGTAAAGTATATTTCATATTCAAAACTTTTTGGAAAGTGTATTTTCTGTATACATATATATCAAAAAAGTTCCCTTTCTAGAACGATTTTCTCAAGGTCCCTGTCAATTTCCCCTGTCCGATCAAGTTGCGGGTATAGTGTTTGTATCTCTTCGACCATTTTTCCTGAAGCTATTTCCTGCAGGACACTAACAAAGCGAAGCAGGAAGTCATCTTTGTCAAAATCTTGAGGATGATAGGGTGGCGGATTCAATGACTGTGACTGATTGAAGCAACACTTTAGAGCGTCATCATCCACCATGACCATGCCTTCCTTATCCTCAACACCTAGGGCATCCATCATGTTGCGCAAGCATTTCACAAATATCTTTTTACCTGTCGGTTCTTTAGGGTTTGTGAATGAAGCACATTTGCTTTGATCCCAGATGACGCCCAATTTCTATTTAGCTCAGGCACTACTTTCAAAACATCTTGTATATTTCTATGCTCCATAGATGACCAAATTGCACAACGAAACAGACTGAAGGCCTAGTCCAACATCTCCTTCAGATAAGGGCGCGGGTAAACATATTTGGTACGTGTCTCAAATGGTTGTTGCGCATACCATGACTTTTCAAACGTTGCTTTAGGTAACATTCTACATAGCACACCATTCAAATCAAAGACCAGTACTTTTGGGGAAGCCAAATCATTTCTGTAAGGAGAACAATAATGTATGAGATGAATGAAATGGAAAACGAAAACGCGCCAGGCGCGATTTCATTAATGATGCATGTCAACATAATTTAAAAATATGCTCTTGGGAACTCTAAATCGCGCCAGGCGCGATTTCTATATGCTTGTAGTTTGTAAAATGCATGGATATAAAAAAAAGGAACATTGTCACGATACCTTTCTTCTTCATCATTCCCCTTGGTCTCTTCTTCCGTTGCATCTTTATTCTGAGTTTCCTCCAACCACATCAGTTGAGATCTGTATTGTGTGAGCTAGGCTTGATAGTTCATTACTCTTTACGCTAACCTGGCTAGTGCTTTCAGATTTGGAGTCTGCTTCATCATCATTATTGTTATTATCATCATTCTTGTCATTGTCATCCTGGTCTATATTTTCAGGGCCAAGGATGTTCACAGGCATGTCGATAGGTATTTGGTGATCTGCCTGCTCGTCCATGTCATCCATGAAGTTGGAGCCATGCAATGCCTGTCTCATAATCTCCCGTTCCTTAAGCAAATCTGAAGGTATTTCGGCCTTAGAGCTAGAAGCTTTGTTTTTTGCACTGCCGATTGGTTCCCTAGGGGCTTCCTCTAGTACTTTCTCAAAGAAGAGGTCCAAAAAATTTCTGGCTCAATCATCGGAGACGACGCTCTGGCATTTCCTTGCTAACTTCAAAGCTTCTCTACCGATGTAACCTCCAACGTGAAGTTCCCAGCAAGTTGTTCCCAATGGACAAAATGCTTCAATGAGATACTGGGAAAGGTCCATAGAGAACCCGTTCTTGTTTAGCTTCCCCTTATGTGAAGTTAGGAGCTCATACTTAATGTGGCCCACAAGAACTGTGTCGTCCTCGTTTTCTTCCTCTTCTTCCTCTTCCTCCTCTAACTCTTCCACAACCTTGACAGCCTTCCCCTTGTCTTCTTGCTCCAGATAGAAGACGTTTCGCAGGATGCGTTCATCTAACTGATAGCACTGCCATGCTAGTTTGTCTCCATCTGTTTTTCCCTTAAGCCTTTCATATTCCTTATCATCCATCATGGCTATCATAATAATAAGCACATGAGAAATTTTACTTGCTGTGCTGAAGTCATTGTCCTTGTTTTCATCTATGAGGATGCTTTGTCGTATGACTTTCATGCATTCTAAGTCATTTGCAAGCACTTAGAGCATATGCATAGGACATGCCGGGGAGGGACATATAGTGACGATTGTGTAATTCATTTAAATGCGTGCAACCAGCGCATATGTTGAAGAGCGAATTATTATAGTCATCAAGCTGCCATCTGGTGCCTCGGCTATCAAGCACAAAGAGTGTGATATCATGGGCACACCGCACCCGCCGGCAAGGCACACTTTATACCCGGTGGACACTTGATAAAAATGTGGATTCCGTCTCCGGGTGCGCTTCACCAACGCGACTTTTCGTTTCAAGTCGGATGCAACTTTAGTATGAATCCCACCGATCTTTGCAACGTTCTTCAACCTGCTTTGCTTGACAAAGTCCTTGGACCAAAATACATACTTCTTTAGGTCGTCGTTGGAGAAGTTATACTTTTGCATGAGTCCTAACTCCGACAACGAGCACTCTCCTGTAAGCCTTTGCAATTCCTCACCAACTGCCTTCTTGAGCACTCTAATATTTTTTAGTTAAATTCGCATGCATCTTCAAAGGATTCCATAGCCTTTGTTTTTTGAGGGTTTTCTTGTAAAGGATTTTCTTTTCGATTAACCTATCGGGGATGAGATGAGTTCTTGATCTTCCAATCCACGGGCCTTCCTCATCTGTTATATGGGTATCAAAATTGATGTGTCAACAGGAGGAAATCTTCCTTGTGAATCGGCAACTTCTTCTCCACGTAGGCGTCCCGAATTCATTCCATTTCTCCCAAACCGGATCACGAAGCAAAACTATCTTGCGGGCATCCTTGGGTACGATTGGTTCTTTGACATCACCCTTTTCATCTCCTTTTTTTTTTTTTTTCTTTGTTCTCGGTGCTCTTGGTCTTGTCCTCGTATTATAGTCGACTAAGTGTCCTTTCCAAAGCAACTTGAATTCGGGCTTTTGGACCGGCCACATGCGGTCGGCATTGGCTTCCCATATTCAATCCAGCGGTTCCGAGCATGCGAAGTTGCTCTATATAGGGACTGCAAGGAATAACCGTTAGCTTCATAATCATTGAATTCAAACAATCCTTCTAGTTTAAAATGCAGCGCACGCGATTTCATATTAGAAAGGCAAATCAGCGCCGGTAGCGATTTGCCTTCTCTAAATAGCAAAGGGTTTTTGGAATAGTAGACATTTCTCGTCCTATAAGCAAATCGCACCTGGCGTGATTTCATATTAGAATACAAATTGCGCCACGCGCGAATTGCCTACTTTGAGGAGAAACGGCGCGAATTGCCTACTTTGAGGAGAAACGGCTATCTTCAAGGACAGCCATGTCTCCTCAGGCTAGGCAAATCGCGCGTGGCGCAATTTGTATTCCAATATGAAATCGCGCCAGGCGCGATTTGCTTATTTGACGAGAAACGTCTACCATCCCAGGAACCCTTTGCTACTTAGAGAAGGCAAATCGCGCCTGGCGCAATTTGCCTTCTACTATGAAATCGCGCTTGGCGCGATTTGCAAATACGAAAAATAAAAATGTAGGAAGAGAATTACCTTTTGTATAAGAATGTTTTTCTCATGTCATTTAGGAGTGCGCTTATTTCGGCTAGTTCGGCAGGTGTTGTTGAGCTGCTCAGGAACCATGGAATAATTTAAGGGCTAAACTTAGCTATTTGGCGATTTTTTAGCAAAATTTTGAAAAAAATCGGCTAAAGTAAATGAAAAAAATTGGGAAAAAAATAATAATTTTAGCTTAACTTTTTTCAGGACTGCACCAACCCTGGAGCTCTTTAGCCAAACGCTAGAAAGTATGAAAGTGAAATTTTGTATTGTTTAGCTAAACCATAGAAACTTTTAGAATGAATTTCGGGCTAGTTTAGCTAATATCATTCTAGGTTACTAGTAACGGTGCCCAGCGTTGCTGGCATAAGTTTGGAGCATGTAAGTGTTTAGGCCGCAAATGGAAAAAAGCTTGTTAATAATAGAACCAAGTGACCATTCTATGCGCCTGTGATTCCATATTTTGTAATAGCGTATATTTAATGCTCGAATGTTCACACTTGAACACTTGGACATTGTAGGTAATGCATCAAGTAACACTATTACAAAATCCTCCACCACAAATTCACACATGCAACAATTTGAATTCGTTGTAATACGTGGTGATTGGAGTGAGGCATCAACAATCAAACTTTCTATCATTAAATAGAGTTGATGATATAAACCAATTGGGTTTCAAACATGGTGATTAGATTGGTGTGTCAACAATCATAAATTATATCCCTAAACAAAGTTGCAGATGATATAAACCAGTGCTAAACAATAAGTTCTAACAATGGTTCTATGTAAGTCTTTGCTATGTGTCTTGTCTCGTTGGTTTCTTTTAAATGGCTTAATTCCATTAACTTAAGAATATTAACAGAAGGGAACTTTCCAGTTTAAATTGTACTCTAATCGGGACTTTCCAGTTTAAATTGTACTCTAATCTATACAATTTAAGTTGAGGTTTTGCTTTAAGGTTACCTTGGAGATGGACTTAGATTTCAATCATTTCACGTAGTTGAAATGTGGTTGACCATTATGATAAGTTGAAACCCGAGACATCATGGCATTTTGACAGTCGTCCTTCAAAAAATATCACGGCATTTTGACAGAATTTTTAACTATTTCTCGCACTAACTTTCTCTCTCTTGATTATGCTCATATCATCAAAACATTGATTAAATGAGGTTCATAATGTCAGAAGAAAATGTGGAAGAAACTGCAAGAATTCGTCAGACATTTTACCTTTCAGCACAACCAACCTTTTTGTTATTATTTACCAATAAGAATATTTTTCCATCCATTTCTGATTCTGCACTGCATCTAATGTAGTAAATTGTATAAATTACCTTTGTATTGCTTTGTTTGATGTTGCACTTCTCCCTGCTCTAATCTTTCAAAGAGGCAAACACATTCCCTAAAGGAATATTAACTTCATTGTAGATTGTATTCTCACATGAATCCTTAGACATGAGAGGAAGGTACTTGGCAAATGCAAAAAAGTAAGACTGTAAATTATGGAACTTCATTATGTACAACAGAAAAGCTGGAAGTACCTTTATAGTACAAAATTTTGAAGCATGTGCACACAATATCCCAAAGCAAAAATTGGTTTGCTTGAAATGTACCAACTGAAGCTTCCATTAAGTTGAAGCTGACTTTAGCTCAGCAATTGTTTACCTACAATTTAATTGCAATGTCAACATTAGCTGTTGAAATTCAGACAACGATTTCCAATGACATTATAACTGGTCTACTGTAGTAGATGATAACAATTAAGAGCAATTTCCAATTAACAGCAATTTGCAGCATTGAAAAGGCTTACTTAGACGCCTTGGCTATGAAGTGCGGAACACCTCATCTATGGAAACCGGGGACACTATTAGCTCTATTTGGTTTCTTTGCTAGAAACTTTAGGAGTCATAATGCTCTATTCACAAACGCTGCTTTTTACATATCAATCTTAGCCTTGGAAAGCATTCAGACAAATCCAATGAAGCAAAAGGGTTTCATTTATATAGTTGGCTCCATAAAAGAATTTGGAAGCATGAAATTTAAATTTACATTCTCTGAAAAGTAAAAAGAGCCAAAATACTTTCTGGAGACAATACTTGAGGCAGTTCAAGTTGCTACACGTTCTAACTTTCGTCCAGTTCCTAAGGAACCGCAAAAAATATAAGCATAACTTCTTCTAGAAAATAAAGAATGGGATGAAAAATGAAGCGAGTTGCATCTGGACAAAAACCAAAATACCTTTGCACGGATCTGAAGTGACAAAATCGTGTTATGCTCTGAACGCATAAATGACTACGCAAAAAAGCCCGTCTTGTATAATGTCAGCCTGAGGTACAATCAATCTTCAACATTTCGAACAGAACCAAGCCACCATTTGGAGCAATGCGGAGCCTTCTGATCCTAAACAAAAGCAAAGATCATCTAGTAAAACACCATGCAAAAACTACCATTCCTTCCTGTCCTATCCGGCTATCTTAGCTTCTTCAACATATGCCAAGTCTTAGGAACTCACCGCTCGGCCGATCCCAAACAAAAGCAAAGATCATCTGGTAAAACACCATGCAAAGACTACCATTCCTTCCTTTGCCTTGATTCGGTTCATGTGCCATAGCCTCTGCCCGCAGGAAAGCAAATCGGCAAGGCGGTGGCTGCCAAATCTTTCAGCCATAAAATCCGGCTATCTTAGCTTCTTCGACAGATGCCGAGCCCTCCAGAACTCACTGCTCACGGATAGGGCTCAGAGAAATTTTCGCGTGTCAAATCTGCACCATCAAGAGCTCCGCGAGCCCAAAACCTACCACGGTTGTTGATCGGCATAACCTGTGAGTTTGAAGCGGATGGCCTTCCCCCTAGCACACAATAATGCAAAGAAGTCACACAAATGCATCCGTGTACGTAAGAGGGCTTCAACATAAAACATAACTATAATATCTGACCGTCCGATAGCTACATCGAATCTCCACCGTCTAGATTAGGGCGTGATACAACACCCTATAACATTATAATATAGGATAAGAAATATATGATTAGTAATTTAGTTTCTAGCATTATAAATTAATTTGAGTCATAGATTTTTCTAGTTAGCATTATTTTAGAATGTTTTCAACGAAGAAAATGACTAAAATAAGTGGAAACAATTGAAAAAAAAAGTACGATAATTTGGTTTAATAATTTCCGTTGGCCACGCCATAGAAATTTTTAGGATAATGCTTAGGTTAGTTTAGCTAAACGCTAGAAAGTATGAGAGAAAAAATATGTAGAGTTTAGCTAAACGACAGAAAGTTCTGGGATTAACATCGAGCAAGTTTAGCTAAAGTCATTCTGGCTAATAAGAAATATGCGATTAGTAATTTATTCCTGTCCGAACTGGCGGTTTTCGGATGAATATAGCTTATAGAACAACCGATTCCCAAGTATCTTTGGCCTTCTTGATGAGAATCTTACGGGCCTCTATTGAATCTTGGCCATCTATTATCATAAAATGTATATGCGGGTTCTCGATGAAGTCCTCGGCTTGCTCCAAATGATTACCTTTTTCGTTCTGGTATCGTATGGCACTACATCTGCAGGCATTGGCACCTGCCCTGGATTTTCGATCATGTTGTTCAATATCTCCAAGGAGTGCTGCTTGTCATACCTTCTGCTGATATAAATAGCTTTAGTGGACTGAAAAGCCTATCCACGTTTATTTGGATGGGTGAAGCTCGAGGCCCGATGGATACTTGTCGGCATATTTCTTGATTTGCTCATTGCCTCCAACTGCCTGGCCTTGTCATCGTCACTTGTAAGGCCTGCTGTCACTTCTGTAGTTTCCCTGCCTTTGGAGCTAGCTTCTTCCTTATCCTTCACTGCCTGTAAGTAGACACTGCCCGAGGGCCTCGTGCTAATGGCTCGTCGAACAATTTGTAAGCCCTCGCATATTCTTTTAGGAGTCAATGGCTGCCATTTGTCCAACCATATTTGAAGAGGTTATCGGCCATGTCGTCTGATCTTAATGCAGTCTCTTTAAAAGAGCTAGCACTGCATCGATTAATCTTCTTTAGACTCTTCTTATGTTTTTGGCCCACTTCAACTAGCAAAGAACAGAAAGAATCGTCACACTTCCGCAGCATGTAATAAGAATTCCTCGCTTCTTCATTTGATCGGTCTCTCTTACCCTTGACATGAATATGAGGTCTGTCTTCCCACCGGAGTTTGAATATCTCCACATACCATTCGGCCCCTCTATAAGATCTTCTTACGGACATGGAGGTTCTACGAGCCTTTATTATTAGGATGTATCTTCTAACGTCAATACATCTTTGCAGTGCATGCAATAACATCTTCATCTGTCCTTTGTTTTTTCTGGGCTGAAGAGGTCTCGCCTTGCTTGGTTCTCCTTTTGAGTGGCTTTTGTGATCCTGTAAAATTACAGCACATGGTTTAATCTTTTAATGCTAAAACATATGCTATGTCGAAATATATGCAAAAAAAAAACTGGCGCTTGGCGATTTGAAAAAATAGTGCAGAGCAAAATCATTTACTTAAAATGCTAAGGACACAACTAACTATAAAAATACAACTTAAATTGTCGAATCTACATCTCAAGATATAGAAACTAATGTAATGCTTATTCAACTGCGGCTTTGACACAAATAACTATAAACACCACAACTTAAAGAGTTGAATCTTCATCAGAGGGCACAACAAACTATAAAAAACACAACTAACTACTTGAATCTTGTTTAGCCACACATTAAGCACACATTTTTGGGACATATGAACTCAAATATTAGAGGACACATGCTTCTTCTCGGATAATAACTCTATTATTACAGAAACACATCCTAAAAAAACCTAACCAAAAGGGGGACAAAAAATTCTGGAACAAAAACAGATCCATTACCCGGCTTGCTTTGGAATTGTGCTTTTTCGCTTGTTCAGAAAACCTCCGGGCTTGGGATTTGTGCATTAATGCCGCCCACCTCTACCCTCGCCTCGGTAGCGGCCAGATCCTCTAGACGCCATAGAACGCGCAAGTGCGAGATAATATGAGGCCCGGGGTTTTGGTTTAAACTTATATGTATCGTTCATAATCTAGGGCCGTCAGATTTACAACCAGTAAATTCAAATTGGCGTCCTTTTAAATTTATCGCCTTAATTAACCGCCCGTCCAGCTCATTTACAAATTTAAAATGTGTTTTTCTTTTTAGTGCAATTTCAAGATAACAATTAATTATTAATTTCAAGAAACGCATATGTGGCAATCTACTACCACCTAATCGGCCACCTACTATCAGAGCGCCCAAGATCATTCCTACTATCAGAGCGCCCAAGAACAATCGACTATCGAGGCGCCAAGATCCGCGTCTACAACGCCTTCAATCCCATTCGGTCGCGCGCCTTCAATCCCATTCGATGTCTGTTGAACTATGGTGAGTGTGATTCCATTCGAATGCATTCTCTTGTTCTCTATTTTTAGGTCCTCTATTTTTTCCAATGCATTACGGTTCTTTATCGATTAATGGGAGAAGAATGCTATCTTTTAACAAACAAACTTGAAGCCCGAGTAGGCTTATGTAAAATCGAAGATCTGAATCCAAGTTCTATGTGTCATGGTGTTCCTCTTGGAAACAGTTTCTGTAAGATTTCCATTATAAACTGCAATTATGAAGATGAGGCTCTTCCAAGAAGACATCCCGGTGGCGATACAGTTGGTGAAAGCGTGGGCACATTTGTAGCATGGCCAAAAGAACGTCTGAAAAAGGTATGTATATTTGGATATTCAAAAAAGAAAGAATATATCATAACATCTGCGTGATGTTGTGAATTTTGAATTCTGTGATGGTCTTTAGCCAGTCTTATCAACCCCATGAAACTACACATTAATGAAAATATGTAGTTTCTTGGGGTTGGTCATCTTCGGTTTGGAGGGCATCCGAGGATTCAATGTTTTCGACATTGCATATAAAAAAACATAATAAACTAATGACAGAAAAGTTTAGTGCAAAATTGCGCCAGGCGCGAGTTTGTATTCATATTCCAAAAAAGTATATGTACATTTCTTCTTCTGCAAAAATGCGCCAGGCGCGAATTCTTTCTATCTCTACAATATGTCACACAGGCCCACTTCATCGCCCAATACCATAAAAAGTCCCCCCGAACCACCACGATATGACGGGATCCTCATCTTCCTAATGAATGTCGAGTCTCCAAACCCCAGTGTTGTATCGATCCTTGATACTATAAATCAAATCCTCGTACTTATTTGTTGGCATGAGCCTTACTAGGAGCATGAGGAGCCGCGATATGTCCGAGAGATGCGATGGAAGTGTTCCCATGGCCCCCGTCAGATCGTCTCTTGGATTCTCCAACTCTCTTTGAACGTTTTGAACAGCACAATCAAGTAATATCTTGTACAGGGTCCAGAGTTGATGGTCATCCAGGGGAAGTGTATTTGAACTAGAACCAGCCAGTGTATTTGAACTAGGATCAGCCAGTGTCCATGCATAAGGAAAATCCATGGCACTAGAACGAGAGAAATTAAGTAATTAGCAAATGATATATTACTCTCCCCATAAAACGATTCTGAACAAACATAATTCAAAACGCGCCAGGCGCGTTTGCTTTGTTTTTTTCACAGATCTATTTCACACGCACCTGGCGCGATTTGTATAGAGCCGTATGAAATAGAAAAGCCAAACTAAAAACCCCGGGGGATTCACATAGTGTAGGCCGTATATGCCATGTGAGTGGACGATAAGGGGTTTTTTTTAACCTAAAGCGTACGAATACGTACGGGAAGGGGTTCTTTAGACCTTAAAAAATCCAATCTCTAGTGATGTATTTCATACGGAAAGGGGTTTTTTAGGCCTTAAAAAAAGCGTATACGAAGGGGTTTTTTATGACCCCTTCCTCGCACATGGCGTATCCCTTATACACTAAGTGGTATCCCCGGGCTAAAAACGCGCCTGGCGCGCTTTGATTAACCTAGTGGAAAAACGTAACCAAGAAATAGAAATGCGCCAAGCGCGATTTCTCCCATTCTAACATATTATTCTAACAGAATGCAGAATGCAGAATTCAAAATATGAAGCCAGTTAGAGCAGATATATAATAATAATACTCCTTGTTTAGTTCAATATTTAGTTCATTATTTTAGTTCATTATTTAGAGCAGATAGAGGAAGAGCTAGTGAAATAGAATAAGAGCAGATACAGCAGAATCATATAAGCAAGATCATAGAGCAAATAGATCATACAGCAGATAGATCATAGATCATAGAGCAGATAGATCATAGATCATAGATCATAGAGCAAGATCATAAAGCAGATAGATCATAGATCATTATTTACTTCATTATTTTAGATCACTAATTAGAACAGATAGAGGAAGAGCTAGTGAAATAGAATAAGAGCAGATCATATAGGCAAGATCACAGAACAAGATCATAGAGCAGGATCTATATATGAAGGTGGTAGGGCAGTTTAGGACTGATGCATGTAAAAGTAAATAACATGCTTTATGTAAAATAACTACTTTATGTAAATAACAGGAAATACTAACCCGAGAATTAAGGCTTTGCCTTCGAGCCGAAACCTTAAGAAGTGATTCGAGAAGCCTTAAGAAGCCGAGAAAAAGCAATAGCAGCTAATTTGGAGAAAAAGCAATAGCAGCCGAGAAGCTTTAACACAAAAAACCAAAGTTATTCAAAGTCAGAGAGATTGTAGAGAGCCGAAAAGCCAAAAAAACCAGAAAACCTTGTATAGAGCCTACAAACCTTGTATAGAACCTTGTATTGAGCCGAAAACCCTAAAGCAGATGATTGTAGAAGCCAAAAAGCTCAAAAAGCCGAGTTTAAAGCATATAGAAGCCGAGTTTAAAGCAGATAGAAGCCGAAAAGTCGAGATTGATGCAGATAGAAGCCGAAGGGCGAGAAGTCGAGATTGAAGCTAACGAAAAGCATGATGTCTTCAACCAGATTGAAGTCGAGATAGCTTAGATTGCATGCGCAGATTGAAGCCTTTAAATTGTGAGCGAAAGCCGTAAAAGCCGATTGCAGATAGGTCGAAAGCGCAGTTCGAAAGAGAGACAGAAAAGCTGGAAAAGTTGGAAAGGGATTGTAAACTGGAAATAATAACTGCTTTAAAAAATTCGTACCGCGCCATAATAACTGCCGCGAAAATTTATTACAAGGGTTATAAGTTATAAGATTTAAGGTTAATAGTTTTAAGGTTTATAAGTTAAGGCTATTAGTTAAGGTTAATATTTTTAAGTTCATAAATAAGGTTATAAGTTTAAAAGTTTATGAATTTGAATTTAGAAGTTTTAAGTTTTAGAAGTTTTAAGGTTATATTTATTGAAGGTTAGAAGTTTTAACCTTAAAACTTCTAACCTTAAAAGTGCTAACCTATAATAAGCTTTAAAGTTGTTTCTAAGGTTACAACATTTAAGGTTATTATAAGTTAATATATTATAGGTTAACTTATTATTATTATAGATTAAGTTATTATAGGTTATTAAGGTTATTATTAAGGTTAACTTTCATTTAAGAACATGTTAGGGAGATGTTATTTGGATATGCTAACTTACTATAGGTTTTTATGCATTTTAGGTCAATGGCATGCAAAATGCTAAATCCCCCAAGGCCCCCAATGATGGTGATCAAGGCAAGGAAAAATCCCCAACTAATGAAGATGACAAAGATGATGGGAAAAGAAAGGAAAAGACCAGAAATCTTTTCCTTTCTTTTCCCATCATCTTTGTCATCTTCATTAGTTGGGGATTTTTCCTTGCCTTGATCACCATCATTGGGGGAGATGGCTAGGGTTTCTGGCGACGTTTAGGGCGGCGGCGGCGGCCGCCCGTTGCGTGCAGACTCGAGAAGCAAGGTTACCATAGCTGGAAGAGCAGCATGATCATTTCTTTGCCGTTGTGCTTTCGAGGTCCGGGTATAGTAGCATGATCGGCCTGCTGGTCACCTTCGGAGGATCTTGTGCATTCGAAGTTCAGTGCTGGGGTTGGGCCGCTGCTCCTAGTGCTTTGCCATCGTAGCATAAGATTGTGGACCGGTAAGAAGTGTCTTTGTTGCTTTTCTCCGGATTCCGATCTCAATAGGCTAAAGATAGCGAGGCTGACTTGTGTGTCAAGACTCGGGCATCTTTGAGCGATGCTCAAAATTTGCCCTCTGTCTCATTCTCTTGTTGGCTGCCGCTATGGGCTCAGAAGCATATTTTAAGCTTGTCATTCAGTTTGTAGGTTAAACCTCTTTTGTTGCACTCACTGCAACAATAGGAAGGCCATGTCTGTTGTGGTTCTGGCTGCACTCACTGCAGTCTTCGGGTTGAATGCAGCTGATATGTTGCAAGTTTTTATGATGGTTTTGAGCCAGAAACAGATATTGGAGAACCTGGACTGTGTTCAGCTTGCAAGAGTTCATGATAAATGCAGCATTATAGGTAATTGTGCAACCAGTGTTTGCAGTTAATGGGTTGTCCTTCCCTTTCAAGAGCTGCAGATCTTGTGGGTGCGGGTGCATGTCTATGGAATGCAGATGTCGGATGCATCTTTGGTTATTCTGTTGTTAAGTTGTGGCACCTTGAGATGTAACTTAGTCCTGGCTAATTCAATGTCATCCCCGCCCCTTTCCCGGCTAAAGGGAAATTAGGTTCTATGGGCCGGGCATGGCTCTGAACTTCTCTGGATAGTGAAAGGGGTCAGATTAAGTAATCTTGGGCGGGAGACCAGGGTTACTTTACCGCTGCTGATTTACTGAGCTGTTATTCAAGTGTCCAAGGGGAACTTGACTCTGGATCAGTGAGGAAGTTGAGCATTTTGCAACTATGGCCTATGCTAGTAGTAGGAGGACTTTGAATAGCGATTGGACCACCCCTAGCGGGCAGGCCAGCATTATCTTCTGCATTATTGGAAGAGGGAGCATTGAGTCCCTCAGTACATAATTGGAACGGGGACATGATCTTCTATAGTACAAGTTTGCAGGATGGATTCTAGGCCGAGTAAATGCGCGGAATGATAGTTGCTTCCAAAGCCCTTCAATTGCTTGCATCGTCCGGTGGTGAGCTTCAAATGGCTGCGGTTCCGGTCTACGCACGGATCTCAATCTTTGTTCAAGTAGGGAAGACCCATATCAGAGTATTATAGACTCCTGATTTTGGAATGTTGGTGATACTTCTTTCTATCTGGTGACCAATGTTTTGATCTTGCATATCTGGCCTATTGTGGAGCCACCAAATAAGGTCATGTACCTGTTTTACTTATTAATAAAATTTAAATATCTTGCCTACAAAAAAAAAAAAAAAAAAAAAAGACCAGAAATGAAAAGGATGAAGATGACAAAGATGATGGCAAAGGAAAGGAAAAGACCTCAAATGAAAAGGATGATGCCAAAGGAAAGGAAATTGTACTTTATACTGGTCGATTGGAAAAACAAAAGGTCAAGATCCCTGCATGCATGCAAATGTAGAGGCTGATGGGAGAAGGGATTATTGTTCTAGCAGATCCTATCAATGCAGTGAATGATGAGAGATTAGGGGAGGACAGGTTAGGTGTGGCAATCTCAAAATTATATGACAATTGGAAGGAAAAGGGTTCAGGCAAACAAGAATGCCTAGCTTGTGTGAAGCAACTAGAGGTTCCAACTATTGTTGCATGGCCGAGGGACAGTATTCAACTGGAGGGGAACTACACGTTTCCTATAGATGTAGAACCATTGTCAACAATGTTAACACAGTGTAGCAAGAGGCCACTTCCAACTTTCAAACATTATCCCACCAAAAGATGCAAGTCAGATTATGATTGTTCTCCTGAAGCTATGATGAAGGTTAGAGGAGCTGAATGTTGTTGGGCTTCTTGTGTTAGAATGTTCACAATAGAGGAGTTGGTGGGAGCAAGAGCTACATATCGGGGAACATAAGTGTGATAGCGGGAGGAATTTCATGTACACCATATTTGGCTATGCAATTCGGGGATGAAAGATCAAAGAAGAAAAGATTCCCATTGAATGGAAAGTGGATATGTTCAAAAGCATGGATGGCTATACATGGAATTCCAACCTCTTCTTGGCACAACCCGGCAAAGAGACATGAAAATGGTAGTAAAATTGCATTGCATGGGAACACCGGCCTGGTAAGGCCTACCTCAAGAACTATAGTGCAAAGGAAATATTTGAAAGATATGTGGATTTCAAATGCAGAAAACATGTCACATAAGAGTAAAAAGGATGAACAGGGTAGAGTTATTGTTGAAAGAGATTGCCATCCCATTGTACCGAGAAGAGCATATTAGAGGAAATAAATGCATTGCTTCGGGAACTTGGAGTGGCCTCTATATCCCAGCCCAGTTTTAGTAGGCTATGGAATAAGCATTTCAAGCATGTGACTATAGCAACTTCAAACAACTTTGCCAAGTGCAATTTATGTGCTAAGTTGAAGGAGACACTAGATAAGACTGTGCAACCAAGTCTAAGGGCAAAGATAAGGGAACATATGAAGGACCATATGAGCGGATCAACTATCATGTAGATCAACTTATTGGATGTGGAGGACCTTATCTGCAATGGAACCTAATAACTATATATGTATTATACATGATAAAATGGACTATGAGAAGACTTGTCTTCCACAATTCAAGTACATTCCTAAGTCATGTGGAAGATCATACCCTTTGTAGATTTCAATGGCCGGGGCAATATTGCATGGGCGATCTCCAGACCTATTATGGCCATTTCGGTTTAGAGTTGTGGAGTGATGGTCCATATTTTTCACATTGGGAGTATCATGAGGTGTTTAAGAAACTATGAGAAGGGTTACAATGGTCACCTACGAGGGATCCTCTGACTAGCCGGGCACTACATAGTGCATTGTTGGATGGAACCCTAATAGTATTGAAAAGTTTAGCAAGGCAAGATTTAGGAGGAATGGACCTAATGAACATGTTGGAGCTTCAACATCTCGTGCTAAACCTCGAGATCTGCTTGCAAAGCTCCTCTTGCAACTAGATAATTGTCTTTGGTCAAAATAAGAACGGTGGATGTTTTCTTTCCTATCCTACTTAATATTTGTGGGTATTTTTGAAAGAGTCAATTTGGGGTTCCTAATGCCGGACATACTCATGAGGATGTGGATGCATTGTTTGGAAAATATAGTCATGTATTGAGGAGACAAGAGCGGGTTACCAACTTTCCCGGGCTATTGGAAATATTTCATGGATGTACAAATCCATCTCCTATAGGATTTATCATAGAAGAAGTGCGATTGGAAGAGTTTTGTGGATGGTTATGCTCTGGACATGGAAGGTCATTCTAGACCTCTTCAATTCACTTTTTGGGTGAGAGAAGGGATTCCAATCATGCAATGGAAATGAGACCTTCGGAGGAGAAGTGGAGAGGTGGGGGCAGAAATTTGGTACGAGGGATGCAAATGGCAAGCCTATGATACCTCCTGGTCAACCAAAAGCTCTAAAACCAACTGAAGAAGTCAAGCAATTGGGCTTGACTAAGGATGGCATCAATGACTACATCAAGCATTGGCAAACTAATTCAGATGAGACTAATCGTGCATTGATAGATTATTGGAAGAAGGTGATCAACTTGTTGGATGAGGTAGACACATCCTCGGAAAATTTGAAAGAAGGGTGGTTCCCTAAAAAGTAAGTGGAAAACATTAGCTGGTGTTGACGAAGATGATGGTACCATTAGTAGCATTGTGAAGGCATATGCTCCTCCTCAATCTGATAAACACTATGTTGGTCCTAAGAAGGATAGGCCAAAATATTTAGGCATGGATTGTTATGAACCTTCTCTACCCGGCGTGGAGTGCCACCAATTTGTATTAGTAAAACCAAAGAGATCTAGAGACCTATCCGATTGTGGTTGGGATACACTATCTCGGATATTTGCAAAGAAGAAGGTGATGTTAACTTCAATAAGGTGGCGTGGAATGGTGGTGTCCATTACATGGTTGAGTAATGTCACCAGATAAAGAAAGATATTGATTGTTGGACAAAGAGGTGGAGGAGAAATCCAAGTGATCGATCTTTGGCTAGACATTGAAACCGTATTGTACTCGTGGACTCAAAAACTATTCCTAGTAAAACAGTGAGAGTTACAATACCTCAGGATGTAAGGAATAAGGTTCTCATATCCTTGGGGATGCTAGTGGAAAAATGAAAAACGGTTACTATGTATCTTTTCTACAGTTAATTAAAGTTGTGTACTACTTGAGTTCTATGATATATGATTTTGTAATTTGAAGTTAAGGTGTGAGTTTATATTCCCGTGTGTGATTATATGTTAACGTCTATTCTAGTCTAAGGGCAACAAAGTTACTAAAAAAGTGAATTTAACAAAGTTACTAAAAAAGTGCAATATAAAATTTATCCCAAAATTAAGACATAATCCCAATTTAATTGAATGATGGTTCTTCCTAGAACTCTACGAGGCAAAGACGCACTAATGGTGGTCGTAGATAAATTACCTAAGATGGCACACTTCGTGCCTTGCAAAACTACGAACACAGCCTTAGACACTGCCGTTCTATTTGTAAAGAAGATTTTCAGACTCCATGGCATGCCTCAAGAGATAATATCAGACAGGGATTCCAAGTTCATGAGTGCATTCTGGCAGGATCTATTTGCCACGATCCAAACCAAGCTCTCGATGAACACGGCCTACCATCCTCAGACGGATGGCCAGACGGAGCGGACGAATCGCATCATCGAAGATATGCTCAGAAGTTATGTGTGGAATAAGCAATCCAAGTGGGATGATTTCATCCACTTGGTAGAATTCGCCTACAACAGTGCCAAGCAGGAGTCATCCCAGATGTCTCCCTTCATGATCAACTATGGGTACTAGTGTCTAACCCCGAATACTTGGCACAATCCTGTGTCAAAGGTAGAAGTATCCCAGCAAATGCTAGGAGATATGCAACAGCTGGTTGAAGAAGTAAGGGGGTACCTATTAGCAGCAAGACGTCAGCAAAAGAGTGTAGCCGACAGGCACAGGACCATAATGGAGTTCAAGATAGGCGACAGTGTGTAGTTGAAGATCAAAGGTGAAGCAAGCCACGCTTTGCATAGGGAATTGCAAGAAGCTTGCCCCTAGGTGGGCTGGACCCTTTAAGATTTTGGAGAAAGTAGGCTCTCAAGCTTACAAGTTGGATCTCCTGGTGCACCTCAAAGTCCACAAGGTCTTCCATGTGAGTTTATTGAAAAGGCACAACCCAAACCCTGAGGAGGTTTTGGATACTCCAACTTTATTGGAAATGACGGAGGAGCAAGTCGAAATTGTGCCTGAGTTACTTCTTGATAAGTCATTCAAGAAGACTAGGAGATTTCAGTTCCTCCAGTATTTGGTCAAGTGGAAACACTTGCCCGTGGAAGACGCGACATGGGTATTGAAGCAGGATTTGGAGAAGCAATACTCGGATTTCATGAAGGAGTTTGATGGGCGAGTCGTCTCCGAATTGGTCGACGCCGACTTGCCAGGAGGTTAGCTTAGTATGTTTCTTAGTTAGCCTTAGTTCTGGCAGATGTATTCTAGCTAGTGGAATGCATGTGCCAGAATCTTGGAACGTGTAGGCGATGATGGGATACGCCTTTAAGGCATTCTCTAGGCCAAAAAGGTCTTTACGTCGCATGGCATGTAACGCCGCATGTGACGTCAAGCCAATGGTTACTGCCCACGTCACACACCTGTTGGCACCACGTGGCTCCAAAATACTGATATATGGCTTATCTAGTATTGCGACGTCACGTCGTCTGCGACAAACTCGACTTCATCATAGCAATGCCGTGGCAGACGTTCGTCAGACGTCGCAGTGCCTGCATGCGACATGTACGCGACGTGGCGTCACTTATAGCGATGTTGATGTGACCTGGTCACGTCAAATGTGATGTCGTGTGACCCAGACGTCGCAACCCCACATCGTCAAATGACCATTCTCTTGTTGTGTATCTATTTATCTATTTATTCAATATTACTATCTTCTGTCATTTTCAAAATAACATCCAATACATGACATTTGAGATTAAACATTTTGGTTGGCCATCTTTTGGAGATACATTATAAACTACTAGTAACGGTGCCCAGCATTGCTGGGCATAATTTGGAAACCTGTAAATGTTGGGAACTTGTGCATTTGCAGGGTAACTTCTTGGCCCTTGGATCATTCTTGAAATGGTAGAGTAACTTCTAGGCCCCCATATGTCGTAAAGGATGCTTGACACGATGGTATAATGTTAAAACTACTAACTAACTGACTAACATATGGCCTTCAAATAAAGACTGCTCGTACTTTGAGATTTATAGGATTCATGCCAAAGCAATTTCGATATGTCTCTCCATGTATATCCAAAATGAAAGATCGTTTTATTCTTATGTTATATATGCCCAACGTTGTTGGGCAAAGGTTGATCGCATGTTAATGATATAAGCTGTTAATGATATAGATGATATCTCACAAAAATAATAGAATAGAATATGATTTTATCGTCCATAATGATCATATTAGCAGGTTATTACATGCGCGTTAAATGCATTGAAGTGCTCAATCTCTTGTTTTTGTTTAGCTATGTTTATTAATGGGTGCAATGAAGGCTCAATGTTTTGTTTTTGTAGCTATGTTTATTAATGGGTGCAATCGCCTAGATGCAAACAACAGATTTACAATGACTTGATATAAATGTAATCTTTTTATTAATTCATGTACAGTAGTTTCTCCAGCTCTACAAACACACACATATAATCTATGTATAAGGTTCACATATTTGATGCAAAATTTAAGCATACTTTAGCTACCCAATTTGTATCTCTAGAGCCAGATTACTCTCCTCATGTGAACCTTATCTAAGAGCAAATACAGGGTAATTTGTACTCTACTTGCCCTTAAGGCAATATCTAAAACACTTTGTTGAATCCAAATGACCTCAAAGATTGTTTCTCTGTCTTCATTGGAGTTGCCACATATGAGGGTTTATATCGTGTAACATTGAAATTTGCAAAATTGAGGGCTTTATAGATTGGTATATAAATAGATTTGATAACTCAAATCTGTGCCAAGAGGCAAGTAGACAATCCAAAGGCAACAGATAGTCACACATTTTATGTGTGCATTCTTTCTAAACAGACTAATACATAATTTTCAACCTCAAAACTACATGTATGTCATCTTGTTCTGAGTCTATTTTGTCCTCAAGTTGTATTTCTGGAGAAAAGGCATCAGGATGACCTTTGAAGTTAGAAAATCCATTCTTAGCACCTTAGCGCATCCTTTAATCAAACAGCTCGTAGCCACCATGTGGCTCATTCTTCCCTCTTAGATCGTGAGCAAGAAATGGCCATCTGTAACATAATCCACCATTTCTTCTTTTCTAATGCAGATTCTTAATAAAAGCACAGGAATAATGTAGAATCAAAGGGCTCTTCCAGTAAGTAAAGGGTCCTCAAGCATCATCCCAATCTTAGATCCAGAGCAATAGAACTGTCGTCTTACCTTTTTGCAAAATTATGAAGGCAAAAGCCCCAAAAAATGTAAAAGCAAGAAGGCCTTACAGTAAATCATTCTTGCAGAAGATAGCGTGGAGCTTATGTGAATCCATCTTAAAATCTGAAATTGCTGCAGCATGCCAAAGATCATGTAGTCCTTTATAAATCTTGCCCAATAGTCGATTTGGCTATTATTAGCAGATAGATATAGACGTTGTAATTCTTCCGGAGATACTGATGCTGAGTATGAAGCAAGGCTTCTGCATGCCAAAGATGAAAAATGAAAGCAATGCCTTGGGTCTCTTATGCAGATGTCGAGTTTTATCACAGTCAATAGAAACTGTGCATACACTGCATACACCAAGATCTTGAAGAAGAAGCGAACAATAACAGAAAACAAAAAGGGAAAGCACTGTATCTCTTCTGGTTGACGATTTCCTGGGATTCTTAAAGTGTAGAAATCACCTGAGCAATGAAATGTTTTTGCACCTGGAAACATGGAGTTTTTGTTTGCTTATGTTGCTCTCGGATCGCATTAAGCGTGGGCATTTCTTGTAGAAAACCATAAGCATCTTTAGAGTCATAAAAACTAACTTCAGGAAAGATAAAAAAGGCTTACCTGAGCGGATTTATATGCAAGAAGAGTATTTTCAGCAGCTTCTTTGCGATCAGCTAACGTTTTAAACTCGGCCAAATAACGGTAATAATCCCCTTTCATCTTCAAATAAAAAACCTTAGTCTCTGTAGAAGTAGAAGAAGGAATCAAGTGACTGTCCAGAAGGCTCAATATTCCACCGCAGATCCTGTAATAATGGAGAAGAAGAAGAGCAACAAAATCAGGTTTGGGCTTGGCCGCCGCCATAGCCATCTTCGATTCTTTTCGCAAAGGCGCTTTTTTTTTTTTTACGTGCCTTCCCAACCCTTGATCTCAACCGCCCAATTTAGGGTTCGATGCACTACTTACACCAAAACATTATAATATAAGATAAGATGAAAAAATTAAAAATTAAGATTTCGGTTGGAAATCTATTGACCATCCAGCATAAACTATCAAGATCTAAGAATCCTTATTGAGTAATATATGAAGAGGAAGCATAATTATTTACTAAAAAAAAAGAGAAGGGAAATTGGAGTTTACTATTACTACAAATGTAGGAGGTTGACCTAGAAACATGTGTTGTTTGTTTCACATTCTAGCCTAGAGAATTGTCTTCACAAAATGAACTGAAGAATAGAATGAACATCTAGTTTATCCTTAGGTAGGTAGGGCCAAACTCATTGGTAGTCTACTACCCCACTTGTTTGATATTGTGATTTTGGCACTGCGGTGAAGAGACAACATGAGAACAATTTGGCCAATGAGGTACCATACTCGAGGATGTAGGGTAAGGGCTATGGAACATGGGATAACTATATGGTGCAAAGACATGAAATGTTGAAATTTTTTTGGAGATGCATGTATGAGAATTCCAAAAAACCAGGCTGTGAATAATATGACGAATGACGACAACGAAGACATAACAACAAGAAGAAGGGCAAAGTAACATGCTCTTTAAGCCAGGGCGAAAGTGACCCATGTGATGTTAGGAAGAGGCGGTTCATCTCCCTACTCTTTGATTACGTCAGAAAGTGGGGACGGTGGGCATGCCCATCTAATGGAAGAGAATTGAATTGAATCGAGTGAATGAGAAATCTGCCCTGGATTCGGCTCGTGGTTAATAAGTAAGAGTTCAAAGGTTGATGTATTTCTGCACTCATAAAATTCAGTTGAGAATAGATAAACCAACCTTTGAATCATTATTAACTAGGATTATCGTGGAATGGAGGGCAGAGGGTTGGGCTAGGTCACATCGAAAAATTTCCTATGGTTACTTTGGCCAGTCAGATATCTTGTGTTTAGAGCCGAAACTTTCTATTGTCTTAATATAAAACCACAAGAAAACTTGCCGAAAAAATTTCTGCAATACACTTAATCAGAAAATTTCCAATTCTAACTGGTTGGTTTATAGTGTTCCTTGGAATTTGCCCAACACTAGGAAGGGCAGCTTTTTGCAATGAATGCTCCAGCTTTTTTCTCTCCATTTTTGAGGGAAAACGAATTTGTGAGGGAAGACGAATTTGTGCAAAGAGAGATGAAAAAATGAAGGCATCCACGGTGGTGTTCGTGACGTATTTTGGTATTGCTGCTTAGTGGAATTATAGGGTAGAATATTTGCCGGCAATTTTGCATTTCCGCCTGGAAAAAAAAAGCCACGTAATTTGTAAAGCTGCCGTTTAGTGGAAATCATAACTGGGGCTGAAAAACAACCCAGTGAACCGACAAATGCGCCGATAGCACGTACCCGATCCAGATTTGGTCACCACCTTGCGAGTGACCGGCTTTATTTGCGAGAAACATTTCCGTCTTCACAGCCGCTGCAACATGCTCCGGGTGGGCCTGTTCTAGCCCCCTCCACTTGCACACCTTTTTCCTACAATTCAAGTGAATAGAGCCCATTTCATCCTTCGCAGCAGACAATCCCAGATTCAGAATAGTTTTCCCATCTGCTATAATCTTTCATTCTACTTATATAACCCATTTCTTATTCCAATCTACTTACCTTCAGTGTCTGTTGCATTCATGGAGCTTGACCATGGATACTACTGCTCACGAAAACATAATAGAATTCCAAATCCGTCCAGTGACTGGCGAAAGGAATACTCTCAAGCTTACTGCAGCGGCATGCCAGTGGCTGCGGCACAGCCGCAAAGTTCTGCACTACTTTGGGGCCAAAATATTTTGAGTCTTAAATGTGAGGAAGAATCCTATAGCACTCAAAGCAGAAGCAAATGCTTTCCATTCATGCAGCCTGCATCAGAAGAACTGAAACAACAGCCAAACGGATTGGACAGCAGATTTTCGCATGATCTTCGTCACAGTATTGATGGTTTTATTAGTAGCACCAATTCTACCATTTCTGAGTCTCATCCATCATCCAGCTGTCGGTTGCAGGATGATCGCAGGAAACAATTGCTCAATCTTGGTGACATCACATCCTTACACAAGGTGATTATCTGGAATCTGGAAGACCTTTAGATCTCCATGGACATAAAATTCAATTCAATTCTTCTCAAAATTCGAAAGTCTAAAGTTGTTTGTTTCTTAAACCTTTGGCTTTCTACATTAGAGAATGCACCCATTAGGCTGGCAAGGAATTTGGGATTTACAACAGTGAATAGATTGCCAGAAAAGTTACTACTAGGCTCTGTGCCTTGGAGATTAAGGGCGAAGAGAGGTTGTGCTACACATCCCCGCAGCATTGCAGAGCGGGTATGTGTAGGACTTTTGGTTTCCATGGACGATAAAATTCAATTCAATTTAACTTCAATCTCTCTCTCTCTGTTGCACCACTTGACGAAAAATACAATTCATGTCACAGGTGAGAAGAACGAGGATCAGCGACCGGATCCGGAAGCTGCAGAAGCTGGTGCCCAACCATAGTTGGAGCGACCTTCCGACCTCTCCGACCTTCCGACCTAGGTCGATATACCCCGACCCAGGTCGGGTATTTTTGCCGACCTTTCCGACCTTTTGCCAAAATCACAAATTTGATTTTTCCTTATATAAACATAAGATACATTTAAAACAACTCGTGTATTTTGTTAAGCTCTTACCATTCAGAGTTTGTTTAAGAGACAAGAAAGCGGTGTCACCGAATCACGGTGTTAAGCATCGATTTAAGGGAATCTTGGCTTAAGCTTTGGATTGGGAGCATGAAAAGAAGAGATTCCATTGAGATTCCAGGAGATTCGAGCCCTGTTCTATCATGCAATCAGAGGGAATGTTTCAAAAGTTTACCTGAGAAGCCGAAATCCCTCTCCAAATCAGCCAAAGTTTACCTGAGATGCTCAGATCTTGAAGCATTAGTGAGAAAACAGAGAGGTAAAAGCTTACAGCGGGGTTTTGGGAGCGCTTCGTCGGCCAAAAAGTCTCTGCTTTTTGGTTTTAGAAACGGGGAGGCGGGACACAAAGAAAAGGAGGGGAAAATTTTTTGGGTCTTTTTGACCCAATCGACCTGGGTCGGTTTAGACAGGTCGGAACAGGTCGGAAACGGGTCGGAGCAGAGGACCGACCTGGGTCGGCTCCAACACTGTGCCCAACATAGACAAGGTAAGCTGCATTAAGTTATCTGTTATAATTGAAAGGCACTCTCCACTGCAGAGCTGCACTGCTAAACATAGTTCCAATTCAATGGAAGCAGCAAACAAACACTGCAGAGATGTTGGACGAGACAATAGATTATGTGAAGCAACTGCAGCAACAGGTTCAGGTACTCTAAGATCTTTCTTATGAATCACTCAGTTACTTAGTACTTGTTTGTTTGATGGAGATTGATTAACCAGATTCCATTCATTTTCCAGGAGTTGAGCGAGCGCAAATCAGAATGTCGTGGATTATGTAAAACTTAAGAACAAATTCAACTCATTGGCAATGTTATGACATGACCATCATGATTGATTCACATGATTTTGATAAATCTTGCTGGTTTGGAATGATTTTCTCAATAAAATCATCTGGAATGTTCTTGCAATAAATATCTTATTTCCTAGAAGATTTGGATCACATGGGTACTTTTTTTAATAAATTGAGCGTATACCATGAAATTTGCTTCAACTTGCTCCTTATTTGCTTCAACTTGCCAACTTCCCATAACCGCAGCAAGTAACATGTCATTGGCACTTGAGGCTCACCTAGGCAATCAATGAGGCCTTTGCCAGTCATAATCTTGTTTGTATCATCCCTTTGTTTGTACTATGTACTCAATTGCGCTAGTTCAAGCATCACCGCCTCAATGGTTTTGTCGCCAACTAGCATGGGACCCAAAGTTATCCAACATCAAGAGAACTTGGGAAAGAACAAAAAGCAACACACCCTTATATCTTAACCCTAAAGAGGACTATGGCCATATAAATGGAAGAATCATGCAACAAGAATATATCTCACATTAGGTAGCTAGGGTATATCTTTGTGAGGTGATATATTCAATTGAGTGATCTTCTTGTAATATGAATATTATGGCCCACTTGGATGACATTTCTAGCCATGTCCACAATAAAGGGACTTAATCCAGATATACATAACGACACTAATAAGAAGCTAGGACAAAAGCTAATGTACATCCATGTGGGCCTTGCTTGATTACTTCATATTTTGGTCCCCATATAGTGATGGCTAAGTTTATATATAGTTGCCATAATCTATATGTGTGTCCTACCTAGATATAACAAGGGGGCTTCGCTACCGAAGGTCATAAAAAACTTGTGGGTGAACTTTGTTTTTGGTGAATTGCCTAGTCTATATTCATGTCCTACCTAGATATAGCAAGGGGGCTTCACTACCGAAGGTCATAAAAACCTTTGTGTGTTTGCCACTCCATATCATAGCAAAACATGTCAAAACATAGCATACAAGTGCATAAGTTTGTATATATTGATAAACTCACGATAGCTCGTTCTTGCACTCCAAATCCAAGTTTTAAGGATAGGGCTGATATTTTCCACCATCAGAAACACAAGAGTTAGAACCACACACGAGTTAGAACCTACATGAGACACAAGGCCCCCCAAAAATAATCATCAGCAGTTTTTTACATTTTTGAAATGAAACCAAGGTAGTGTTAGTTTGTGGGTTAATGGGTGTAAAATCGCTAGTGGGGTACAACTTTTGGCGAAGCGTTTAAGCACTTTAAGTCGCGATACTCATGAGGGACGTCGAAGCCGAATCACGCCCTTCTCCTCCTTTTCCCCAGGCGCTGGAAACTTCGAATGGTGTTTCCTTTGTTGATGATGGAGGCATGGGCGCGGATGATTTTCACAAAGATCGAGGTGCGTGCAATTCGGGGGTGAAGCCACACGAGGAAGAAGCTTGGTTGGAAAATAATGTCACGGATCGAGATTGGGATTTGTTTGGACAAAGAAGTTGAACAAGGGAAAGATAAAATGGCAGCGTGCAAAGGAGCATCTTCAAGAGAAGTTGGAAACACTGTAGAAAAATCTACAAGAATTGTCACAACAAAGAAGTAAGAAAGCAACCGGCCCTTGCTTTTGCGTTTGAAAATTGCACTAGATCAATACTTTTGAGGAACACAAAGTAAATTGGGCTGCATTTTTGTGCAATGCCAAAGATACCACAACAATAGACAAGTAAAAACAGAGTGAGGATGTTGTAGCACATGTTAGGAAAACTGAAATGAAGGCAAAGCCAAAAGGTGGCGGCTGGATCAAATGATATCGGTGCATGTGATGAAAACATAAAAACCTTAGAGAATGCAAGACGGGGAGATTGGAAAATTAGTTTTACTTATCACAAAGAATCTAGAGGCGATGGGAAGTGAGCTGAAAGGCAATGAGAAGGCCTCCTCAATTACGAAAATGATGTTGGAAGAGGTCGAGAACGGTTTTAAGACAGAGCCACAAATGATTTGGCTAAAAAGCAGGGAGGAGTTCAAGCTTAATCCAAACTGCGGAATTGAGGCGAAATTAAAGATTTGGAGCGATCAGTCGGATGGAAACTTGGCACGAGGAACAAGGTACAAAAAGCAATGAACCCTACATCGTTAATGAGCGGGTCAAATGTAAACTCAAACTTGAGGAGGAGTTAAAAGTTCTCGAAGAAGAACAGAGACTTACGCAATTCTACATAAACAATTTTGGAAGCTGAAAATGGATACTCCTGCTACATTTAGCATCTCTACTATTATCATGAGATAAGTTGTTAGTGGAAGATCCATTTTATACATGTTCAACATGTGGTCCGGAATTCACTAAAGCTTACTGAGTTAAGTTTAGCCTTGAATTGCCAACATGAGTATCATATATTTTGCTTGTTCATTGTTGAGAGGAGGACAATGTATTCATGGTTGCCACGAAAGGTGCGGAGGGTGTATTTGACGAGCTAGGTTTTGGCCATATTGTAGGTGCTTCAAATGGTACACAAAAAAAGGATGTGTTAATCCATCCTTCAATTGAGGTCTCACCCTTCAGGGTTCAAAGAAGGACAATGGTGCCATTTGAAGATGCACAACACACCGCAAAGTCCTATAGGAGTAAGTCAATTGTGACCGATTTGAATGCAACAACAGAACCACCACCACCAGTCCAAGAAGCTATAGAAGAAAGGCGTAAAACGGCACCGGTTGTAAACACCACGGCACCGGTTGTGGAAAAACAACAGACTTCGATTGTACACACCGAAGCACCTCGGGAAGTTGAGGGAGTAATTCCATCGGATGAGGGCAACTTGGGTGAATATTTGCCAAAAAGAAAGGGCGGTAAGAACAAAAGAGGGGTAATTTGGAGGACTGCAAAGAAGTTGTTCGGACTACAAGAAAGAGAACAAGAAGTAGCTATGCTAAAGATGCAGGAAGCAGTCTCAATCATGACACCACCACACAGCCGAAGTATGTTTCAAGATAATGCGAGAATCCGGCCCCTCAAGTTTCGGGTGAGCCCGATCTTCAACAAGTGATTGATGCCTTAATAACCACGAAAGGGGTGTGGGCATCGGCCAAGAAGGCCACAACTTAGTGTTGCTTTAAACATTGAATATTATTGATTTTCTTTTTGTTGCATTCATCGTAGGATTAAAGTTGATTCATTGGGTCGAGAATCTGCTTTGTTGTCTGAGAAAGGTTTCCACATTCAACCCATTTTTCATTTTCATCTTCATCTATTTATTCATGTAGTAATTCCTGTTGTGTAGGTATTCAGGATGTTCCAACGTACTAAACATTGATTTGGCAGCAAAGGATAAACTCATTGTCTTGGATTTAAATGGTGTGTTGGTAAAAACATTTGGTGCAAATGAACACATACGCTTAGGCGGGGATTGACAATGATATACACTAGCGTTAAAGAAAGTGATATTGAGACCCGAGGCGGTGTTCTTCTTGAAGACTTTGTTCTGAAGTGTTGTGTTGGTATATGGTCATCAATGCAACTCTCTAATGTGGAAGATGTGCTGCAAGTACTATGTCCAGATTTGAGGGACGAATTTCAATTTGTATGGGGACAGGAAAAATGTGTGAAGACCAGTTTTCACCACCCTAACAAACCTGACTGTCCAGTCATGATGAAGCCACTTGGGAAAATATATGAGTCATACCCAAGATTCAAAGGTAAGACTTTGCTTCTTGATGATTCATTATACAAGTCTTACCTTACTTGCCCCTCGAAATTTGCAAGGGTACCGTGCATTCAAGATGGATGTCCATGATGAAGTGCTAACAGTCCTTCTTCCAAAGATAGAAGAAATACTGCAGGCCAAGACTGAGGAAAAAATGAAGTTACTGGTGAAGAACACACACAGATACAAGCCTTGGCCTAAGACAGATAGAAAGATTATGAAGCTATGCTTGGAAAGACTTTACGAAAAAGCGATTCTGATTCTGCGAGGTTTGTGAAGGAGGAATTGAGAAGGTTTATGGTGATGGCGATTGTCATTCTCCATGATTATTGGCCCTGTTTGTCATTTATTTAGGCCAAGGAATCCTACACTTTTCATGTACCATCTTTATCTTAATTTAAGAATGTTTTGCTATATTGTTTATGTAGTTCAATGCGAGACTTGTCTATAAGTTTTTGCTATATTGTTTATATCTACTTCAATCTTTTGCCAAGGGATGCTTAAAACTTACCAAGTGCTTAAACAAAAATTGCCAAAACACTAGGTAAAACATATATGTTAAATCTTGTTTGCGATTACTTCTTGTTATGCTATATATTTGTGTGCTCTTGTGTTCAGTGCTTACTCACAAGCACTGCTGAAACTAATTAAAGTGCTTAGTGTTTGAGCGAGAGCACTGTTACATTCAAGCAGAATATGGACTGTACAAGAATTCAATGTTTTGCCACCTGCATGGGTAATAGAAGTAAGAACATCAAATGAATTCATTCTTTACTTAATAGAAAAAATAAAATGTGATGCTGAAAAGAAGTAGATGAGACAGTATAGAGAAAAATTGTGAGAGACAAAAATTTTTGTATATTAACAAATTTTTACAAAAAAGGCCTTGGGGCGGTGTCTTCGATTCAGGGTGTCTTTGATCGGGGGTGGTCTTGGGGGTGTCTTTGAGCAGGGGGTGTCTTGGGGGGTGTCTTCGGGGGTGTCTTCAAGGGCTACGGCTCCTCCACACATTCTCCTCCAATTCCTGCCTCCCTCGACTCTTAGTGGTGGCTCTTCATCATGACTCGAAAAGCAAGCTGTTTTTTTTCTTCTTCTTCATCGCCTCTTCCTCTTCCTCTCCATCTTCCTCTTCCTCCTCAGAATTGTCTTCCTCAGAATTGTCTTCTTCTTCTTCAGATTCCTCTTCTTCTTCCACTTCCTCTTCTTCCTCTTCTTCTTCTTCTTCCACTTCTGCTCCACTACGTAAACAAGAAAATCAAGAATGTTAGAAAAAGAAAAAAAAACAAAACAAAAAAAATGCAAAACAAGATAATACCTTCTTCTTCCTCTCGATCTTGATTATGCGTTTCTTGAATCCGGGCTGAAACCCGGCTCGAAGAAGTAGGCCCCTTGTATTGCGGAGTGACATCCGCATCTTCGGCACTTGTTTAAGCACATACTCACGGTGCTTGGTTTCATTTGCATCATGAGAGGCCATTGCAAATAAACGGAGCGGGCGAGGCTTAATTGGAACGGATTCGCCCGGCTTAAAGGCGGTGGCGTGAGGGCGTAAGAAGAGCTGAAATCCTATGATTAGGGGCCTAGTGCTTAAATCCTATGCTTAGGCGCGTCATTATCTGAAAAACCTCACAGCGTCGGAACAATTAATTAAGTAACCGGGCTTAAATAATTGCGATACGACCATTGGAATTGACACATGTCACATCGAGGAAATGCCTTTACAATATAATTTTGCCAAGAATGTTGGGATAGTGATGGTATCAAAATAAATAATTGAATGTTATTCCAATGTCACAAATGTACATTCTTAAACAACAATTCAATCTTCATTTCAAAAAATGCGTGTCCATGCACACCACCCTTGTGCATCCTCACTATTATTAATATATATACAAATGTGTGCTTACGTGCTTAGGTGCTGGAACAACAAATCACTTGAAAAGAATGCCATCAATTTGGTTAAGTGTCAAAGAATTACAATGTTATTGGTAGACTGGCCATAATTTTTTCATGGGTCTCCTGTGAAATTTTGTACATGTCTGTGCCTTCAATTTTATCCATATCAATTTTAGGATATCTTACCACATGGCTGTGCACGGAGGCTTCGGGTTGTTTAGTGAGCAACATATACTTGAAATTACCCAAGAATTGATAATACAATCCACTTAAGATAACCTCATGCACTCCAAATTTTTGCCCCCATCCATCTTTGTATGAATCTTCAAGTGTGCATTTGGGTTACGTGCACTTGAGGATGTAGAAGTCCACACCCTCTGAATTATCGCCTCGGCATTCAGCGCAAAATTGTCACCTACCTCTACCAAATTATTGATCCATTCATTGGCTTGTTCAAGAGTCTCCTTTTTCTTCTCAACTCCTGGTTTTAAGTCGGTTACCTCCCACTTTCCAAATCTACTGTATTGATGCGGGGAGTCCCAATTATGATCCATGCAAAACAAGCGAGAAACATGACAGGCATCTATGAGCAAGCCCTGTTTGGTCTACTCCCTCAGCGGATGTCCGTCACAGTGGATCTTCTTTGTGCCTTTAAGTGTTTCAATTTCATATTCTTCCATGTTTGCCACAACAACAGGTTCAATTTCCCAAAAATATCTTTTGATCTCATCTGTTTCATCAAGCGGTAGATGCTGGAAATATGTACCACGAGAAAATTTACAATATCTTTAGCATGCCTCAGTTGCACACCATTGTGTTTGAGTTGTTCCTTACTTAACAGCCTTTTGATAACAGCACCTGCACCATCATGTTCACCTTTACCATGAGCAGTGGCAAAGTAGTTCCACACTATTTCCTTACCTGCCCAAGAAAAAAAAAGGTTTTCCTGACTTGAATTGTGATGAGCAGCCATCACTCCAAACCCAATGCTTCTCATTGTTCCTTAAGCCATGCAACATGCTTTTGTAGGCAGTGTTCCACAAATAATGAGTCATGCACTTTATCATCAGAAATGTAAAAGTGAGTCTCTTTTATGACTTTCCTACCATTGTTGAGTCTATTCCTGATCTGCTCCAATCTTCTGTTCTTTTTTTTTCTTCTTTGGACAGTCTTCTTCTGTCTGCACAGGAACAGGAATATCAGCACTTTTGTCATGTCTATATGTTATGTGAACAAGTATAGAAACTTAATTACGTATGCGGTGCATTGTGGGGCTCATATCTTTGTAATTTTTCTGCAAAGTCAATAACAGATACAATTGTATCTTCTGGAAATGATGACACGCATTGTTTAAACTGATTGGCCTGCCAATGTGCTATGTAATTGTGTGGAATAAAATCGGATATTACCTTCTTCACATCCTCTTGAAACTCTTTGGGACTTCTCTCCTTCTGTACTAATCTCAAGGCAGGGTTTGTACCTCAAAGCCTTTCTTGGATCCCCTCAATTCTCCGTCTGGTCCACAGGTTGCTTTTCAAATGTCTTCCAAGTAACTAGTCTTGAACCCGTGCCATCCATTTCTGTGGACATTTTCTAATTCTATCCAACCCACATTTTTTACACGCCAACATCAAGCGGTTATGATCAAACCACTCCTCATCATCACCTTTTTGCGGACCACTTGTCTCCATAAATCACGGGTGCACTTGATTGTATGCTCCTTGGCTGCACATTACGGGCGAGGCCACAAATCTCACAATGGCGGTTGCAATTGTCATGAACTCCACCCGATTTTCGGGCTGTTCAATCCTCGCATGATGTATTCAAATTTCAAGTGGTAAATGCAACAAAGCATGTATGCCTCTCGCATCCTCCTTACAAAACTCGGTTTCAACCTCTCAAAAAGTCGCAATGCAATTTTGATATGAGGATTCTCCTCTCTAAAGCGAGGTAGAATTGCAAGCTGAGGAAATTGTGTGAATGCCAAATAAATGCTACATATAATGAACCATACAATATAGGATGAATACTTACTTGGTGACTTCAAGAAGGTGAATGGATGTTCCATCTTTATTCTGTCTCTCGATACATACTTCCACGTCTTTCTTGTATGGAGAAACTCTTGTATTTTCGTCCCGAACTTGATAACACTTCTCTATTGTGTTCTAACATGCTATCCATCCGCTTCCTCCTCCACGAACATTGACCAAGGTCCTTCCCCTTTGTTAGCTTGCACCCTTCTTTGAAAAGCATTTGAAATTGTTTTTTGGGATGCCGAAACAATCTGGCCACTCGCTTGATTCAATGGCTTGACACCATTTGTACCTGCCAGCGACATTATGAGGGTGGACTTCCTTGCCACGAAGCATGTCATGATTCCTCTCAAACTTATGTTCTTGCATTGTTTCCTTCAAATTCTTCACCATTTGCTTTCTACCATAGTAACCTGCTTAGATTTCTTTATAAAAAGCAATTGGTAAATCCTTGCCCTCAAAGAAGGCATCAAGGATCGACCTTTGTCATTGTCATCAACATTTGTACTAATTTGGTTGAATACTTCATAAATTTCTCCTGAAATTTCTCTTATTCTTGGTCACTTTCGGTCTCAATTTCTTATTCTTCTTTGAAGGCGAATCTTTAGAAGGGGATTCTTCTTCATTGCTACCTTCTTTGCATACAATTTTGCCTCGATCTCTCTTCCTTCTTTGCATCAATGGCTCTGTAAATTGAACGGGGAGAGGAATTGGGTTTCATCTATCCCGGATTGAAGTGTATTGCAAAATTGGTGAGGGCAAATTGTTGAATTTCGGTTCAGGCAATTCTTGGAAACAATTAGTCCCTCCATTTTGCTTGAATTCAAGATGGGTTAGCCCGCCATCCAGGAATATGGCGGGCTACAAGCATTCATGTTTCCGGCACCAAACATGTTCATGATTCTCTCAGCCTGTCATTTGACGGGCGCGCACCCTACATGTCAATACTTCAATCACGCACGTCGTGTTTAAAACACACCGATTTTAAGCACTTGTAAGCGGCGTCTGGACGGTGATTTCTGCTACCCAGTACCGATTTTGCACCCTAATTTGATTTACAACTAATAGTTATATAGTGTGGTTCTTACTCATGATTTATTATATAATTTGTTATTATTGTTCACCATTATGGTTTTTCATTGTAGTTCTTTTGATTGGTTTGTAATAATGCTTTATTGCTACGTTTTTAAGTATGTAGCCTAATCAATAATGTAGGTAATAAACCACTATTAATTTGGCAAACAAAGTGGTTTTTTAATCAAATTATATGCACCTTTTCATAAGAACCAATGTTGTTTCATAGAAACCATTAGCATTATAAAGTCGTAAATAGGCAGCCAATTGTATGAATTTCTTCATTAACTAACTAGTAATGGTGCCCAGCGTTGCTGGGCATAAGTTGAGAGCCTGTAAATGCTTTGGGATGCAGTGAGAAAAGCCCTATCCCTTTCCCTTTCCCTTTTGCTCTATCCCGCATTTCATTTTTTCTTATTTTCTCTACTTTTTTTTTTCTTTCCCTTTTTTTTCTCGTCTTTCTCACATGTTTCCTTGTTTCCCCATCCCTTTCCTTCCCGCTTCCCTCTTCCCGATAACCTTTTTCCATTCCCTTTTTCCACCTTTTCCCTCTTCTCTTTTTTCTTTGCCCTTTTCCCTTCCCCTTTCTCTTTTTTTATGCCTTTTCTTTTCCCCACCCTTTTTCCATGTCTTCCCTTTTTCTCAACCTTTTACTCTTTCGCCCTTTTCCATGCCTATTTTCCCTTCTCTTCCTCTTTTTCCCACTCTTTTCCTCCTTTTTTTGTGTGCCCTTTTCCCTTCCATTTTTCTTTTCCCCCTCCCGTTTTCCATGCCATTTTTACCTTCCCTTTTTCCATCTCCTCACCCTTTCCCTCTTTCCCTTTTCCATTTTCCTTTTTTCTCTTCCCCTTTTCCATTTTCCTCATTTTCTTTTTCCCGTGCCTCTCTCTCTTTCCTCCCTTTTCCATTCTTTTTTCTTTTCTATTTCTCTTTTCCCATGACCTTTTTCCCACCCTTTTCTTCTTTCTATTTTTTCCGTGCTTCCTTTTCCCACCCTTTCCCTCTTCCCGTGCAATTTTCCCTTCTTTCAACCCTTCCTTTTTCTTTTCTCTTTTTCTTTTCTTTTGTCCTTTTTCCCTTTCCCTCCCGTCAATCACTCCCCTGCTTCCCTTTCCCTTTTTTCCCGTTTCCTTTTCTTGATGGATTTTTTTCTTTCCATTTTCCTCCTTTGCCGATCCTTTTCCTGTGCACTTTTTCCCTTCCTTTCCTTTTCCTTTTCCCTTTTTCCATGCCTTTTGCACATTTGTTTTATTCTCTTATTTCCTATACCCATTTTCCTCTTTCCCCACCCTTCCTCTCTTGCCCCTTTTCTTTTCCCTTTTTTAGCGCAACAGCCTAACCCTGGGTGTCACATTATCTCAAAGCCTAGCCTATCCACGTGTACTAAAATTTGACGTGGACTTACCTTCAACCACAAGATCTGGATCTATAAAAATGTACGACTCAAAAAATTAGTTATTTCTGAATCGTCGCGTAGCTCGTTTCCTCCTGGCCTTCCTTTCCTTAGGTTCCTCCCTCTCTCCGATTCTTTGAGGGGTCTTGCTACATAACCCGTATTTCGAAAATAGGATTATGGCACTAGAATACTGCCTCCCTGGAAACTATCATATCCCAAATAAATGATGGGCATGATTTCTTCCTCATCTTTCCCACGACCCATCCCAATGATAGATCCCTTTTTTATTTATTTTTCCTATCCGGTTTTGTCGAAATGGTTCGCCGGAGTGGAAGAATAACTTAATGCAGGAAACCGCCTATGCATCGACTTATCTTCTTAGGTTCGCCAGATTAAACGGTGGAAGCGTGAAGGATAAACCACATTTGCGTGGCTTGTTTCACAGAATAAGAGCTTTGCTAGCCCTCAATTGCTACTTCATATCTGTTGCAGGGAAGTTTTGCTTGCCCATTTTCCTTTTTGAACTTTAGAAGTTGGTGTTCTGACTATCTTAGCTCTATCAATGCATTGGAGATGGCACTGTACCTACTCTTAAATTAGCTGTTTATCCTGGCATTTGCAATCCAGTGGAAATGGGCTTCACATACGAGAACAATTTAGCTTACATAGAAAGGCATGTTTCTATATCACCTTCTGCTTTCCAGTCAGTTGCTGCATTTTCTTCTCTCTAGCTAAAAGCTCTTCTTATCCAGGAAGAGCTAGGTCATGTAACGAGGAATGAAGGATATGAATTTGGTAGAATGATTGAGGAAGCTAAGGCCCTTGGACTTGCAATGGGAATCGCTTGTGTAACAAGGTAAGACATCTATACCTGTATTGCAGCAGCCCCTCCTCATCGCATTTGTCATCTTCCTTCTCTTTTAGTTAATAGAAATATTATTGTACACTAGCTTGGAAGAAGCAGAAGCACAATGTGCAACGTTCCATGCCATGAAACTATGTGTAAGTTCTGCACCTGCATGACTGTATAGGTTTGTATATAACATAGTAAGGAGCCAAACAGTTTGAAGACATTTCATATCAACTATTCATATTAACCTTGCTTCACATTATTTATCTACAGCCTTCATGCAATATGAGGCTTTGAAACCGAATGTCATGTCTCGAATGAACACTCTGCGTTTGCTCCAAATTCGTGCCTTCTGTTTTTAAATTCCTTGAAAATCACCAATATGAATTTGGTTATGCCTCCCCGCAAACCTAGCTCCGCCGAGGTAATCCATCCTGGCAATTACTGGGTTTCTAGTACAGATTGAGGATTTCACATTACATTTATTTGAAGGTCTCTTAGTGTAGGCAAAGTAGACAGCGCAGAATTTGGGGCCAGCATCCAGGTCCGTTACTAACATTCTTTATTCTACTTCTTTCCTGCATGGCAGTACAGACTGATCGATTTGTGTATAGTTCTAACAGTTTCCAAATTTTCTATGACGAGTAGATTTGTACAACATGGCAACAATATTTCTTTCTGTTGGATTTATTGCTTCCAATTATCACTCCACATCTTCAACTTTTCTATGACTTTGCCCGATCAGACACTTCTTGTATTTTGTTTTCATTTCTTGTGCATCAGAGAGTAATAAAATATCTACCACACAGTTTGAATCCTTTCCTGGAAATAGTCTATTTACCTGGAGAAGCAAAGAGGTTAGTTTAAGTACCACAGAAGCTGAACTCAACGCCTTGTACTAAAAAATGACGTGACTATCAAATTTATTCCAGGATCTTCAATTCCCTTTTCGATCAGCAAAGCTATATATTGATAATTGAGGAGCTATTGCTCGGGTCAAAGATTTTAAATATCATCATGATACTAAACATCTTGATCTCAAAGTGTTTTGTACAACAGTTCGTCTGTTCTTATGTCCATAGAAAATGCAGTTAACTCATTTAATGTACTTTCTTTGTGTCAGCATAGTTGGGATGTTGCCAAACTTTCACTCCCTAACAAAAGTGTAACAGGCCTAAGTTTGTAACATTAAAGGTGACCTTCATTTCTGACTGAAAACTAAGGTCTGGTAGAAGCCTAATTTTATCAACTATGTAGGTTTTATTTCCTTTTGCACAGGGCTACTGGCTGTGGCTTTCCATATAAATGTTTTGTTGTTAGATTTCGGTAGGCTGCATACAGGGTTAAATGCTAGTTTGACAGCAAGTTATAATGCTCAGATCAGTGACCTAACAGGGTTTCTTGGCAGCATGTTAAAGCTAGCATTAGTTGTTCGACCCATCTTTGTAGTGCTAGTTATTTGCGAATCATGGGCCTCTAGCAAAAAAAAAAAAAAAAAAAAACTGAGTTTTGCTTGCATGGTTTCACACTAAACCTTTCAAGTTGTAACCAAAGATATTGTATTAAGTTGGAGGCTATTCTTATTTTGGTCGATGCTATTGTTCTCATGCCATCCTTACTCCAGCTATGGTGTACTTGATTTATTTACATGATCTATTTGTCTTACGGTGTTTTCGCTTGCCTGTTTCCTGCACTTCCTCAGTTCTAGCATCCCCAGCTTTGATCTTACTTCTTTGTCTGTTCTGTGAATAATTTAGCCGGAGCTTTTATTTTGAGGTCCAACTTCAGCCCCTGAGGTATGCTGATAGCTGATTTTGCCTCCAATGGCCTCGAAAGTTTTCAGTTGGGACAAAGAAGTGGCACATCAGCATGAATACCACTAAAGCAGAGTTTAAAGCTATATGCCACACAAAAAAGAGATGATCTAGATGATTTACATCTCTAAAGACTTGCAACTCATGCATATGAGGAAATGCTGATCTCCCTTTTGCTTAGTCAAGCTCCAGTAAATGAGACAGATGGAGGTGGGAATACTGCACTTCACTGGTTACTGAAACAGACAACACCAATGAATAAGCAGAGTGTGAATATTAGGATGGTAGAAAAACTCCTTGAAGCAGGTGCAAGTGTAACTTTGGGTAATAAATTTGGGGCAACTCCTGTTCAGCAGCTGGGCATGGGCATGGGCATCTTGTTTCTTCGCAAGAGATACTAGTTATAAAGAGTACACAGCGATAAAGCTGCCTTCATGCTCTGCAGCACTAATCAAGGACTAGAAGCTGCATACCAGCCTGCTAATGTGTACTGAACCTCAGTTGAAATGACTTACAACTACTCACAGAAAGTCTTTTTGACACGTAGAAGCATAATAAACATACAGGTATATTGTTGCGCCTACCATTTATCCATAAAATACTGCACCAACCCTTTTATGCAACTGAGTTGTTATATAGCTTAGTGCATGAATGTGAAAGCAAACTTCAGGATATTTTCCTGTGGTCATGTATTGATGAGGCAATAGATCAGGTATGTGAAGACGGCAAAGAAGATAGCACTGACTTTGGAACCTATAATGAAGAAGGCGTGTATAAAAGCACAATTGCTGTACTTCGGACAATACATCATCTGCGCAAAGGAAGTTCTACATATAGTGCTTTTTCACTACTGCCGTGCAATGAGGATGAAACATTAGGTGCTGTTATTGACGAACCATAACTTCATGTCAAGTAAATGAAATAGCTGTAAATGTTTCTAAAGAAATTGCCTGAAATTTTGTTTGGCTATATAGGAAACGATACAATCATGATGTAAATCTCTTATGTCTTCTAAACATCCATCCATTCTGCCATGCATATGTTTGGCCTGTTTGTTTAAAGCGGTGGACAAGCGACTAAATCAAAGTGGACAGATAACCTTGTTTGTGCCACTGTACTATGCTGAAACTGCCACTATTATATGCTGCCGGAAAATTGTTGCATTGTCACATCTCGTATACAGGCGATATTCTACAAAAACATGCCTACAAAAACATCAAACTTGTACCTAAGACATAGAATATATATCCATAATAGTAGCGTTATCAGTGACTTGCATTTTCTATATGTCATTGTCCTTCTTATGCAATGCATTTTCTATATGTCATTGTCCTTCTTATGCAATGTAGTAACGTAACCTTGCTTCATACAACAAGACAACAAAGGTATTGCAAGAAAGATAAATGATGATTTAAGTGAAAGGGTCTTGGTGGCAGTGAGTCAACTGTCGAGCCTTGCACCTCACCCCTAAATTATAACATGACTTCGCACATCGTCATTTAACTTGGATGTGTATGGTATATTTGACTATGTGGAATGATAGTGATTTGCATGTATTTTGCAGTTCAACAAAAAATAATCATAAACTCGATAAAGAGATTTTTTCAAGTATTGATTATGACTTGTACTAAAATCAGCCTAGCTTGAGTATTTCTTTGATTAATAATTTGTCTGGTAATGTTTTCATTAGCAAGCTAACCTAATCAAATGCGAAACTGAATCCAAGCCTAAAACTGCCCAAGCCCTCTGTTGCGCCTTTTTGCTAGTTCTTTTTTCCCTTTCTTCACCATTTTCCTCTTCCATTTTCTCTCATGCCCTTCCCCCCTTCCCTTTTCTCGTTTCCCTCTTTCTTTTTCCTTGTCACCTTTACCTAGGTTCCCTTTCCCCCTTTTCCCTTTCCTTTTTCTTTCTTCTCACTTTCCCTTTTTCTATGCCCCTTTTCTTTTTCCCTCTCCCCATCCTTTTCTTGTTCCCCCTTGTCCCTTCCCTTTTCCTCATTTTTCTAACCTTTCACTCTTCCCCTTTTCTTGATGCGTTTTTTCCCTTCCCTTTCCCTCTCTTTTTTTTTCCCTTTTCCTATGCCATTTGTCCCTTCTTTTTTCATCTTTCCTCAACGATTCTCTTTTTCCCCCTTTTCCCATGTTCCTTCCTTTTCCCATGTTTTTTTTCTCCTCCCCTTTTCTATGCTTTTTTTCTCCTTCATTTTCTCCTTTTTTTCAACCTTTTCCTCTTTCCTTTTTTTTTTCATGCCCTTTCCATTTACCTTTTACACTTTATCTCTTCCTCCTTCCCTCGTGCCCCTTTCCCAGGTTCCCTTTCCCTTTTTCGTTTTCCATGCCTTTTTCTCTTCTCTTATCCCCACCCTTTTCCCTTTTCCTTTTACCCTTTTCCCTTTTCCCCATGCCTTTTTGCCCTTCACATTCTCTCTTTCCACTTCCTTTTTCCCTTTCCCCCTTTTCATTTACCCTTTCCCCTTAAGAGATCAAAGCATGACCAATCACAGTGTTGGTAAGTCGTGCAATAAATCTAGGCCTTCGGATGCATCCAGATGATCTCGGCCATTCAAATTAGGGCTCGGTGCACTACTTACGGTATAACATTATAATATATAAGATAACAGCTTCTTCATTTAAATATTATAATTTTGTTTTAGTATAATCTGTATTATTTATATGACGAATTAATAAATGTTCATTAAGCATTCCATTGGTATTTTATAGTAGAAAGACTTGATGAATATTACATAAAATAAATGTGGTCATGAAGTAGTCATAATTGGCCTTTGCAATGGGTGCAGGGATTTGAACCCTAGTATTTCCATTTTTCTCCAATGGTAAACTAGCATAAAGGCATCAGTTTGCATCAGTTCAGCTAATATAGTTCCAAAAGTTATCATTGTTATCAAAGAAGGAAAGAAAAGGAGAACCCAATACATAAAAGCAATAGAAACACTTCCTATTACGCACCACCAGAAAAGAGAAGCTAATAGATAAAAGCAAAAGAAATACATGTCATGCATCATCATAAGTTCAAGAACTTTGATATTATGGAATATGAACTTGTGAAGTCGCTTAGACAACCCGTGCAATATTGGGCATCAAAGTAGTGAACTTGCAGATATGCCCAATTGAATCTATACCGTTGAACCTCTCGCTAATTTTCCTGCATCGCAATATCTTTGTAAGCACAGTATAAGAGGAAGTTTCAAACGTATAAAATAATATACCTTGACAAACTTTGATGGCTTTGTGGAAGTTTGAACTTCTTGACGCGCTTCTTTTCAGTCTTAAGCATGGTTGAGTAGATGCTTTTAAAAAATGGAATATTAATGATGGTGAAATTGATGAGGTGTTAGCTTGTGCATAAATCATCTAAAGGCTATAATCCATAATTGATTCCTGCATTCAATGAAAACAGAGATGTAATACTGTAGGGCGCCATCTCCTAAAAAAAAGATGGAATATTGCATTGATTTCTTACAAGAATAAAGATGTCGATGAGGCCAAGGATAGGTTCTGTACGTATGAAATCTAAGTTCCTGACGTATAAAGTTAAAAAATACGTATTTTTTTGAAAAAATGTATTTTACGTATTTTTTAGTCGCCGGCCGGAAAACAAAATTTGCGTATGCACATTTTATACGGCAAATATGTGTCGTATCATACAATTCATATGTATTCTATATAAAACGTACAGCGTATTGAACCTATCCCTGGATGAGGCATCAGCTTGTGCATAAATGATCATCTATTCAGGATTTTGCATTCAATAAAAATATAATATTTGATGACGACATCTCCTAATTTGCAATAGAATCAATTAAGATGCATTAACACCATTACTTGCGTAGAAAGCATGCTTACCCTTAAAAAGAGAGACATCTCAGAATTGGACGCCATGGAGATGGTCGTGGAGTTTGATGAACAAATATTATGGCACACGAATGCCATTGCTCATCTTCAATGCATCATAGAACTATATGTGAACCATCAGAATATCAGAGAATGCATCTCAAACAATACCGCATGGGCCTGAATTCAGAATAGAACAACCTTTGAAAATTGATGGAATCAATGCAGTACATTTATCTACAGAAAAAGCATGTGCCACGAGTCTAATTATATAAAATAGACAATAATAGTTCTTTGATCAGTAGAGTGACAGCCACAAAATGAGCCATAATTTATGCAAGCAATCACTACAAGGACAAGTAGGAAGAATATAAACATGGTCTAATTAGATGTTAGGTTCCTAAAAAGATACACATTCACATTTACTATCGGAATCCTGTAACCTCAAACAAGAGTTCCATTTTGGCAAGTTCTACTTGAAATAGAGGTTTGATCGTAGAAAGATGCAAGAGACTAAATCAAGGTTCTTTTAGCAAACACAACCTAAAATAACTGCAACATGTATTCAAAGTTAGGACATGAATGAAACTTAAAACAATAAGAGAAAAAATGTTAACAACCCAAAAATGTTTTATTAGAAAAAACTACTTCTAACCTCCGTAAATGTGTGCAACAGTAGAGTCGGGAATGGTTGTTCCAATTTCAAATAGAGCATTTCAATGATGAAGGCTGTATAACAAATATTAGCAGACCAATTAGCAAGTTCTTTGGCAGATGATTGCACTATGAACCGAAATCAAGAAATGGGCAACTGATTAGAGAGAATAGCATTTAGTTCCAACATTACCTGGAGCAGACGCAATATGTAAGGGCTTGCATGGAGCAATATAAATATGGCTGCTGTCAATTCATTCCTTCTTCTCACAAACCAATGCAAGATTATTTACAGTTATTACTGCGACACATACTAACTTCAACATTAGAAAGGAATGCAGATGATGGAACAGGTGAGGTACCTCCTTGTCTTCTGCAAGTCTGCATTCCTGGCAATGATGTTTGCATGACTGCCATTTGTAATGTCAACATGCTCAGCCTGATGCGGCTACTTCTAAGGAAGAAACTGGACCTCCTTGTGTGGAAGTTGAGAGCAAAGATATGATATTGTTGCACAAACATGCTTGACATAGCATGCAACATTCCACTGTGTTCTAAAGTAGAAAATATTCATATGGTTCAAGCCAAAATTGTCATGTATAGCAACTAGCTGCAGCTCCTGGTACATGATGTTGGAAAGCCAGATGTGGTCTCCTCTGTAATTCTGAAGGTAACCACTTCTTCAACATGAGGGTTCAGGATAAACCTAAAAGAAACTCTTAAACAGATAAAAGCAATGCAAATGTTTGTACTGGAATACTTGTACGATCTATTTGACAAGAATCTTGTAAGCCTTCGACTTGGGGAATAATAAAATCAGATATATTACATTTAACATCATGCTGGAACCATTCCAGTGAAAATTTCCAATGCTAATGACTATGAAAACTGCATTAATGATTCTTTAACAAGTCCAAGCACCGAGAAGGGGAAATATTTCTCCCAAGCTTTCTGTTAAATTTGAAACAAAGGTGTATGTGGGGAAAACTATGTAGAAACGGAGGATTCCAAATAAGTGAACCATAAAATTTTCCATGCATTAATAAAAAAATGTCTAGAAGCCTAACTGTTGTTGAAGGCCTTGTCATTAAAAGTAGTTTGTGTGGCATCTATAGCACGTCGTTTTGGATCGCAACATGCCAGCTTATTGTTCGGGCTCGAAAGGAGAACAGACTGCTCCACCGCTGCCAAAAGACATCCTAAAAAAAAAGCCCTAATCTTTCAGTCAATTCGAATTTCCAGCAATCACCCAAATATGTAGTTCAATTGATTGTATACAATACAATGCTATAAACCTCGTGCGCCTTAGAAAGATAACCCCTAGGGTATGCACACCAATTGTGAATACAATGATGATGACAGAAAATATCTCTGTATTAATGGGATGTTTTTATCTTGTTTTGTGGACCATTGATCTGGGGAATATTCTCAGATCAAGGGCCTCTAATTTTTTCCACATGAACCCCTTGAAAATTTCAATGGTGCAGCTGAAATTAACAAAAACCAGTGGTCTGTCACAAATATTTACAATCCAAACCTTTGCAGCACAATTTCTTGCCAGAAGATAGCTTAAGCGGAGAATGAAAAAAGTCATGCTGGCCATGGCTACGCCTTGGAATCTGCACGGAATGGCAGGGGCTCCTACACACCAAAAGAAATATAAATAAACCAGCGCATAAGTCTACCTGGCATCACCTCAAGCCTTTCCAAAGCCTCTAACCGTTGCTCAAAGCCTCAAGTAGCAACAACGCCACTCAGCGTACAACAAAATCGGTTGAACACCTGCAACAGAATCGGCGCTGTGCAGATCTTATTTGAGCTAGGAATCCCCTAACAACCTCCAGGCCAATCTCAAAGCTTCCATGCATTGACATCCAACACATCCCAAACCTCTTGCACCCTTTTGCAACACAAACACAAAAATACCCTTTTGCCAATGCTGCGGACCCTAGAGAACTCAGGGCTGGAAAAACCACAGACAAATTTACACAACAAAACTGTGCTCCAGTGCAGATAGAGATGCTGGGCATCAATTCCAGCATGCCAAAACTTTTCCACTTCTGAAAAATATTACTTTTCTTGAACCATTGCAAAAAGTAAACCTTAACCCTAGCCTCAAATAGAAATTATGCAGCCACACCCAACAAGCACCATAAACCCTGCAAAAACTACGGTTCTGCATACAGTACGATACGGGAATCATATTTCCAACCACTGCGAGAATACCCTCCTGCTATACGAAACGAATTGTGCAAGCATAATGACAATGACAATGACAATAATGAGATACATTATTATCTTTGGTGTTGCAGTTTGTATACCAAGTAAAATTAGTGTGTCCAAATTGGTGGCAAAAAAAAACTACATTCCAATATATATGCCACTTGCATATTGCAACTATGTGTGGGATGGGCACTTATAAATGAGCCACTGATGACAAAAAAGATCGCCAATCTTAAATAGAACTATTATATGTGCCTTTTGTATCTTCACAAATAGTATAATTGTCATGCCATATGAAAACTAAATTTTGAATTTGCCAATTATACTAGTGAAAATGGCAGATTCATAAAAATGTGCCATTTGTGAAACTTAAAATTGCCCTTAAAGGGCAAACCCTCATTTGTGTGATGGTTTTGGTGTATATATATTCCTATTGCAATTAGTTGATCAAAGCATTGTTGACATGTGAATATGCTCAATCGTTCCTAACAAGTACATGTTGCAGGATTTATATTTGCATTATGTCTGGTCATGAATTCTAATTAATCGAGTCACATAGAAAAATGACCTAGCGTGTTTTTTAGAAAGGTAAATCAACTCATAAGGATAATTCTTAAAATATGAAGCTTGAAAATGGCTTTTTTTTAGAATGCTACCAATGCTTTATATTGTATGCATTTCAACAACCTACCATAATGCAATTGCTCTAACAAATCAAATCAATATGCCATCCAAAAACCATTATTGACTATTGCTAGACATAATAGATGAAACTTGTCATGTGAAAAGTGATTTTAAAAAGCCATTGCTAGTTTTAGTGAACCATTATAACATGCAAAAATTGCTTAGAATCCACAACTAACTTTTACAAACCACTATAGCATTGATAACCAGCATTTAAAATCACATCACCTACCACTATTGGTTTTGACAAACCACTATTACATGTGGTTTTCTTCTATCAAATAAATTCATGTATAGAAAACCACATACATTGTGGGTTTTAGATGTTTTAATACTGCTTAAATATAGTAGTTTATTTTTGGGCTCCTTGTGAGTACTTGCTTTGTTCATTTTTCAATATGGTCCCCAACTTAAAACTCTAAACTCTGGCAAAAATTTATGTACTCATTTTCATGTTGTGGTGAGTTATATGTAGCTGCATGTGTTGCGTAATTGGGTGCCTCTGCATTTTCACTTTGTAGCTCCAAAGTTTTACAATAAATGTTTGTATTGCCTAGAATATCATTATTATCAGCTAGATTTCTTAGTGGGATTACTCATCTGGTTTGGAGTAGGCAATCGCCCAACAACTAACTTTTGAGTCCGCCAGGTACATCAGGTTAACAAGGACGTATATGTATAATTAGTTATCAGGTTTTCAATTTGAAAGTGGATGATGCAAATGATGGGGCACATTTCAGTCTTCAGCAACATGATGAATATGGTCAACATGCCATGCCAAGGGTTTTAACTTCCAGTAGGTGAGCCATTCTACATGTGATGAACACAAGCAACATTCCATGTTGCTTTATTTTTTCTATGCGATACAGCAAGACTTAAAAGCAACAGGCATATTGCATATTTGTTCCTTAATAGTGAGACATTAATATTGAGACGGCAAGGTGGGTTTTCTTCCAATTTGTTCATGCTACGAAGCTTTAGCGACTATTATTAATGATTCATTCCATGAATGAATCAAAGACCTCAATAACAACAATTTAACCAAGCTAAGACTTAGAAGATAGAGTCTATAAACAAACTATTATACAATTTACATTTCATTTCTGGAGAGAATTCAGTTCACTCAGGAGAATCAGGTTTTCCATCGCCAGTGCCATGGCTGGATGAAGCGCCCATAGGATCTTCTTGAAAGGCCTGAAACCCTGTGGCAATGAAGTTCGAGATCATTGAGAATGTCCAGATTGAACTTGGTATTCTTGATCACATCATAGTCAACATCGGGTTCCTCTTCAGGTATCACATGAGTTGATTGATCTACAACTTCTTCAACAACAGCACCTTGTTTCTCGGTCACAGGGGCTGCAGCGATGATAGAATTCAGGAGGCGGTCAAGCCTACCAAGAATTTCCTGCAGGCACTGCCACTTGTTCGGGTCACTTTCGAACACAATACAGAATCTCTTATGGATCAATGCAGCCCGGCCAAACGAACCACAAGAGAAGTAATCAAACACTCATGTTCCTGGCTGTACCAGCTTATGCACAAGATACGAACATGTGGCAGGCCCCAGCTGGTTTCTCATGATTACTTCGCCTGGCAAGCCTTGCCAGCTATACCTGAATATGTTGTTGAAGAGTTTCTGAGCCATGGCCTTGCTCTCCCCATCTGACTCTTCTTCATTACGTGCTGGAACATGTGGCACTTCTTTAGGATGACTGGCAAATGAGAATCTGAGATCAATATCATCGACCAGAGAAGCATCACCAGTAGGCTGAATTTTTATGACATATACAAGTGCATGTAGCTCCTGAATCCCTGTGGCAGGCGGATTCTTGTATTCGTCATCATACATGTCAATATAAGCTCTGGACCTAGAGTCCAGGTTATCCAACACAAAAGAAAGCAAGAAAGATAGGGTGGTTTTGTCCCACATTGGACTTATGCCTCTAGTGTCCAAGACAATCAAGGATACTGGTACAGGAGTGCAAACAATTTGCCCTCTGCTATCTGTCAGTTCAACTTCGCAACGGAAGTCTTCAGTATCCTCTCTCTTTTAAAAGCGATGGAAAAATCTCAGATTCTTGCAATATGAATGTTGCTTCTTCTTCCTGACATGTTGACATATAAAAAAACATGCAATAGAAAAGCCTAGAATTCTAACCTTCTTGTTTTAAGCCTGCTTTCTTCAAGTAGTTACTTGGAGAATAGAAGCCCATTTGGCTTCAACTTAGGTATTGGCTTGTGCTCCAATTTTCCAACTATCCAAAAAAATTCTTTGTGGACAAAAAGGAACGTAAGGCAATTAGACCAGAAGAACTTAGTCATAAGCATGCACAACAAGTGTGGTGCATTTCGTAAATATGATATGTGTCCAGTGTCATCAAGTAAGGATACATATAGTCTTTTCAATTAGGAATTGAACTGAATCACTTCTGCCACTCCAGGCAAGCTGAATATGCCCCTAACACCTAAAAATCAGGATCCCCCAGCTTGGGCTCTTGGAGCTTTAACCAAACTCAGACATTAAGGGCTGCTATATACGTTGCATCTAATATACAATAGAAAAATCCCCATGAGTGAAGGCAACTAAATCTAAGTGGACATGCTTCCAGAATTTTGTCTTAGCGAGACGCATGCATAGAATTTCTAGACTAAATTTTTTGCCTTGATTCCTTGGCTGCCACTTTATGTCCAGGCTACTTGCCTAACATAGTCATGCATCCAAGCATATCCACTTGCAATATAATAATGGTGTAGAAACAAAAGTTCGAACGACGTCATTTAACGAATGAAATTGTTTAGAGAGGAGATCTGATTTACCATGATTTACCACGTTTCAGTGAAATGCTAATTGCACACCCTCTTCCAATTCGTCCTGTCATAGCAAAAAAGTTTGATCCAAGTCCAAGTTTTATTCTCCTTCTGTAAAAAGCAAAAAGGTTTGATCGAAATCCAAATTTTGTAACTTGCATATGTGTACTTGCAATGATAAAATTGAATGATAGAGAGACCTTATGCATATATATGCATTTTAAAGCTACGGCATGGGAAGGCCTGTTATTGGAGCGTATGAAAAGGGCTAACACATAAGAAACATTTTAAAAGTTTGTTATGTATTGATCTATGATGATTATCTTAGAGCCATAATGACACCAGCTTTCCTTTTTTTTCCGTGTCAATCTACTCTCTTCTTTTTCGTGGGATAATGCGGCAATATATATGATGCTTTTTCCGCTTAGGATAATGTTGCAATATATATGATGGACATGCCTCACATAAGCTCCAAAAATATTACATATATTATCTGTGGTTTTTCTTCAATAATCTTTTGAATTATGCAACAAATTAGATAGATGTTTTTGGCAATTACTAAGGTTTTATTTAATACAAGAAATTTATCGCCGCGAACATTTCTCTTTAGTGAATTCGTGCAAGTTCAAAATAATGTGAATGTCAAACTTGGTGCAATTCAAAAATTCCAAAAGTGGAACCCATTATCAACTCGAAATATAGAGGATTTTCCAAAATATTGAGAAGTGAGGCCCTATAGGAGATTTGTGTAAAGACCTTTGTTTACTATCAAATTACTAAAGATGGATCCATCATTAACATTCGATATTTGATAATTCAATGTAATCTTCACAATAAATTATGATTTTTGTCGGTTTGAACTATGCAAAATGCAGTTAAACATGCAATATTTGAACCCCCAATTGTAGTTGTACTATAGTACAGGACATGTTGATTGCGACGACCATGGATTGCCAATATCAACCCAATGGTTGATATGTAGAATGAGAATAACACATTCTAATGTGTTGTTAGTTATAATGGGTTTGCAACATAGCAGCATTATTGTAGATGAAACCTATTGTACATGAAACCAAAATACACCTCGCGATGCTCTTACAAATCTAAAATGCACGCAAAAACATGTTTATGGTGTTGTGATGAAGCTTATGGAAGCCCAACAAAATCATATACGAAATAATCCAGAAGCTTACGTTTGATTGACTTGCATAACTATAATGTAGCAAACAGAACCACGTACTTGCTGGGCCTTGCCAGTGAGCATAGATGAACTAAAAAAGAAAACAAATAAATGAACCTTACCATGCACCATCTCCTGAAAGAACTGCACGATCAGAAACCATTTCTCCACAAGGGATATGTTCCAGACCCATGCATTTCAAATGGACCAAATGAGAAGGGATTTAAGGGGAGACCAATTGAAGCAAATGAAAAGAGAAGATCAAATATGAACTTACAAAGATGACCAAAGGAAAAGGATGTTGCCATCTGTATGTTGTCATGCTTGAATTGAGAGGCGAAAGGCTGTTCTTGTTGGGACCTATTCAAGGAATGTAGTAATGAACAACCGTGCTTTCACCTTCATGACCATATTCTATGGGCAGCCAAAATATAAGTCTAACAAGCATAAAACCTTCATTTAATGAGACAGAACATGAGAATGGAGGCTATAAAATTCCCAGATAGAAAATCATCTATAATTGCCCCAAGTATATAGGCCATAATGCTGGTGTAAGTATCAAGGAAAACATGTGCAACTAAACAGAAAAGATTACTTAAATACAAAAGTAAGTAGTGTATAGACATCTGTTGTAAAGGAAGACATACTAAACATGCCATGTATAAAGGAAAACCAGATTAGAATATGCCAAAAAATCGTGTGGCAGTTGAACATGCAATCAGGATGCGCAACCCATTTGATTCTAGATCTTCATACAAAATCAACACATCTCAGAATCTAGAGTGGCCATGCAATTCAGGCCCCGAATGAAGAACGGATCTGAGGCTATAAAAAAGAAATGCAAACAATGACCATCTCTTTGCATCATATGGCAAAGGCTTTGCAGGCGGTCGAAATGTGTCCAAGGGTACTTTTTCATCTCTTTGCTGGCTGTTGAAGTTCTTGAGATAGAAATAATCAAAAACATTAGAGGTAATTTGAGATCTCCTTTTGTCCCCATAAGAATCCTCCAATAGAATGAGTACTCTACATCAAACTGCAATTAATGCAGCATTAACAACTTCATTGCTGTCGTTTTTTCCCTATAACTTTTGATCTACTCATGAAAATGCTGCGGCGTTTGTTGCATTAGATGCAGAATGAAAAGATCTTTCAAGTGATATATGGTTATGATGTATTTCAATACAAGCCATATGTGTTAACCTTAAAAAATATGGTTTTTTGCTCTTTTCTTATATATTTACATCCCAAAAGATATAACAATGGGTTGTCATTAGAAAGATCTTGAGGAGACGAATCCATTGCCACAAATAGTGTTCGAATCGGAGTTTTTGATCAAAAGTTATAGTAGAAAAATGACACTGCAAAAGTTAGTTAGAACTGCATTAATTATTGCTGCCACATAATACTGGAATAAAATACACTGGAGCTCTTCTCTTATTGGACAGTTTAAAAAGCTGATGTGGCTTTTTAAGCATCCCTTAATGGGACAAAATGAGATCTCAAATTACCTCTAATGTTCATCCATGGTCTTTGACAAATTTTCTCTGAAAAATAAGTCAGTTTGGCCTTAAAGATTATTGGTTATCTGGTTTTCATGAGGTAGATATTTTCTTTGTTATTTCTGATTGAAAATTTATCAGATCTCACCTGACCTGATATTCTGACTGATTGGTTCCAATTTTCTGAATCTCATCAGATATCTAATATTTTTGGTCAAATCCATAGTTTCTAAGACAAATCTGACCTGATGTAGCAGGATCCTTCAGAAATTACAACAGGTTTATGAAATATTATAATTCTATAGCTAATTTTGATCCTTCGAACTAACAATCGAATCCTGATGGTACAAATTTACTGAAGTGTAGAACGAGAGAAATGTAGAAGCATTGAACTATCTCAAACTGATTGCATCGACAGAGTTTACAGTAGATTGTTAAGAGTTTAGAAACTCACTTTAACATACTCATGTCTACATGGCGTCTGCTCTATTAGCTCCGCAGTGTAAGATGGAGGAGATTGTGCGTATCGTCAGAAATTTTATTTGGGGTGGAAATGAGTTAGGAGCGGTGGTCAAGGTAGCTTGGACGAAATGCATTAGACCTAAGGCAGCTGGTGGTCTTGGTATGTTGGATTTTCACCTCCAAAGCAAGGTCATGATATCAAAGTTTATTTGGAGGATTTTCATTGGTAAAGATGATTCTCCTGGTCTGAGGTTGTTGGTGCAGTCGATTCAGCATTGTCTCCCATTTCATAAGGCCACCATTAAGCCCCTCCTTCCTTGGGCTTTGCTTTATCATATGCATCCGTATCCTAATGCTTCTCCCTTTCTAGAGGGGTTGCTTGCTGCTTGGGACACTGTTAGGTTTCTTTTCCATATTAATCCTGAGGCATGTCTTCAATTGTCCATGCCATGCTGGTGGATTCCTTTGCAGGACACTCCAGAGAATGCGCCTCTAAGTGTGGTTGTTCATCCAAAGACACAACGACGATGGGTAGCAGCTGGTATCAGCACTATTGCAGCTTGGTATGAGTCTGGTCATCTCATGTCATGGGAAGCATTTAGAACAAAGTTCTTGTTGTATAGATGAGACAGAGTAATCTGGAATCATATTGCTGCATTGTTGCCACAGGATTATAGTCCACAGATTGAGGTAGTCGTATGGGATTGCCATCAGGATATCCAGCCAGGGCGGTTTGTGTCTTCTGTGTATAAATTGCTTTTGCATTCTGAAATCCTGCCTCCATCTAATAGGTGGCATCTTCAGGTCCTTCAGCCACAATGGAAAAGTGTTTGGATATGGGTATGAGATAAGCTGCTTCATCCCAAAGTAGTAGTTTTGTGGTGGCAAGTGATCCATAGATGCCTCAGAGTCAACAGGTTAGTCCATAAAATGGATAATCGGATTTCAGAGCTCTGTCCTTTATGCCAGCAAAGGATTGAGAGTATTGAGTATTGTTTTTTCTTGTGTGAGTGGCTTCGGCAGGCATGGTCTTGGTTGTTGACCCTATTTGGCACATCTCGATCTAGCCAGCAAATTTTGCTTGCTATCTATCCTGATGCTTGGCCCAAACTACAGAAACGAGCTTTTCATCTCGCATGTGCTGGCTTTTATGGTCAATCTGGAAGAGAAGGAGGTTGTTTATCTTTAAGGGCGTAGATACTGCAGATGAGATTGTTCTTCAGTGGCGCAAAATAAAATTGTTATGGCTTACAATTGTTCTTCTCTTGATCAAGAGAAGAAAGTACTGATCTGGCATACTTACCTTCAGATTCATTCTTTTGCATAGAAAGGTGGTTGTGCTCAGTTGGATCGGTTTGTCCACTGGGGTTATAATCATGTCTTTGCATTTTATGTTGCTCTAGTTTTTAGTTGGTGAATAAAGATTGTCGTCCTTCGAAAAAAAAAAAAAAAAAAACAATCTTGTTAGAGCTCTTTTATGTTTGCACATGAATATCTGAACGTTACAGTGGCTACTGACATAGGGCAACCCAGTCGCTCTTGTAATGACAGTCTCCACAGGCATATGCTGGAATTTGTTGTTGTATGCTGGCACATGTGGTCTATGTCTGGAGCTTGCTCTTGCATGGCAGCAACTTGATACCTGCTGCTGCATGATGGCCAATCATCCATCTAATTTCTCTCACCTTTGTATGATGGACTCGGGGCTACTGAACATTCTATTAGGAACCAAGCTTGTTGGATCGCTGTCAAGCAGACAATACTGTCATGGTTACAATGGGCAACGGTAATGCGTGTCGGTCTGAAGCAAAAGCGAGATTAATTTTCATTCATGTTCTAGCCTGCTATGTGTTACGGATATCAATTATTTTTCTGATCTTCAGACAAACCTAATATCTGTTTCTATATTTGACAGAGACTGTAAGACAGTTATTTGGTAAAGGGAAGATGTACCCTACAAACTTGCTTCGATTGTGGCTCAAGGTTTTTGGAAATAAATGTAAGACTAACCAGTAATGTTGGCTCTAGAAAGGGCCCTGCATCAATTAATTGACGTCAAGTTTGAGGAAAAAAAAGCATCTCAACACTTATCTGCAATTTCAATTTAAACACAACCTATTTTGAGAAAAAGGGCTTTCAATCCGGCGCACCTGAGCACTCCTTGCAAAAAAAGCTAAACATTGTTGGCAAAATCTTCCGTAAGAACTTTCTAGAAGTCCGCTTTCTATGATATTGGTATCAAAGTGGATTCTAAGCAGGAAAATAGTCTTATACCCTTCTGTCTCGATCATTTCTAGCATAGAATCTCTGAAATCCGAGTGTGGAACCTTGATGTGTTGTAAATTTTCTCTCATCTATTGTAGAATCTGGCTTGCTCTCATCCACTATAGAATCCGGGTCTGCTTCCGATTCCCTGTCTAAAGCTTACCTTTGATGCCGATCAACTAGCCTTGATCTGCCTTTAGGGATGAGAAAACCAAATAGGATGAAAACTAAAAGCCGGACTCCTTCCACAGCCAATACAGAGCCTATATCTCTGACCAATACTGGAGGCCTATATCTCTGGCCAACTTACAAAATCCTAGCAAAGATTCTGGCCATTCGTGTTCTCATGTACCTCCACAATTCAGTCAGTAGCTGTCAATCAGGTTTCCTATCTGGTAGGTTCATTCTTGACAATTATATTGCTGCCAGTGAAGCAATCCATTGGAACAAGCTCTCCAAACAAAACTGTATGCCGCTCAAATTAGACTTTAAAAGGGCCTATGATTCAATAACCTAGGCAACCCTACTAAAAAAAAAAAAAAAAAAAAAAACTAGCAGAACTGCACGGTTGGGAAGAAGGCTAGGCAGTTGGGTTACCCCAGCAGCAGAAAGAGCAGCAAGAGGGGCAAGAAATGCAAAAGGAAAGGGCAAGGAGAGAGTGGTCACAAGAGAGGAAGAGATGTAAGCAAGAAAGAAGCGAACAAAGAGGCGTGAAGATAGATGGAGTGGGAGCGTGGTTATCAGAGAACCACAACCGGACGAGTCCAAGGAGGAAGAATCGAACTAACAAGAGGGGGAGCAAAAGGCTGAAAAAGAAGAGGAGGAGGAAGCCGAAGAATAGATGGAGCCTACACTCGGCCACCATATCTAGTTCAGCCCAAACCACCCAAGAAGAGGGCCACGGAGTACAAGATGAACGAGGAGCCATTTAAGATGAAGCGAGGTATTGGGTACGAGAAGAAGAAGGCAGCATACAAGATATGTCTCCGCCCATGGATCCGATTACTGATGTCGCTGCAAGTAGAGTGCCGGGGTTCCTCAAAGGCAGCCGGTCAGGGTCGCCAGTATGTCTGCAAAGGCTTGAATTCCATTGAAAAATAATATGGACACCGTATGGACATTAAAGAATTGCACGTTAACTTCCCATTACTGGTGTGTTATGATGCCAAATGAAATTATGAGCGAACATGAATTATATACATAAGGAAAAGGAATGCCAAAGAAGATACATATCTCAGTGAATGGCTAAGAAGGAAAGGAATGATCATTAGAGGTAGTAATACACATAGAAGGTTTAAAGATGTAAATAAAAAAAGTGTTTGCACTAGAGAGGCTTTACCCTATACAAAATGAAAAAAGAATATCAAGTATATTCCAAGTGTTGTCCAATAAGTCGATGCACTTCCCAAGTATACAAGAGTGATATTTAAAGGCCAAAGTTTTATGGTTAAATCATGTAAACTCCACAAAGCCCACAACCCAATCACGTCAAAATAAGTGGCAATGTGTTAATATACATTGTGCATCCCTTATTGGGTCCATGATAGGAAGAATCCGCGTGGCGACGTGTTGGAAATATATGGCTCCCCCTCGTGCGGCAAAGTGGGGATTACAACTGGCTTTGAAGCGGCTACATTAGCAGCATTTTGTTCGGCTGGAATTTTGTCGTTGTGATCGGCGACACGATCGACAATTGCTTCCCGTCCTTTATTCCCAAGAGCATCACATACAGTAGCCCATGCGTGAACGCCCTCCTTACGACCATGATTGTGTTGCCTTCTCTGAGCTTTGGGTCTTGTGCCCTGTCATGGCATACGCTAGAGCGAGCGGGAACATTTTCTTGAAGATGGTCTTGGGCCCTTGGTGCCTGTACTCGACCAGCGTTCGCTTGACGTGCATGTGGTGGAGGGAGTCGTCGATATGCACCGTGATGCCTTTCACGTCTCTTATTTGCTCGTCGATCTCTACGTACGCGACTGTTCCTGTCGTTCTGTTGACTATTTCTCCCGGTATATCGATGTCGGTGACGATTATGATTTTGCATCCCATGACGACGTAAGGTATCTAGTGGAATGTCCAGTCTTCGGTCCAGCTGCTCATCCTGTCTTCTGGTGTTGCGTTGGTATGTACTCGTATCTCGTGGATACGGTCGCTGGGGAACATCTTGATCATGGCCATCGCGTTGTAATGTCGGACATCCTCTTGGTGGGTGCACAGCACCTTGGTGTTACGGTTGATCTTGCCGAGCGCTTCATCTCTGTCGATGATGTAGGGTCCCAGCATTTGTGCGAGCTCGCTCTGGGTCGGCGGCCTCTCTCTTATGGCATTGAGGAAGGTCACTACTCTGGGTCGGAGGAGTGCCTGATGGATTGCGTCAGGTGGTACTTCTTTGCTTGCACAAAGTGGGGGCTGTTGGCGAGGGTGCATAACTTGCAGACGTTGTCGGCATCCCTCTTTTTGTGCTTGCATATGGGAGGGAGCTGGGTGCTTCTATTTGCCTGAGTATCATGTTGAGGTTGGCGAACGTGAGCATTGACATCTCGTCGATGATGAGGGCCTGAAATGCCTGGATCTGTTGGTGCCTTACGTCCATGTGCCTGATTTATTTGGCCATTGCTTTTTTACTGCACAATGAGAGAGCGTTGTGCATTAGCGCAGTTGGGGATGCACGGTTGGCGTTTTGGATTTGCATGTTTACCTGGGATTGCGAATTGGTAGTGCGCAGTGGTCGCTCCTCTCCGTAACTTTGGTGGTCGCGATGGCCAGCACCGCTTTCCCGTTGCTGATGAAGTGTTGTATGGGGATATTCATGGCAACTTGGCATTTCTACAATGTTTTGATATGGACTTCTATGACGTCTAGGAAATTGGCATTCGTTTGTACACACAATGACTTCCATGTTTTTTGTCGGGAAAAAGCAAATGAACACCATGGTTGCTGAGCCATCTTGTTAACCATAAATGATTTTACTAATAGCGAAATCTTGGAAACTGTTTATAACTGGAAAATGAATGTAATTGGATGCTCAGCTACCTCAAATGGAAAGATTATTTCTCCTCCTCCTTCAGCATCAGTTAGACAGAGCAGGAAGGAAGCCATCTGTCAGGAGAACTAAATGAGTAAGAATAAATTAAGCACATATTAAATCTGCACTAAGAATTAGAAGAAACCACAGAGCAATTATTGTTTGCACTGTTATATCATCTTCTCTAACAAGAACAAAGGAAAGTGTGTAGAGATGTACCCTTTGGTTCTTTTGTGGTCCATATTCTGTAAGATTGAAGACATCATAATGACTGTTGTATTTTTTCCCAATATTATAATGCAAGATATTGAAAGTCTGCAGTACATGAAAGATTAAGGAAGGAAGGAAGGAAGTATATTTTAACGTCCGCGGAGGCCAAACTTGACCTATGAGATGGTACATGCAGTACACAAAGCAGATAAAACCACACTAAAAAGACAAATGCTACTATACAATGTGTCCTACTATTGGGATGAAAAAACCCCCACATGGGAGGAAAAACCCTGGTAGTAGGCTCTCAGATCCCTTGTCCTGTAAGGGATTCTCTGACGATAGAGACTTGCAAAATGTAGGATGCTTAGGCGTGCAACCATTGGCGATAATAAAGAATTGATGCGGCGGTGCCGCGAGCATCTAAGATCAGCATGTGTTGCTCCGGATATGCGTATATGCGGACACTTTGCGAGCATGGTGCTCATCCTCTACTGTCCGCATGTGGCAACACTGGCATATTCTCTCATGCCGGGGGATTCTCTGCCCTCCATCTATAGTCCAACGACCTGTTTCAATTCTGAATTTCTGAGATGATGGGACCCATCCTCACGGAGGCAATCGCTTCTCCGCTTCTTCATAGATATATGCGCTTTCAAGCACCGGGTGTGGGCCATGTTCAGTTGTTGGATTGACTTGGCGTGGTAGTAGTGCTCTATTTTTAGGCTTTGCACGAAAGGGTCGTGATCCCACGAGTGGTGGCAAAGCGCCATTCAGTGTGCGGTACCGGCCCCTGGCATCGTGCATAGCCACAACTGGCCGGTAGTCTATAGACCACGCTATTAACCACCCCGACGGCGGTTCCCGCCATACCCCCTTCACCGTTGTGGCTCTTGTGCCAATAACAAAGCCCTCGGGGAAGACGTTGTGCATCCATGTTGGTGACCTTGTGGCAATATAAAAGATAAAGAATAGCGGAAGGTTGAGGGCGAGAACCCGGTCTCATATAGCAAAATCGATAAGGCACCGGTGGTCCTTGATACCCTAGGGTTGTATGTTAAGAAGGTGTTTTGCACCCTCTATAGCTTTACTAATTCTTTGGACCCCGGACCTCTACCCCATACAACAATCTTTGGTTCAACGTGCTCTGAGCAGTGTGCTCTACGTGCCCGGCCACATAGGTCTATTCTGTAGCGGCTTATTCGCATAGCATACATGGCTTTCCATCCCGCTGGACGACCGTCTTTCCCACAAATCATCCCATAACATGCTATCGCAAAAGTCGATTCCTAGATACTTGAAGGTCCTTATAACATCCACCTTCGTCCTCCTCGTAATAGAGATCCGGGATATCATCTCACAGGGAGAGGACCGCCAGAGCTTAGTTTTCTCAGCAGTGTTCACCGGCCATTCTGTTGTGTCACGTAACCCACTAAGAGCGCCCAAATGCTTCTTTGATACCCCCGGCCGTATGGGATAGCAAGTCTACATCGCCCGCATAGAGCAATTGCCTTATACCAGTATGCCTCGGTAGTCGTGGGTCACCGCCCCCATGTTCTTGCATCCGTGTCTCCAACTTGTCAATGTAGACACCAAAGAGCGTTGGAGATAACGGACATCCCTGTTTAACCCCTATGGTGCTAGCAACTCGCCGATCCGATGCGCAATGCAAAGATATATCCCATCATAGAGTTTATAGATGACATTTTGTAAGTCCCGGTGGGGCATGCGGTGCCGCCGCAAATGCCGCCACAACAGTCCCCGAGGGACCAGATCATATGCCGCCTTGAAATCTAATATAAAAACAAAGAAGACAGTCACGCCGCGCATTGCGTAGTAGCTTCCATAAGGATTCTCGAGAGTGAATATATGGTCGATTAGTGGAGGGGCAAAGTTAACTTCTTCTCCACCACACCGCTAAAAAGCTTTGCAGTAATGGGCTCACCATGATCATGCGGTAGTTCACGAATCATCCCTATTAATTGCCTTATGAATTGGGGTGACCTTGCTAACCATCCACTCCCTGAGGCCCTCCCTTATGGCTTGGTTAATGATCACCGGCCGAGGCCCTAGCAAAGCTGGCCCCCATTTCAATAACTCGCTTGAAGTCCCCCGCAAGTCCTTTCGCTTTGCCATTAGCCTAGGTGTCTAAGACCCCGTGGATGTCTTCCTCCGTGAGCTACAAAGATTTCTCCTACCTGATCTCGAACCTTATACTGCCCCCCGGGGATCATACAACTCCTCCAAGCAATGCATCCACCGGGTCTATGGTAATATTGCTGGATGGTTGATGCCTCTTGTACAACACCCTACGCCGTAAGGCTTTTCGCTCCTGGTCATCAACAAATCAAACACATGCCGCATTTTTGATGGTCCGCAATGTAACGCGATGCTTTTGATTTCAAGAATGCTCTATAGTCCTCAAATCGTCACGCAACTGTGGATCAGACGAGGGCGCAGCTTTGGTCTTTAGAGCCTTGCACTCGGAAGGCCAAACCGTGGATTCGAGGGAACCAAGAAGAAGGTCCATTCGAAGGCGATCCCTCACTAGCTGCCGTGAGTAAGGCGTTTACAAGCCACTCCGACCTATCATGTAACGTGCAAAGGGCATCAATCCCTTGTAGTTCACGCTTCCAACACGCACTCATATTCTCGCTTGCTTTTGGGTAGTCTGGGGTGTATCTCAACCCCTCGATGGTTTCTACCCCCGTGGATTGCACCACCGAAGTGCTCCCAATCCAAAGTGACATAACGTGGATAGTGGTCCGACAAAGCCTCCTCATCTCCTGTTCATGTGCCAATTGAGAGCTCTCTGATCATGTCAAGTCTTACCACTGGAGCTCAAATACAACTTTAAAGCCCATGTCAACCAACTGAGCAATGGATATCAAATTTCTGACTAGGCTAGAAATACAAAGTACATTCTATAGGTTTACACTTCTTCCATTTAAATCAAACAATGATAATACTCCTCAAGATCTTCAATCCTCCTCGCAAATCTCCATTTCCCACTTGAATATGTCCTCCTCGATTTCCTTTGCACTCTTTTAAGATTTTGGTTGAGCATGCAATGATTTTCTCAGCTCCACTATCTAGAATTAAAAGATCATCATTATTAGATCTATTTTCACATTATGCAAGGATTGAAGTGTTTATCTCTTCTTTCTCTTCTGCAGTTTCTTCTTCCAATGGTATTTCCTCTGCTATGTGAGTTTCTAAGTCAAGGATTCTGTCCCTTCCTCTTCCCCTACCTTAAAAGTTTGTGTTTCCTCTTCCTCCTTTACCTCTGCCTCTGGAGTTATCTTTTAGAGTTGAGCTGTTTGAAGCATAGTGCCCTCTTCCTCCACAATTATAACAACTTATATCCTTTAATATAATTTTAATATGACCATATTGATTGCAACTAAAGCCTTGCAAGTAAAACCCCCTGATTGCGGCCATCTGATCATACCATTGCACACTACCATGTCAAAGACCTGACAGAGTTAAACCAACTCCCTTCCAAAGGCTTTGGTGGATCAGATCTTGAGACCTGCCCGCATGTTGGGGTGCAACCAAGCTTGCCGAGTGGGTCGAATCGGCCTTTCCCTCGAAGGTAACCGACCACAAACCGCGGTAAAGGCGGGCATTGAAATCTCCTAACAAGAGCACATGCCCTTGCTGGCGATATTGCTCGATGTCATCATACAGATCTCTATAAGGCATTTGTACATCCGTGTCTGCCTCCTGGACCTGATAGAACTTAGAGGCTGCATGGGGTATATAACAGATGCAATAAACAATGGACGATGTTGAGGCTCCAAAGATTCTCACCCACGTAGCGGTTAAGTCTATCGGGCCTTTGTGGAGCGAGACCGTGGTCGCTATAGCATCTTTGAAGTAGCATGCCACCCTCCATATCCTCGCTTCCATGGCGCCGCATTAGCGAAGAGAAGCACCGTATCCCGGGATGTCCGCAGCTTGATGCCCACAATATTCCCATGTCTCTTGCAAGAAGATGATGTCCATACCTATAGCGATGCCAACAAGGCCGATGCCCTTCTTCCGTGGGAATCCCTTTACAGCCCCATGATACAAGCCTGAGATACCGGTTCCTATGTCGCCTCCGTATGCGTTGTCCCCGCACCGGCCCCGAGGAGGTTGCGTGGGCCGCTCTGTGGTGCTCGAGCACCGGGTCCCGGCTGTTGCATCCGGTTTGTCGCCTCGGAGGTGAAAGGTCTAGATGTCCTCGCCCCATCGCCGCTGCCTCTACTACCGGGACCGCTGAAGGTACAAACACCTTCATCTTGCCATTAACCAAGCCTCGGATCCCCCGCCATGGGACTTGTTCCGATTTTTGTGAACTCCTTCGCTCTCCTTTTGTTGCACCGAGTAAGATCTATGTCCAAGTATATTGATGTCCCTTCAACCAACTAGCTGCAGCAATAGAGTCTTCATGCCCGGGTCCAACATCGCGGAATTTGACCGTACCGGGTCTCATGTTTGGCCCCCGACTCGGGCCGGTTTTCACCCCAAATACCGTAGCTGTAGTTCGGTCCAAGACCGTGGCATTAAGCTTAGCCGGGCAGATCTTCCCATGCTTTTCGTGCAAGCCCCGACAATGAGGTTCACCGGCCGGATTGGCGATCCCCGCCTCGCCATAAGGACTCCGCTTGATTCTTCACACCTCGCCTCTCCAAAGATTAGCGACCGTTGATGCCGCCCGGCAGTAGACTGCTCGCTTCTTTCCGGAAATGAGATCATACATCTCTTCTGAAACTCGCATCCTTTTTCTAGGGCCGGTGAGCTCGGGTGCCGCTTCCCTCGCCCTTCTTCTCGTTGTTCTTTCTAGGGTGTCCAACCTCGCCAGATCCGATGCATTCTAGTTTCATGGTCTCGCAGTAAGATGCCTTTGCTGCGAGCTAACCCGTAACTGCTCCACTTTGCCTCGTGCCTTCTCAAGTAGCTAGATATATTCATCCGCCACCCACCGATGGATCCTATCAACTACCGGGTAACCCTTCATTCGTTTGAGATGTCGCCATGAATTCACTTTAACCGAGCGACAATATCCCGCGCTTGATCAAGTCAAGTCGTACAGCCAAAGGGTCATTCAAGGGTCGCGACCGCTTCTTCTAATGTGGAGATCCGTTTCTCCTTCACCAACCGCTTTTTGAGGATGGCTAATGCTATCGGGTTGTCTCTTTGTGCCTCCATATTTGCCCACCTATCCTCAGATTGTCGCCAACTTTGCCTCCAAGACTCGTATATTCTCGAACTGCATGACATGCTCTGAGGAAGAGGAGCCCTCACCGTTTCGTGCTCGCTTCTTTAGTGCATGCAGTTTTTCTTCCATTGTCTGCTGCCTGAGAGTCCGTCCTGGGTCATTTAGAGTCTCACTACTGCAAGTCTTAACCTGAGACCAAGTCTACTGTGAAGTTCCTGATTCTGAAACTAAAGCTCCCCTAAGCTCCCCCAAGCTCCAGATATGCATTTTATTTGCAGCCCGGAAATCTAGAATTTTGCTTTGGAAAAATGATTCAAGCCAAAAGACATGAAAGGTCTATGAGAGGGCTTTCCAACGCAATAAATTTCAGCTGAAACGGAGCTCTAGATCTCCAGATATGATGAGAAACGTGCTACCAGGACCGCGAGCACTTTAGGGTTTCTGGGGGCCGGATGTGCAGTCCGGAAATCTGTGATTTTGACAAAGATATAAGCCACAATCAATGGCAAATCACATACCTACTCAAAGATCGCTGAGAGGGCTCTCCATCACAACAAATTTCAGCTGAAATGTACTGATATGGTTTCATGCGTAAAAGTTGTTCCCTTTATGAACTATTAGACTGGATATGGTTTCATGCTTTAGTATAAGATCAATTCGCTCATTCTCTTCGGATTTCTTCATCTCAGATCATCTTAGACCACCGCTAACATAGCATTTTTGTTGCTATTATAAGATCACAAATCATGTGAAGAATGTGCCCACCACCATCAAGATATCCCGCAAACCATTGCAAGTATTGGCTTAACAAGTCGAATTGGGAGGACAAAGACTAAACCTAAAATCCCGCTGTTGTGCATGCTCTAGCCCCGACAAAAAAAATTGACTCCACGATGGGATTTTGAAGAGACATACCCATCAGACATTGCCTTCCCGTAATCCGATTGTGCATCAAAAGCGGCCGCTCTTAGCAAATTGGGGACCTATAAAGCTAGTTGGATGGCCGGATGGCAATGTATTGCTAGAAGATTGATGATGGATTTCGATACGACAAAACCCAAGGAAGAAAAAAAGCAGAATCTAAGAAGTGGATGAAGAAATGCATTAATCGATCATAGCCATTGCATTCAAATGAAGAAACCTTCATTGTGTGGGAAGCATTGGCTATGGCGGTCGATGCAAGATTCCAAACGATTGCTTGTAGGGTTTGTCGTATCGAAAGTGGAGTGGCTCTGACGTCTCTATGAGTTTGCCAGGTGTATGCTTACAACATGTCATGTGCCTTTAGTTCTGAGCTGAGGCCATTAATACAAATACAAGACCATAAAATCCATCTCTCAAACATGTTGTTATAGACTTTATACCTCATGAGGCATACACAGGTAAAACGTTATTCTATCCAGATAACCTTCTGACCATAATATGACCTGCCTATACACTATCGGCCTTGGTAGACAGACCAACAATTAGCTGACATATGAATTAGGGGCCTAGTTAAAGCAAAATTTGAAGAATTTTGATATCAACTTGGATTATTACATCCAAGATCATTTATCCGTAAGCATCCTTCTCCTCGCAATATAATTTGGTCTAGAAACTTGTCCTTGAATAGCACAAATTATTTGTAATAACAATATACCTCATCTCACATGTTAAATGCGCCTATTGAACTCTAATTTCATAAGTGTGTCACCGCCATCGTATGCTATTGATTACGTAAAACCCAAAACAATGGCAATCCTATGTTGCATTAGAATAGAAAAAAAATAAAGACAAATAAGAAGAAATTTGTTCTCGGCTTCTATCATGAAACTAGGCAAAAAGACTCAAAAAGATATAAGAAGGAAGAATATTTTAGCATGCCTTTGCTACTAAATTATGGGATCTTAAAATTTAAAATGACATGAAACTTTGAGTTAACTGGGAAAATCAGCTGCAATACCGGCCGATCTTATTATCTTGTGCTTCTATCATTCAAGGCAAAGAAGAAAGAAGAAGAACCCAGATACCCATCTTTGGCACGCCAAGGATGTTCCTTAAGGCAACCGCCGCGAACAAATTTTACGCCGCGGAGTCGATCCTAAAGACGATGCTTGCGATTAGAAAAAACCGAAACCGTGGAAAGAAAGAAAATCATGGAGCTTTGTGCCAGAATCCGCTGGAAGAGCAACCCAACCTTTACCGACCGAGGAATGATGAGTGAGGAGGGCGCAGAAAATTACTTGGGTTTCTAATTTCCCCGCCCTAGGATTGAAATTAGAGAATCGGACGCTCAAAATGATTTCAAGTGACGCGGGGGTGGCACGGGCATAGCTAGAATTGGCAAAGAAAGTGTGCACCTTGGCTTAGGGAAAAACTAGCTGTAAGGCAGGCTTGGGAAAGGGTTAGGTAGAGCTCGCAGGGAAAAAAAAATTGAAGGGATGGAAAAGGAAAGGAAAAAGGAATGCCACCTGCTCTCTATTGGCGTACATCAATAGAACCCATTATTCCTTGGATGGGGGACGCCCCTTGCCACTCCTCCTATTTATTCAGCCCTCTTCATTGTTCTATCATCGGCGCTCTCTTGAGCTAGATTTCTTCTTCTTCTCTATCCTATCGCTTTATTGAGTCAGCCGGTGGGCATCGCGATCTCATCTTAGTTCTTTTCATCCCCCGATCAAGAGACTCACTCGCGATATTTTCGCAATCGTGGCCTTAGGCCTTTATAACCAATTGATTCCATGGAAATCATTTATCCCGCCGGCCTTGCTTTGAATCGAGGGAGATCGCATTTACGATGTCTTTTTTGCTTGGGAAGGCCCTTTGATCGGTGGTCATCGGAACCTCGTGATGGAGATTATCATCTCCAAAGGCATGGGGCGATCCACAGGAGGTAGTATCGCCTACGTGAGCCCACTCTATCCAGATAAGTTGCTATCATAGAACAATGTTTTTCTTCTATTTTTTCTATGGGGCTCGTTTCTAGATTTGGAGCTTTATGTCTTCTCGCTCTTTTGTCGGGCTTTCCACGATTTGGTGGTTTTTTAGTATGATCATTTGGTAAAGGGGTTTTGCACTTTTTCTTGGTCCGATGAGCTATGCTTGCATCGCTTGTTTCAGCTTTGGTTCTTGATATTTTGGTCGGGGGTTTCTAATCTGGGCAATTTAATCGATTGAGATCTTGTGCTTTAGTAGAGGATGGCAACAGGTTTGAGGTGTATATTCTTTTCCGCCCGGCCCTGTTGTTTTTTTTCGGGCCGGTACCTAGATAAGTCTAGGATTGTTGCCCTTTGTAATAGAACTTCAATTGCTTCGCTTTTTTGTGATGCTTCGATGTGATCCTCTTAGTCCAAGGGATCGACATCGCTAGGGGCCATACACCACGCTTCTATAATGGCCTCAACCCTCCTTTTGGCTTGAGGGCTTCACAGTGCTCCATCTTACGGCCTCTCCAGCTCAATCTTGATCGCTCAAAGTTAAGCAATTCGATAGTGTTCTCGCCGCATAAAAAGCTCGTGCAATGCCGGCCATGTTCTCGCTTTTAAATTGATTAAACCACGATTGATAATCTATTAAACCGGTGGGCACATGTATAACAATTACTTTGGTGGCTTCATTGGTAACGCTGTTCCTTTGTTTGAATGGGGGCTTGGGTTCGACCTTCATAAGCACACAATGTACGCGGTTATTCTTTTCGCTATATTTTTTCTTCATGATGTTAAAGAAGTAATGGGGTTATTTTTTCGCATATCTTTTGTTATACATGAACCATACATTTTCCTAGCATTGTTTTGCGTAAATCTCTCGAGGGTCCCTTTATCCCTTCATGATGTTAAAGGGGTCGATGGGGTTATTTTGCTATATTTTTGTTATATATGAACGATATATACATTTTCTTAGCATTGTTTTGAAGAAATCTTTCTGTGATCCTTTATCCCTTTTGTGGGATGCTAAACAAGTCGTTAGTACAAATCGAAGCCGGCCGCTTTGGGCCTTTCTTTTTTGCCGGCAATCAACGCCTTCTTCAATCTTTGTGTCTTATTTTCTCACTGACCTCTCAAGCGCATCAAGAAGGTCTCATTTCATCATTTGGTGGATCTCGCCTCCCATTAGAAACATATAAATGGAGGTATGTCTCGATTTTGGCTATTTGGTTATTGTTTTGATATTTACAAGTACGTTGTGGTCGATTAGTATTTTTGCATGTTTGCAACTTTTTGCTCCTCAATATCCTTTGGCATTTTCACATGATTGTATAATTTGATGCGTACATCTTTTTTGGCCCATGTGGGTTTCTTTAGGTCATTTTAAACTATACCCGTTTTTCACTTAATGTATACTTTTGTCATGTAGATTAATTCCCCTGGTTGATGATTCTTTTGCAAGTTGTATACCGGTGGGTAGGCTTTTTGACAGATGTTTGGTTTGGTCTAGTGATATGATGGTCTTGTTCCCTTTTGTTGCTCGCCTTTCCTTGATATATTAATAGTATGTCTTATTCAGCTTGCCTCTTCTATTTCTATTCCATTCGATGATCTTTTTGCTCTAGTTCATTTGTTTTTCCAATTGCAATCTATTATGTTTAGCACCTGTCGCTTTGTTCTTTCCGTGATAGTCCGCTTGTCCTTTCATTGGTTCGCTTTTCTTCGCTCATATCGCCTTTGTTGGCTATAATATTGTTGTTCCTTTACATGTGGCTAGCTTGGTGGAGGTTCTTCTTCTTATTATTGTTATTATTATTATTTTGTTGTTATTCTACCCTCCAATTATTTCCTATAATATTGGCGCCTCCTTAGTGGCAATACGGTCTTTATTTGGCCCATTTGTTCAAGTTAATTTTTTGTGTTCTCTTTTCTTTTATATGATCCATCCGCTTTATCTAACCTTTGCCTTCTTTATTTTTATTTAATGCATTAGATCCATTGGCTTCCTTTTGACTTTTCGTGATATGCTCCTTCTATTCGATTTCTCTTACACTTTGTTGCTTTTTCTTTTTTCCTTTTTCTCTATCTCTCCGCCATATGTGTCTCATCCCGTCCAATCTTGTTTGTGTCAATTATTTCATTTTTTTGTTGGTTCCTTTTTTCACCTCATCCATTCCATTATATCCTTTTTTGTTGGCTTAACTCTAATATTTCTTCCATTTGTACTATGTTCCTCTTGTTACGATCCCATTTTCCGCCGGGCCACTTTGTTTTCTTGTTCGATGGGTCCCTTTGGTTTTATATTAACACATTCGCTATTGACATTCAAAGACTCGTTGACCCCTTGCGATTCATTGTTCCATTTTGCTTCCATATTTTCGTGTTCATTTGGTTTTTGCATGTCCGCTTGTCGCCATGTTAAACTCATCATCGTTTCTTCCCACTCTTTCTACCATTGACTCGTAATCCTCTTGAGATTCATTATACCTCGCTTTTCCATTGTTGGGTCGAAATCTATTTACATACTATGTTGTCATTTAGATGATGGCTAGGGATAGCATTAGGGCGGATTTGGGGTCTCAAAAATGGCCTCCTATCACCCATTCCACGTCATATTTCCGGGCCCTTTTTTCCCATGCCACCTAGGATACCAAACTCTCATAATTACAGATTTGCTTGGAATATTATTCGAATAAGGGGATTGCACATTCATGGCCATATGTATTTAATTGAATTGGTTGTCGACGGACCGATGCAACACGCGGGCGCTTCTAAATGCCACTTGCATTATAGCATACCGGGCAACTCATGACGGTGTCTTGGTAAGCGGCGGCGTCACCGCCTTCTACATTTCAAAAGTTGAATGTGTAGGTTGAAGCTTTGTATCAGATCGACTTTCATTTCGAGGCGCCGGCCGGCGCTTCTTTAACCGATCTCTTCACTTCATCCTAATACAAGCTTCCCGCCCCCTACAATTCCAAATTTGAATTTGCTTTAATGTATAAAAGCATGGATTGTAGGAGAATGGACTTTTCGATTTCCATATGCACGTTGTAAATTTCAAAAAAACGGTTAGTACGACGCTCGCCTCACACGGCTTAATTGTGTTGGGGCATAAAAATACCACACCTTTGATTTCACCGCGATCTACACAAGATGGAAGTTGCTTGTTGTCAAATTAAACTTAAACACAAGTGAGGCTCGGCACTTACGTGGTTTCTCGAGAGGGTTTGAGTGTTTTTTTAAATCCCATTATCGACATAGTGTGACGTGAGCATCTTGGTATTAAATAGTATGTTAAATTCAATTATATCGGTGTTCATTTTCCGGGTTAAACTCAAATCATATAGGTTTAGGAATAAGGTTAAAAAGGAAGATATTGGCTATTTAGGAATAAGGTTAAAAAGGAAGATATTGGATATTTAGGTATAAGGTTAAAAAGGAAGATATTAGATATGGCTCAAATTTCTAGATATGCACATAATGGCATGTAATGATGGTTGATAGGACCTGAATCTGAATCATTCCTACGATTTTCACGCCTAATCCAAATTCATATCTATTCCAGCCTAGATTGGCCTCTTATTCTCCCCCTCCTCCGCCAATCTTTTGCTAGATCCTCCGCCTAATTTCTAGTCCATCGCCATGAAGAGATCAGCTATTTAAGAGCCGGAGGTGTCCTCCAAGAGGCGCCGCCACGGCTGGAAGAGGTGTTCCTCCAGCAGTTCCCTCCACGCTGCACGGTTCTTCTGTGAATGTTCTTCGATTCCTCCGATTCCTTTGACGAGGAATCGAGAATGAGGAATCGAGGAAATTTCGAGCAGGAGTTCATCACAGGTGTTCTTGAAGGCCGGATAGGAGATTCTTCGGAAAATGAGTATTCACCAATTAGGAGAAGAAGCCAAGATGATGAAGAAGATGAAGAAGTTGAAGACTTAATCCTTTGACTTCGAGGGAGCTCATGGCGTTAGTTCATGGTACATGCATGTTTTCTTTCTTTTAAGCATTCAACTAACGGGTTATTTCTTATTTTTTGCGCATGATGAAGCGGATGAATGAAATTTGTTAGGGCAGAGCACCTCTTATTTTTTTTTTCCTTGTTCTTAGTCGAGCTTGCCTCAAATTTCTTACCATATGACCCAAGCCTCCCGGCTTTTTGTTGTGAATAGTTGAAGCCTCCGGCATTTAAATTTACAAAATGATGTAAAGCCATACGGCCATAAAAATTTTGAATGTAAAAAGTTTTGCTTCTAATTCCATTTGAATACCTAGCTTTTTTTTTTTTTTTTTACATGTGTTACCACTTTTAAGTACATAAGTCATCATCCCTTTTCAAAGAGCATATTATTTTTCAAGGATCACACCTGCTTAATAGTACATATGCAACAAAATGGAACACACTAAATTCGTGATCGCAGGATCCACTTTCTTATTTGTTGTCAAATTAAAACTAAACACAAGTCCCTCGTCAATAGTCTCCCATTTGCATATAAAATATCTATCATTCCAAGTTATATTATGTTTTATGAACTAAAAATGGCCTCCTATCAGCCATTCCATCGCCATATTTCGCTCTTTTCCCTGGCTAGATTTGCTTAGAATATTCTCCTAATAAGGGAATCGTGATATCTATGGCGCCATATGTATTTAATTCTCTTGTTGTCGATGATTGACGCAAACGTGGCGCTTAAAAGCCACTTGCATTATAGCATACCGCAACTCATGAAGGTGTCTCTTGGTTTGTCGATACCAATCGCGCATCACCGATTCTTGTCTTGCCCTATTTTCATTTTTAGAGTCCATTCCCGCCTTTCTACATTTCAAAATTTGAATGTGTAGGTTGAAGCTTGTATTAGAAAAGCTTCGAGGGCGATTGCGCCTTAAAAGTTCAGAATCGGGATCTTTACTTCATCCCAATAAAAGCTTCCGCCCCCTACACCAATTTTGAATTTGCTTTGTATAAAAGCATGGATTGTAGGAGAATGGACTTTTCCATATGCACGTTTCAAATTTCAAAAAACGAAAGGTTAGTACAATTCGAGTCTCAAACGAAGCGAATTGTGTCGGGACATACAAATTGTACATTATTCATTTCAAGGCCGCGGCGATCCACGCTGTATGGAAGCTCCAAATGATGTGGATAAGGATCCAACCGACTCGTGAATATGCTCCAGTCTTCAATCGCAAAAAAAGAGGTCTAAAAAATAAGAACTTAGACTCGACATGTTGCGCCTTGCGTGCTCAAAAGTATCGACATCCGGGCGGATGGCAAAATTTTTATATCCATTGATCCGTTGAGTGGCAGGAAACCGCTATTTCGGACGCTTCAAGTTTAGTCCGATTTTGTGGTGACGGTAACTCTGGCCTCTTGGGATATTGTGAGATTGAGAGAGGATGAAGGTATCTCGAAATAAATACGCTTCCTTGAGATGAGCCGCCCGATTGTCACAAGAGAATTATAACTTAAACCAAAGCTTTTTTTTCTCTCGCTTCATTACTCCACTGTGATGAAGGAAAGGAATGACGGCTTTGGGAGGGAACTTCTTTGAGATACTAAGTGGAGAAGTCCAAATTGGTGATAGGGCAAGCTGCAAGAAAAGATCCAAGAGCTCGAAGAGCAAACTTTGGGCTTCAATGTAGGTTAAAGAATTTGACGAAACACCCTTTGGCTTTGCGAGAAAGGAAGAAGCATTATCGACCGATAGAGGAACCTGAAGTTTGATCAGGTGCATTCAGACGCAGGGTCACGGCCACAAGGTCCGTTTAGAACACTAGCAAAGGCCGCTTAAGATCCGGGGAAACTAGAAGCAATCTTGGTTACGAGTGAAGAACCCATTTACCTAAACAGGAGATAGTGGACATGATTTGTCGCCCTACAACTCTCCCTCTCAAGAAGATGGTATTGGAAATGGTACTAGGGAGATCTACAAGAAGTTAGAAGCCACGATGTACAGATCGCTTGTTTGTGATGATGTAGGCATCGTGAGGCTTGGTTACCGTTCTTCTATTCAAGCCATTCCAAGCGCTGAAAAGAATGGGCACAAAAAGTATTCGGCTCCACGCCCACAAATTGTCGAGAATACAAGGGTTACTAGGACAAAGATGGTGTATGCCATATTAGAGAGATGCACCACGTTGAATGTGCTGGTCCCCGCCATAGCCATAAAAGATAAGAATGGCAAGGATTGTTGTGATATAGTTGGAATGAATGAACGCAATAATCTTTGGGTTGACCTGGTTACTCTTACAATTCCTTGTCAAATATTATGACTTAATGCTTGCAGAAACTAATGGTGAGATTGAAGTTTGCATAAAAATTGGATGAAATGGAACCCACCAAGTTTGAGAAGTATGAGAGGGTATCCGTTGTCATCATGAATAGAGCAATTGAGAATGCAATTGCACATGCTAAATCAAAGAGCAACAAGAATAACAAAAAAAGATGTAGAGGTGACCGACGAGGAGAAGAAGCGCGTATGGAAAATGGTTCTCATGTCAATCAAGATGACACCCGGTGGTTAGGTCTCTTTAAAGTTCTAAAGAAACCTTACCAGGTTTTGAAATGGGTGTTCAATCAAACCGACATCCCGAGTCTAATATCTAGATTCGAGGAGGGGAAAATTGCAAGTAGATCACTATGGATCTTACAAAGTAATTTTTCACTTGGCGCCCGATTTAAAAAAACCGAGAAAGCAATGTACAACATAAGTGGAGGAGGACAAGGAACATGCAAAGTTGTCAGCATCGCAATCATGCAAGGAAGTCAAGTAATCGGGAAGATCTGTTTCAACCTTGTCCCTTAACCAAGCAAATGCTCCTAATAGAGGAGAAGAAGATCCCAAGTTCCATGGCATTTTCCCCATTCCATTAGAGAGGGTTCATATCTCGCAAGACTTTGCACGGTTTTGTGAGAATCATCGACAAGATGATATTTTTGAGCCTGCAGATTCGCGGTGGAACATTTCGCATAAGAAGAGAAGAGAGGAAGGAATTCGTAGAGTTGAACATGTTCCATCGAAGCAGGTTTGCATGGTGGCAATGTAAGATTAGAGCTCGATGAGAAACGCAGAAGAACAAGTGTGCCTCAGAAGGTGTCAATTGAGGGATGAAAGCCTCGACGCTCATAAAAGAATCATAGAGAGGCTCGAACGGAAACCGTGATGGGAGAAAAGGTCTATGAATTTGAAAATTGCGGTTGATGCGGAGCAGACCGAATGATGCGCTGCCTGCCGCATTGAGGAAAAAGCATGGGATGCATTGTCTTCGAATTGTTCCCATACATTCAGAGAATGGACCTCACAAGAGAAGATGCGTAAATGTTCGCGGGTGTTTAATAACAAATTTATTAAAGCTTTCATAGAGCATGGGGAGAGTGAAGTCACCCACTACTTGCACATCTTTTGGGCTCATGCACCTTGGTTTTTTAGGAAGTATGGAAGCCTAGCAAAGGTGGAGTGCACAAGGCATGGAGAAGTCGCATAAACAAGCTAAAATAGCCTTTCATCGCGAACACCAAAGAGGGGTGGAAATGTGGGAAACCAACCCTCTAAGATTGCATGACGACAGAGTGGTTTTATAGAAGGGCGATGGCTAAAACACGACAAGAAGGTCGCTTTTAAGGAGCAAACCGTAAGTCGTAAAACACCATTGGCATACGTCAAGAGAAAACGGAAAGTTGCTCGGGCAAAATTTAGGCCCCACCAGCATCGCAATGGGGAGATCTAAGAGACAAAGAATCGGCAAAAGTATACTTGTAATGTGTAGCATGTTCACACGACGCCGGGTACTTGCCTCCAACCTTGTTTTAACAATCAGCTTCAAGGCCGTGGTGATCTTATTCAGATTACTCTGCCACGAATAAAGGGAGTTCGCTATTGCTTGTATTTTATGTGGCTTCGGCCGCGGTGAAGCTTTACAAGATAATAATAAAAAAGGGTTACTTTTGATTAAAGTTGTGAAAGATGTTACATTGAAAAAACAAAATACAACGACTCATTGTTGCTCCAAAGGCGTAGCTCTTCTTCATTATCTTCATCATCATCATCAAATCCGCCCTCGTCAGTTTTCATCTCTTCCCCGCTTAGCAATCAACCCTATCCAAACGCTCCTCCACCAACTGGCCCACCATCTCTTTGTACATGTCCCGGGCCTCGTCCCAATAGCACAACGTGTTCTTTTCCTCGGGTCAATTAGCATCCTCAAGCCGCCATAACCACCTCGGCAGCTTGTTGTGCATGTCATCCTCGGTCCAAATTTCTCTATTCAACCGCCTCGACGGCCTCTCTCCCCGCTACTTAAGCATGAGAAGGTTGAATTCTTTTCTTCTTCTTTGAATTGTAACGGTGTTTTCCTTTAGAAGATCATCTGTCCTTCAACCTCTTCATTAGAACACCCAACACTATGTCGGCGAGGGAGTTCTATCTTTTCCAATATCGCATCGTTGAGGATGTGGAGGCCATAGATGACAAATGGGAGGGACGCAAGATTATAGAAGTGAGGAGCAAAGACTCTAACCAACCGAAGGAGCACATGCAAGGACCTCAATTTATACATATTAGCTTTGAACATACAAACACACCGCCGCCGCACGGGTTTCCAGGGATTCGCTCTTGTCCGCTAGAACACATTAATGGTACGGGTCCACCGGAACACATTAATAACTATTCTAACTACATCAGATATCACACCACGCTGAATCGCACATAACGAAGCTTTAAAAACCCTATGAAGAGGTTTCACTGCAGGATCCTGCCTTGTCATTCTCTCTACCACCTGGATATTGAAAATTAAAATAGGAAACGCATTATTCCAGACATTTGTCAAAAACTTTTCCCATTGAAAAATAAAACCAATTAAACATTGTAAAAACGCCCTCTAGGAGGAGCCCGATGCCTATGATCGCCGCAAGCTCTTCCGGAGGGCGCTGATAATTTTTTTCGCCTCCTCCAACATGATTGCCTTCTGCAACCACGTTCTCATTCCGCAGAACCTTATCTTCCCGCCATCGAAAGGTCGGCTCTCCCCTTGGACAGGGCCCTAAGCCGTTTTGAGGTTATATCGGGGCCGCAACTCATGGGTCTAAGGCGCTCACCGATTGTCGCCAAGACTAAAATCACTCGTAGAAGGCGGCCTTTTCTCCGGGCCGCGAACCGCCTTGCCTTCATCATTCTTTTCTTTTAGAAGCAGCGATCCGCTCCTCCGCCTACCGCCGAATGTTCAATTTCCTTTGACCAAAACTTGAGACAAGATCTCTAGGATGGAACCGAGCGGGAGGCCATTGAAAGTGATGGGAGAACAGGTGAGTGATGGCCGAGGGGGCTGATGTGGTAGAAACGTAAGATGGCGGATAGGGAGAAGACAAAGGCCCGGACGCTTTATATAGAAACTAGAGATACGCTTGGAATCTACGGCCGCGTAGCACCCATAAAGTTGTGTAATAATCCCATTTATATTAAAATTATAGCATTTAACAGGGCAATGTGAGCTCAATGTTCGTGACTGGGGATCCGCTATATCATATCCCAGTCGTAATGCAAAGTGCCGCAAAAAGACGCTTGTTATTGTATAAATAAGATGCCACGCCCTTGAAATTAGATTCATCCATTAAGCCACGATGTGAATAGACGCTGTCATCCACATGCAAATTCAAGATTTACCTCCAAGTTATATCACATTAATCTAGCTAGATATTTGTGTTACATACACTTTTCCATTAATAAATTATGAATTTATACATACAACGAGGTGTATCGCAGGAGATTGATAATAATTTCTAAATCCATTGATTGCTACCTAATTGCAAGAATGGCATTTCTGGCCGGTGATCTTTTTAATAAAACAAAACAAGAGAACGATAGAAGCAAGAAATAGAGCAAATTTTCTTTGAACAAAAAATATATAATGGCTAATTTTATCTTCATGATCCTCAGACTTATCCGGTTTAAAGTCGCGCTTCATCCTCCTACCAGCTTCTTCTCCATATCTTCTAGCCAAGGGAATGCCAGGTGCGCTTAAAACCGCCGACCCTACCTGGGCTTATTGGCCTCTGCCTTCGTTAATGTTGCCGTAAGCTCATGGTCTCGCCATGCAAAGAGCTCTAGTGAATTCTAATCCCCACCCCACTTCCATCTTCTACGAACGGTTGTTTCGGCTCGTGGAACTCTCCTTGAACCTTTTCATCACCATGTTAAGGGTGATGTCCGCTGGGCAGTTCCGGTACGCTTTGGTGGAGGAGGATGAAGATGCCACCGGAGGAGAAGGCGAAGGAAGGGCTAAGGGGAGAGAAGATGGTAAGAAGGCTGGGAAGGGGAAGAGAGGATCGAGGTCAAGGCAAGATAGAAGGTCTTCTATTTATAATGTGGATTTCGTAGGGGTAGCTTGAGTCACACGACGCAAGGATGTCAGTGGGGTCGTGAAAATGGACCTGCATTTCGGCCGTGGTGAGGAAAAAAGGATCAAGCATTTCTTCTAACGCCTTTTCTTCCGTAGAAAGCTCGCGGTGATAATTTTATTGATAATTTCGTGATACAATCTATACATAAGTAATTTTACCGGATACATAACTAAAAGATAGAACTTCTCATTGAAGCAAAATAGAATCCAAGATCACACGACGCCAAATCCATTGATTGCTACCTAATTGCAAGCAAGGCATTTCGCCGCAGGATATTTTGAATAAAACGTAACATACATTGGAACAACAGATAGATAGAAGCAAAAAAATAGAGAAAACTTTTCTCTTTGAAGCAAAAAAATAGATAGATACAACGGCTAGGATCTTCATGATCCTCTAGCCGATTTTCATGTCCTCGTACTGAAGCCGAAGGTCGCGTTCATCCCTTCCGCAGCACGGAGCTTTTTCCATATCTTCTAAGGCCTCAATAAATCATGTGGAGTAGCTTTAACCGCCGGCCTCGGGCCAGTCTCGTCTCTTGGTACATGGTGGCTTAATGTTTCCATCGAAGCCTAACGCTACTGCGGCAAAGCAGCCCTCCGTGGAAGGTTGGACCGCCGACCGCCTCATTGTTCCCTGGGCGACGCAGATTCGCTGTTTCATCATGGATTCTTGAATCTCTTCATCACCACCGCAAGGGTGATGTCCACCCGGCCACCAATGGGAGTGCTATCTACGGTCGCTTGCTATTAGAGGAAGATGATGATGCCATCGAGCGTAAGGTGGAAGGCGGAAGCCGAAGTAGAAGATGAGCGTATGTTTTTAAGGCGACTCTGAGGTCAGCGGGACATCGGCCTTCTTATTTATAAACATGAGTCACACGAAGTGCCGCGATTAATAAATAAATTAATTGTTTTTTTCCAATAATATTTCATTTCTTCGAGATAGATATCACAATTTATCGCCGAAAACCTAGATATGACGTAAAATCGACCGATGTATTTCTGATGTGATGTGAATAAATACAAAATAAAATAATTTTTATAGGGGAATTTCTAAGGACAACTGTACATAAATAATTTTACCGCATACAAGTTGGAAACATATAACTTCCATTTTTCAAGCTTCGCCGCCAATTTCATGCTCTTCAATCCCCGGCCAAGACCGATCCAACAAGGCAATGACTTCCATGTTATCGGACCCTAAATTTTCCAACTTGGGGTGAGTCGGGCCGCCAGCCTAAAAATTTAACATATTGTTCACCCAGCAAGAACCGCTTGGTCGCCAAAATATTGTAACACAACATCCCGCCAATTGCTATCACCCTTTCGTTGTTTGATGCCAATTGGGAATGGTTCCCAAACATGCATAATGCACGGAGGTAATAGACAAACTCGCGACCCTTTGACCGAAGTTCTCAATAAGACGATTATCTCCCCATTAACTAATCTTGAGATATATCTTAACAATATAGAGTCCTTCAATCTTTCCCCGCCCCCGCTGCATGTCGGCAAAGAAAAATCATCTACTTCCCCACAAATAAGAACCTCAAGATTATCTTCTTCACATTTATCCTCATCTACCAGCTTATGCCGCTGATTGGATGAAGGGTCGCAAACCCTCAGATCCCTGGCAGCTTTGCACGGAGATTCTGGAATTTTTCTTCCGCGGTAGATTCGCTTCATCTTGAGCAAATCGAGACTCCAGCCTCTCATATGCTTCTTTAAGCTTTATAGCATTGCCGTATAATTAGATACTTCAAACATCTTTGTCCAAACTTCTTCAAAATCTAGGCCTCCAAGTTTATCTATCTCCGCCAAGGTAATCGATAAGCTCGCCTTTCCCTAGCACACATTCAGAATATGATCGGTTCCAAGATATCACTTAAAGCAATAAGTATTCTTTTTGCCTTCCACTAAATTGGCGATATGTCGCATAACTTCTTTTTCATCCTCATCCCCATCCTCATCACCTTCTAATCATCTCCCTCCTCCGTTCACCTAAGGCCAAGGCCGGGTTAAACTCCTACATTCTTGCTCTTCTTCTGATAGATCTATCTCCATTTCTACGCCATAGTCAAAGATCATCATTAACATAATCGACTCCCCTTGGCTTAAAGATTTCTATTGTTTCCAAGTATTTGGGCCGAAAGCAGAATGCAATAACTCAGCATAAATGCAAACGGCAAAGAGAAATAAGATACCTTCTTAAGCACAAGGATTAGCGCCGAGGAGCCTGCTATGTGCTAAAGAGATTGAAAAACATCTTCCCCGCTTGCAAAATGGGAAGCCCTCCAGAGCTGGTTTTGGAATCCACGGTGCCGCGGACATCGCAGCGAAGGACGCGGTACCGGTGACCGCTGTCCGGTGGAAAGCTAAAGCAACCTCGCGATAGCATCCATCCAAAGCATCGCTACTGTTTGATGTCCAACTCCTGCAATAGAACGGATAAATCGCAGTCGGCGCAACTTCCTCGTTGTCATGAGGGGCTGGATGCATACCATTCCGTGAACTTCACAACAATCCATGGCGGCTAAGCAAACGAACAAAACAAGAAGATGTTTAGGATTTGCATACCGCCACTTTTGAACTCAAGCAGTCAGCACGATTATGAAAGGGGACACGTACCGCTAGGGGAGATCGTCCCGGTATTAATTTTAGTTAGGGGTTAGTTGTTAGATCACACGACGCCGAAGACTACTATGTGCAACAAAAGCACAATGTTTGTCGCTATCAGATCCCTCAATGTATAACATTAAAAAATACAGCGCGCTTAAGCCAGGCTTCTAAGAAAGAAATGACTTCAAGAGATTGCTTATAAAGCCATTGTATTTAAGAAATATTATACATATGAAAACACAAAGGCACTTCACCTTTTTCCGGGGTCTTTATTCAAATTTTATAAATTTTGACCATAGTAATTCTGGATCCCTTATGCGAAGACGAGGGCGATGTCCTGGCATGATACCACCCGCTATATGTATTGCCGTGAAGTCGAAGTCTCGAATCAATCGAATACTCAATCGCCTGCCATTTGAAGAGTACGATAGCAGCTTTGAATTCTCAGAATCGGTGATGATGTATCGCGACTACACTTGTGTATCTCACGAGTTCGCAATGGAGACGCGGAATGACCTTATCTCTGGTTCTTCGACATTTTAATTCGCTAAGCGCTTTTATCACTTCACAAGCTTCTTCCGCTTCCATTTACTCACTCCACCCCAAAGATTTGAGTTTGTTGTTCTAATTTTTCCGGGCCGCTTCACTCCTCAAAGATTCTACCGACTTTTCCTGGCTGCCTTCATTCCTCGTCGCCTTCTTTCATTAGCTCTCCTTCGATTTGTTCCAGACTCTCCATTGAGGAACAAGAGGAGTGAAGAGCAAGAAGAGGTTGCTGCCTAATACTCATCCGGTGATTGTTGGAGTTCTCGCTACGCTCTCACATCCTCCGCCTCCTAACCTGAAAGTGCACCTCCCATTTACTCGGAGCCGCGGCCCCGCCGCATGATTTTCTCTAGTAATAGTCTGAGGAGGGAGGAATTCTACCTAGACTTCAGAGTCAGATGAAGCATGGTTCTAATTTTAAACTTCCACCGCCTACACCACTCCTGATGGATCCTTGGCAAGCTTTAAGTTTAGCTCATGGCTTCTCACGGATGGGCTTTGAGTACTGCTTCAACAATTCCAGGGAAAATGACAACCCCAAGTGAGATACTAGTAAAACAAGTTAAAGAAATATGATGCAACGTTTTAGCTTCAATCAGACGAACCCTAAAAAAATATTCAACAAAAATACTTTAAACTTCAAAACAATTAAAACAAATGCAATAAAACCCCAGATCAAAGCATCACCAGCCTATAGACAGAATTTCGTTGATCACGAACTCTAAACTTTACATTTCTCAGCTCAACCAACCCTAATGCTATCTAAATAATGGAAGAATTTCCTCCGCTTCCATAGAACTCTTAGCCCGGATACTTCCATTTTTGGCCTCCAGCCTATGGTGGCCAGATATGTTCGACTTCCTCTCCATACCTCTAATGACCACCCGATCTATGTCTAGTTTAATGCGTAGTCCCCTTCAAACGCTGTTCCTGCTTCTGCCTTTGAAGCCGAATAAATCAACGATAAACATTGCTCGGTTGTTTTGGTCCTAACCTTGTGCGAGGACTTAACCAATGGACTTCTCATTAGTTTATTCATTTATCCGTGGAATCCAGTTTCATCCCAACCAAAAATGCCGAACCAACAAAACCCGCAGGGGAGAAAAAGCAACGGTGACATGTCTCTGCAGCCGGAACTCCCGCCATCTCCGAATATATGAAGCAAAATACCCCAAACGTGCATGATTCCAAAACCCATCCCCGCACCGCCGCATATCCTCAACTGGTTACCATGCATTTCTTCATTGCACTAATACATTATTCATTAGTCCGTGGTTTACAAAGTTCACGAAGTAAGTAACTAATCGCTCGTTTGGCTTCCTCGACCTTTACGCTATAATCATGTCCGTAAAACTGTGATGCCTATACCCCCGTTGTCACGATCCATACTCTTTGAGTAAGGATACCCGACACTATGTGGATAATACCCATAAGTACACTACTAATATCATTTCTCGTACGGAATGACATCCACGACGCCCGATAAACATAAACCTGCACAATAAATTTGTTTGTAAACACGTGTCAACGAAAGAAATGAAAAGATAAGAAGACCACACGACGCCGTAAACTGGTCTCTAATACGCGAGTTAAGTAGCGATACTAGCTTCGGCCAGGATCCGCTTAAGGTGAGCAATACGTAACAGCTATGCTTGCATCGCTTGTTTTTCCACAGCTTTGTTCTTGATATTTTGTCCGGGTTTCCCTAATCGCAATTTAATCGACAGATCTGCAGGTTGCAGAGGATGGCAACAGTTTGAGGTGTATATTCTTTCCTCGGTCTTCAGCTTCAGAGCTTTTTCTCGCTGGTACCTAGATAAGTCTATAGGATTGTTGCCCTTTGTGGCTAGAACTTCAATTGCTTCGCTTTTTGTGATGCTTCATGTGATCCTCTTAGTCCAAGCGGGATCGACATCGCTAGGGGCCATACACCACGCCTTCTATAATGGCCTCAATCCTCCTTTTGGCTTCTGGAGGCTTCTACATGCTCCATCTTAGGTTTTCCACTAATTTTGATCGTTTCAGGGGCAGGTACTCCGGATAGGTTTTCGCCGACGAAGTTTCAGTAATTTCGCCAAGTGAATTGATTAAACTACGATTAACACCTATTAAACTCGGTGGCATATATAATAATTATTGGTGTACATTGGTAACGCTGTCTTTGTTTGAATGGGGGCTGGGGTTCAATCATGTGCTACACAAATGCACGCCGGTTATTTTCGCTATATTTTTTTCCTCTCTCAAGATGTTGTAAAAGAAGCAATGGGGTTATTTTTGGCTATATCTTTTGTTATACATGAACGATACATTTCCTAGCATTGTTTGCAGAAATCTCGGAGGGTCCCTTATCCCTTCATGATGTTAAAGGGTCGATGGGGTTATTCTTTGCCATATTTTTTGTTATATATGAACGACATTTTCTTAGCATTGTTTTGAAGAAATCTTTTCGGGATCCCTTATCCTTTGTGATGCTAAACAAAATTCGTTAATTTTCTAAATCCGACCGAAACCCGGTTGGGCCTTTCTTCTTGTGGCAATCATGGCGCCCTTCAATCTTGTGTCTTATTTCATTTGGCGGACCTCCGCTAAGCGCATCAAGAAGGTCGCATTTCATCATTTGGTGGATCTCGCCTCCCATTAGAAAACATATAAATGTATGTCTCGATTTGGCTATTTGTTATTGTTTTGGATATTTACAAGTACGTTGTGGTGGATTAGTATTCTTTGCATGTTTGCAACCTTTGCTCCTCAATATCCTTTGGCATTTTCACATGATTAGTATAATTTGATCTTGCGTACATCTTTTGGCCCATGTGGGTTTCTTTAGGTCATTTAAACTATACCGTTTTCATAATGTATACTTTTTGTCATGCAGATTAATTCCCCGGTTGATGATTCTTTTTGCAAGTTGTATCGCGGGCAGGCGCTTTGACAGATGTTTGGTTTGGTCTAGTGATATGATGGTCTTGTTCCCTTTGTTGCTCGTCTTTCCTTGATATATTAATAGTATGTCTTATTCATTTGCCTCTTTCTACTCTATTCCATTCGATGATCTTTTTGCTCTAGTTCATTTGTTTTTCCAATTGCAACCTATTATGTTTAGCACTCCACGCTTTGTTCTTCCAGATAGTCCGTTTGTCCTTCTTCATTGGTTAGTTTCTCTCTCGTTCATATCGCCTTGTTGGCTATAATATTGTTGTTCCTTTACATGTGGCTAACTTGGTGGAGGTTCTTCTTCTTATTATTGTTATTATTATTATTTTTTGTTATTCTACCCTCCAATTATTTCCTATAATATTGGCTCCTTAGTGCAATCTGGGCCTTATTTGGCCCATTTGCTTTCCTGTTAATTTTTTGTGTTCTCTTTTTTTTTTTATATGATCCATCCACTTTATCTAACCTTTGCCTTCTCTTTATTTTTATTTAATGCATTAGATCCATTGGCTTCCTTTTGACTTTTCGTGGATATGCTCTTTCTATTCGATTTCTCTTACACTTTGTTGTTTTCTTCACTTCCTTTTTCTCTATCTCTCTGGCCATATGTGTCTCATCCCCGGTCGATCTTGTTTGTGTCAATTATTTCATTTTGCGTTGTTGGTTCCTTTTTCACCTCATCCATTCCATTATATCCTTTTTGTTGGCGTTAACTCTAATATTTCTTCCATTTGTACTATGTTCCTCTTGTTACGATCCCATTTTCTGTCGGTTCACTTTGTTTTCTTGTTCGATGGGTCCCTTTGGTTTTATATTAACACATAAGCTATTGACATTCAAAGACTCGTTGACCTTGGGTGCATTCATTGTTCCATTTGCTTCCATATTTCGTGTTCATTTGGTTTTGCATGTCGGTTGTCTACATGTTAAACTCATCACCATTCTTCCCACTCTTTCTACCATTGACTTCGTAATCCTCTTGAGATTCATTATATCACGTTTTTCCATTGTTGGGCTCTAAATCTATTTACATACTATGTTTGTCATTTAGATGATGGGGATAACATTAGGGCGGTTGAAGGTCCAAATGGCCTCCATCACCATTCCGCGTCATATTTCGGCTCCTTTTTCCCATGCCACCTAGGATACCAACTCTCATAATTACAGATTTGCTTGAATATTACCAGAATAAGGATTGCATTCCATGGCGCCCATATGTATTTAATTCCGTTGGTTGCTCACCTGACCGATGCAACTGCGATGGCTTCTAAAATGCCACTTGCATTTCTTTATAAAGATAACTCATGGCATGATGTCTCTTGAGTAGCGTCTTGTATCACAATCGCCTTCTACATTTCAAAGTTGAATGTGTAGGTTGCAGCTTTGTATCGTGATCGGACTTTCATTTTCGAGGGCGCACAAGGCTTTAACCCATCTTCACTTCATCCTAATACAGGCTTCCCGCCCTTGGCCAATTCAAATTTGAATTTTGCTTTAATGTATAAAGCATGGATTGCAGGAGAATGGACTTTTCGATTTCCATATGCGTTGCAAATTTCAAAAAAACGGGTTAGCACGAATGCCTCCTGCACACGCTTAATTGTGTTGAGGCATAAAAATACCACACCTTGATTCGCTGGCGTCATGATCTACACAAGATGGAAGTTGCTTGTTGTCAAATTAAACTTAAACACAAGTGAGGAATTAGGCACTTCTAGGTGGTTTCCCGAGGAGGGTTTGGAGTGTTTTTTTTAAACCCAATTATCATAGTGTACGAGCATCTACATTAAATAGTATGTTAAACCAATTATATCGATTGTTCATCCAAGTTAAACTCAAATCATATAGGTTTAGGAATAAGGTTAAAAGGAAGATATTGGCTATTTAGGAATAAGCCAAAAAAGGAAGATATTGATATTTAGGTATAGGTTAAAAAGGAAGATATTGTGATTTCAAATTTAGATATGCACATAATGGCATGTAATGATGGTTGATAGGATCAATCATTCCTACGATTTTCCACGTCTAATCCAGCCTATATCTATTCCAGTTTCAGATTAGCCCATTCTCCCCAATCTCACTTCCATCTTTGCTAGATCCTCGCCCAATTTCTCTAGTCCATCGCCATGAAGAGATCAGCTACTTGGAAGAGCCTGAGGTGTCCTCCAAGAGCCTAATGCACGGCCGGAAGAGGTGTTCCTCCAGCTCCCTCCCCGCCACTCGGTTCAGCTACGAATGCCTTCGATTCCTCCGATTCCGAGGAACCTGAGAATGAGGAATCGAGGAAATTTCGGGAAAGGTGAGTTCATCCAACAGTGTGTTCTTGAAGGCCGGATAGAGATTCTTCGAAATGAGTATTCACGGAGAAGATGATGAAAGATGATGAAGATGAAGAAGTTGAAGACGAACGGGACTGAGAGGAGCTCATGGCGTTAGTTCATGGTACATGCATGTTTTTCTTTCTTTTCTTAAGCATTCAACTCCGTTTTATTTTTTTTTTGCGCATGATGAAGCTGAGATGAATGAAATTTGTTATAAAGGAAACACCTATTTTTTTTTCCTTGTTTTAGTCGAAGCTTGCCTCCAGCTTCTACCATGACCAAGCAAACCTCAGGGCTTTTTGTTGTGAATAGTTGAAGCCCTCAGGACATTTAAACTTACAAAATGATGTAAAGCCATACGACCATAAAAAATTTTGAATGTAAAAAGTTTTTGCTTCTAATTCCACGAATACCTAGCTTTTTTTTACCTGCACATGTGTTACCACTCTTAAGTACATAAGTCATCATCCCTTTCAAAGAGCATATTATTTTTCAGGATCACCCAGTTTAATAGTACATATGCAACAAAATGGAACACACTAAATTAAGTGATCGTGATCCACTTTCTTATTTGTTGTCAAATTCAAAACTAAACACAAGTCCCCTCCATTTAGTCTCCCATTTGCATATAAAATATCTATCATTCCAAGTTATATTATGTTTTATGAACTAAAATGGCCTCCATCGCCATTCCACGCCATATTTCTTTTTTTTTTTTTCCCGGCCGATTTGCTTAGAATATTCTCCTGGGAATAAGGGAATCGATATCTATGGCCTATGCCATTTTAATTTTGTTGTCGGACATTTATTGGCCCAAACGTGGCTTCTAAAAGCCACTTGCATTATAGCATACCCAGGAAACTCATGAAGGTGTCTCTTGGTTTTGTCACCAATCATGCGATCACCGATTTTTGTCTTGCCCTATTTTCATTTAGAGTCCATTCCTTCTACATTTCAAAAATTTGAATGTGGTTGAAGCTTTGTATTAGACTTCGTTGAAGGGCCGATTCGCGACATGTTAAAAGTTCAGAATAGGATCTACTTCATCCCAATACAAGCTTCAACCCCCTACAATTAATTTTGAATTTGCTTTTGTATAAAAGCATGGATTGTAGGAGAATGGACTTTTCCATATGCGTTGCAAATTTCAAAAACGAGGTTAGTAATTTGACCGAAGTCTCAAACGGCTTAATTGTCTTCCAAGCATACAAATTGTACAACATTCATTTCGCCGTACATCCACGCAATATGGAAGCTCCAAATGATGTGTGGATAAGGATCCAACATTTCGTGAATATGCTCCAGTCTTGTTCCAAAAAGAGGTCTAAAAATAAGAACTTAGACTCGACGTATTTTTCGGTGTGCTCAAAAAGTATCGGCATCCGGGCGGATGGCGTTTATATCCATTGATCCGTTGAGGGGATAAGAAACCGTCATTTCGGACGTTTCAAGTTTAGTCCGATTTTGTGGTGACGGTAACTCCGGCCTCTTGGGATATTGTGAGAGATTGAGAGGATGAAGGCATTCGAATCGAATACAGTTTTTGAGATGAGCTGCCCGATTGTCACAAGAGAATTATAACTTAAACCAGCAGCTCTTTTTTCTCTCGCTCATTACTCCAATTGTGATGAAGGAAAGGAATGACGGCTTGGGGAGGGAAACTTTGAGATAATGAAAGTGGAGAAGTCCAAATTGGTGATAGGGCAGCTTAAGAAAAGATCCAAGAGCTCAAAGAGCAAACTTTGGGCTTCAAATGTAGGTTAAAGAATTTGAAGAAAACACCCTTGGCTTGTAGAAAGGGAAGAAGCATTATTAATCGATAGAGGAACTGGAAGTTTGATCAGGTGCATTCAGACGAGGTGGTCGCGCCACAAGGTCCGCTTTTAGAACACTAGCAAAAGGCCGCTTAAGATCCGGGGAAACTAGAAGCAATCTTAGTGAAGAAGAACCTAATTTAAGGGGAGATAGTGGACATGATTTGTCACCCTACAACTCTCCTCTCAAGAAGATGGTATTGGAAATGGTACTGGGGGAGATCTACAAGAAGTTAGAAGCGGCGGAGATGCATGTGTTTGTGATGATGTAGGCATCAGTAGGCTTTGTTAAGGTTTCTATTCAAGCCATTCCACCTAAGCGTTGAAAAGAATGGCACAAAAAAGTATTCTGCTCCACGTCCAAATTGTCGAGAATACAAGGGTTACTAGGACAAAGATGGTGTATGCCATATTAGGAGAGATGCACCACGTTGAATGTCTTGGTCCTGGGCCATAGCCATAAAGATAAGAATGGCAAGGATTGTTGTGATATAGTTGAAATGAATGAACATAATAATCTTTGGGTTGACTGGTTACTCTCTTACAATTCCTTGTCAAATATTATGACTTAACAGATTCGTAAAACTAATGGTGAGATTGAAGTTTGCATAAAAATTGGATGAAATGGAACCGATCAAGTTTGAGAAGTATGAGAGGGTATCCGTTGTCATCATGAATAGAGCAATTGAGAATGCAATTGCACATGCTAAATCAAAGAGAACAAGAATAACAAAAAAGATGTAGAGGTGACGGATGAGGAGAAGAAGCGCATGAAAAATGGTTCTCATGTCAATCAAGATGACACCGGTGGTTAGGTCTCTTTAAAGTTCGAAAAGAAACCCACGAGGTTTTGAATGGGTGTTCAATCAAACGACATCCCGAGTCTAATATCTAGATTCGAGGGAGGAAAATTGCAAGTAGATCACTATGGATCTTACAAAGTAATTTTTCACTTGGCGCCTGATTTAAAACCGAAAGCAATGTACAACATAAGTGGAGGAGGACAAGGAACATGCAAAAGTTGTTATGATCTTGCAATCATGCAAAGGAAGTCGGCATGGGAAGATGTTTCAACCTTGTCCTTAACAAGCAAATGCTCTAATAGAGGAGAAGAAGAAGATCCCAAGTTCCATGGCATTTTCCCCATTCCATTAGAGAGGGTTCATATCCGTGACTTTGCCGCGCTTTTGTGAGAATCATCGACAAGATGATATTTTGAGTCGCCACGGTCGTGTGGAACATTTCGTATAAGAAGAGAAGAGAGGAAGGAATTCGTAGAGTTGAACATGTTCTATCAGAAGCAGGTTTGCATGGTGGCAATGTAAGATTAGAGCTCGATGAGAAACGGGCAGAAGAACAAGTGTGCCGAAGGTGTCAATTGAGGATGAAGCTTCAACGCTTCATAAAGAATCATAGAGAGGCTCGAACGGAAACCGATGGGAGAAAAGGTCTATGAATTTGAAAAATTGCTGGTTGATGCGGAGCAGACCGCACAGATGGCGCCTGCTAGGCATTGAGGAAAAAAAGCATGGGATGCATTGTGCGGAATTGTTCCATATATTCGTGAGAATGGACCTCACAAGAGAAGATGAAATGTTCGCGGGTGCGAATAACAAATTTATTAAAGCTTTCATAAAGCATGGGAGAGAGTGAAGTCACCACTACTTGCACACACTTTTGGGCTCATGCACCTTGGTTTTTAGGAAGTATGGAAGCCTAGCAAAGATGGGGAGTGCACAAGGCATGGAGAAGTCGATAAAAAGCTAAAATAGCTTTCATCGTAACACTCAAAGAGGGGTGAAATGTGGGAACCAACCCCAAGACGGATGACGAGTGGTTTTATAGAAGGGCGATGGCTAAATTTACAAGAAGGTCGCTTTGAAAACCCGAAGTCGTAAAACACCATTGGCATATCTTTGCTGAAGAGAAACGGAAAAGTTGCTTGGCAAAATTTAGGCCCCACTAGCATCGCAACAAAGGGAGATCTAAGAGACAAGAATGGGTAAAGATACTTGTAATGTGTAGCATGTTCTACGGCGCAAGCACTTGCCTCCAACCTTGTTTGCACAACCAGAGTTTCGTCAGGTGATCTTATTTCAGATTACACGGGCTTAACATTGGGAGTTCGCTATTGCTTGCATTTATGTGGTCGTGGTGTGAAGCTTTACAAGATAATAATAAAAAAGGGTTACTTTTTGATTAAAGTTGTGAAAGATGTTACATTGAAAAACAAAATACAACGACTCATTGTTGCTCGGTCACAGCTCTTCTTCATTATCTTCATCATCATCATCATGACCCGCCCTCGTCTTCGTCTTCATCTCTCTTCCCCTCAAGCGAGCAATCACCCTATCCAAACGTTCCTCCATCTGTCCACCATCTCTTTGTACATGTCCCGCCTCCCCGTCCCAATAGCACAACGTGTTCTTTCTCGTCAATTAGCATCCTCTGTCGGCCATAACCACCTCGGCAGCTTTGTTGGGGCATGTCATCCATCCGTCTAAAATTTCTATTCAACCGCATTCGATTTGCCTCTCCGCTCGGGTGAAGCATGAGAAGGTTGAATTCATTCTCTTCTTCTTTCTCGCTGAATTGTAACGTGTTTTCCTTTAGAAGATCATCTTGCTCCTTCAACCTCTTCATTAGAACACCCAACACTATGTCGAAGGAGTTCTATCCTCTTGCGTTTTCCATTATCGTTGAGGATGTGGAGGCCATAGATGACAAATGGGAGGGACGTTAAGATTATAGAAGTGAGGAGCAAAGACTCTAACCGGGCGGAAGGAGCACATGCAAGGACCTCAATTTATACATATTAGCGCTTGAACATATTAAACACACCTTTCATTTGGCCGCGACGTGTCGATGGGGGATTCTGCTGGGTTGTCCGCTAGAACACATTAATGGTAAATCGGTCACCTGAACATTAATAACTATTCTAACTAATCGATATCACACCACGCTGAATTCAGACACGAGCTTTAAAACCCTATGAAGAGTTTCGTGTGATCCGTCTTTGTCATTCTCTACCACGGATATTGAAAATTAAAAATAGGAAACGAATATTCTGGTACATTTGTCAAAAAAACTTTTCCCATTGAAAAATAAAACCAATTACAAACATTAAAAAACGCCCTCTAGGAGGAGCCCGATGCCTATGATCGGGCAAGCTCTTCCGGAGGGCAAAGATAATTTTTTTTTTCCGCTCCTCCAACATGATTGCCCGCCCCCAACCACGTTCTCATATTCCGCAACCTTATCTTCCTCACATCGAAGTTGGGCCCAAACCTCTCCCTTTGATTATGCCCTAAGCTCTCTTGGAGGTTAGATCTGGCGCCGCAGTGCTGGCCTAAAGCGCCGTGATTGTCGCGACTCAAAATCACCTCCCCTCAGAAGGTGGCCTTTTCTCCGCGCAAAACCAGCTTGATTTTTACACGCCTTCATCATTCTTTTCTTTAGAAGGCGGATCCCCCTCTCCGGTAGCGAATGTTCTCAATTTCCTTGACCAAAACTTGAGACAAGATCTCAGGATGGAACCGAGCCGGAGGCCATTGAAAGTGATGGGAGAACAGGAGTGATGGTCGAGGATTTGATGTGGTAGAAACGTAAGATATGGATAGGAGAAGACAAAGGCCTCCGACGCTTTATATAGAAACTAGAGATACGTTGGAATCTACGGTGAGCACCGATAAAGTTGTGTAATAATCCTACGAGGCTAAATTATAGCATGCAATTAGGGGCAACGGTAGCCTATGTTCGCATCATGGGATCCGGCCATATCCTAGCCGCAAAGTATGCAGGCCGCATAAAAAAGATGTTGTTATTGTGGCAAAAGATGTCACGCCTTGGCATGACGTTGTCATCCACAAGCCACGCGTGAATAGACGTTGTCATCCACATGCAAACATTTACCTCCAAGTTATATCACATAATCTAGCTAGATATTTGTGTTACATACACTTTTCCATTAATAAATTATGAATTTATACATACAACGAGGTAATGCGTCGTGGAGATCATACGACGCGGAAATCCATTGATTGCTACCTAATTGCAAGAATGGCATTTCAAGGTCGGTGATCTTTTAATAAAACAAAACAAGAGAATGATAGAAGCAAGAAATAGAGCAAATTTTTCTTTGAAACAAAAATATATATACAATGGCTGGATCTTCATGATCCCGAAAGGGGTCAAAAGCTGCGCTCTCATCCTCCGCATTTCAAGCTTCTTTCCATATCTTCTAGCTGCGAAATGTTGTGCGCTTAAAATCGCCGACCTCTACTATTGGCCTCTACCCACTGGGTTAATGTTGTTTGCGAGCTCAAGGTCTCGCTCATGCAGCAGCCCCCTAGTGAATTCTATTTCGTCCCACCGCCCATCTTCGGCGATTTTAGACGGTTGTTTTGCCGTGAACCTCTTTGAATCTTTTCATCACCACAAAGAAGGGTGATGTCCGGGCGGGTAGCTTCCGGGCGCTGCCGCTGGTCGGAGGAGGATGAAGATGCCATCTGGAGGAGAAGGCGAAGGAAGGGGAAGGGGGGAGAAGATGAGCGTAAGAAGGCTAAGGCGGAAGAGGATCTGAGGTCAAGGCAAGATAGAAAGTCTTCTATTTATAACAGGATTTGTGAGTAGCTTGAGTCACACGACGCCAAGGATGCCGTGGGGTCGAAAATCGACCGCGCTCGCTGGTCAGGGAAAAAGGACCGTTATTTTTCTAACGCCTTTTCTTCCAGAGAAAGCTCAGTGATAATTTTTATTGATAATTTCGTGATACAATCTATACATAAGTAATTTTATCGATACATAACTAAAGATAGAACTTCTCATTGAAGCAAAATAGAATCGGCATGGAGATCACACGACGCAAATCCATTGATTGCTACCTAATTGCAAGCAAGGCATTTGGGCCGTGGTGATATTTTAATAAAACAACATACATTGGAACAACAGATAGATAGAAGCAAAAATAGAGAAAACTTTTCTTTGAAGCAAAAATAGATAGATACAACCGGCTAGGGATCTTTCATGATCCTCTAGCTGATTTTCATGTCCCGGCAAATGGCGTAAAAGGTTGCGTTCTCATCCTCCCGGCTTCGGAGCTTCTTCTCCATATCTTCTAAGGCCTCGAAATCATGTGAGCGTAGTTTCAACCGCCGCCGCCCCCCTGCGGCTCGTCAGCCTCTTGGTACATGGCTTAATGTTTCCACGAGCTCAACGTCTCGCCTCGTGCAGCAGCTCCCCGTGAAGGCTAAACTGTCGACCACTCTCATTGTTCTCGGCGACCAGACGGTTGTTTTCATCATGGATCTCCTTGAATCTCTTCATCACCACCGCAAGGGTGATGTCCACGGGCAGCCTGGGGGCCGGGGAGTGCTATCTTGGCTGGTCGCTTGCTAGAGGAAGATGATGATGCCATCGAGTAGAAGGTGGAAGGCGGAAATGGAAGTAGAAGATGAGCAAGGCTATGGCGACGGAGGTCGGCCGCGGACATCGGTCTTCTATTTATAACATGAGTCACACAGTTGAGATCGCAGGTGAGGAATAAATAAATTAATTGTTTTTTCCAATATTTCATTTCTTCGAGATAGATATCACACGACGATAAAACCTAGATATGACAGTAAAATCGATCGATGTATTTGTGGATGTGAATAAATACAAATAAAATAATTTTTATTAGGAATTTCTAAGGACAATCTGACATAAATAATTTTACCGATACAAGTTGGAAAAACATATAACTTCCAATTTCTCAAGCCGTCAATTTCATGCTCTTTTCAATCCCCTGCCAAGACCGATCCAACAAGGCAATGACTTCCATGTTATCGACCCCGGCTTCCAACCTTGGGTGAGTCAAGCCAGCACTAAAAAATTTAACATATTGTCTCACAGACCGGCTTGGTCAAAAAATATTGTAACACAACATCCCTAATGAATTGCTATCACCTTTTAGGTGTTTGATGCCATTGGGAATGGTTCCCAAACATGCATAATGCACGGAGGTAATAGACAAACTCGCACCTTTGGACCGAAGTTCGCAGACGACGATTATCTCCCCATTAACGAATCTTGATATATTTTAACAATATAGAGTCCTTCAATCTTTCCCGCCCCGGCGTGCATGTCGGGCAAGAAAAATCATCTACTTCCCACAAATAAGAACCCTCAAGATTATCTTTCTTCACATTTATCCTCATCTACCAGGCTTATGTTGCCATTGATCAAGGGCGCCAATTTGTAGATCCGTCATATAGCTTTGCACCTGAGACGCTGGAATTCTTTTCTTCCGCTGGTAGATTCGCTTCATCTTTGAGCAAATCGAGACTCCGTGCCCTCTCATATGCTTCTTTAAGCTTTATAGCATTGCGGTTATAATTAGATACTTCAAACATCTCTTTGTCCAAATCCTCTTCAAAATCTAGGCCTAAGTTTACCCATTCTCGCCAAGGTAAGCGATAAGCTCGCCTTCCCTAGCACACATTCAGAACATAGACGGGTTCCTCAAGATATCACTTAGCAATAAGTATTCTTTGCCTTCCACTAAAATTACGCTATGTCGACAACTTCTTTTCATCCTCATCCCCATCCTCATCACCTTGTAATCATCTCCCTCCTCCTCGTTCACCTAAGGCCAAGGCGTCGGCTAAAACTCCTACATTCTTTGCTCTTCTTCTTATAGATCTATCTCCATTTCTTACGTCATAGTCAAAGATCATCACACATAACCCCCCTCATTTAAAGATTTCATTGTTTCCGATTGTATCTTCGGTTTGGTTTAATGCAAGAATGCAGCAAATGCAAATGCAAGAAGAGAAATAAGATACCTTCTTAAGCACAAGGACGAGCCGTGAGGAGCCGGATTATAAAGATTCTTGAAAAAAAAACATCTTCCCCGCTTTGCAAATGGGAAGTCAGCCCCTCTAGAGCTGGTTTTGGAATCCACGGCGTGGACATCGCAAAGGGCGACGGCAATGACCAAGCGGTGCCGGGTGAAAGTTTAAAGCAACTCAAGCGATAGCATCCAAGCTCGCATCATGCTTGCCATGATGTCCAACTCCTTGCAATAGAACGGATAAATCGTGTTGGCCAAGAACTTCCTCGTTGTCATGAGGGGGATGCATACCATTCCGTGAACTTCACATAACAATCCATGGCGGCAAAACCACTAAAAACAAGAAGATGTTTAGAGCCAGAAGGCCACTTTTGAACTCAAGCAGCGTTGTCGATTATGAAAGGGGACTGACCGCTGTGGGGAGATTTGTCCCACATTTTAGGTTAGGTTAGGTTAGGTTGGATCACACGATTTTAAGACTACTATGTGCAACAAAAGCACAATGCTTGTTACCGTCGGTGATCCCTCACGATAACATTAAAAAAAAATATAAAGTGCGGCTAGGCTTCTAAGAAAGAAATGGACTAAGAGATTGCTTATAAAGCCATTGCATTAAGAAATATTATACATATGAAAAACACAAAGGCACTTCATGGCCTTTTTTCTGGGGGGTCTTTCTTCTTGTTATTCAGCCATAAAATTTTGACCATAGTACTTCGGGATCCCTTATCGTGAAGACGAGAGATGTCATTGGCATGATGATCCACCCGCTTGGCATGTATTACCGCAAGTGCGAGTCCTCGAGAAACGTGGACGACACCTGCTTGCCCAGAAGCCATTTGAAGAGCATTTAAGGCGGTTAGCTTGAATTTCAGAATCGTATGATGTATCGCACCACACTCTTTGCGTAATCTCTCTCCGCGAGCCCGCAAATGGGAGACGCTTTTAATGACCATCTCGGTGCTCTTCCGATACTTCTTAATCAAGCGCTTTAATGCTAGAGGCCGTCTTAAAGCTTCGGGCCTCTACCCTCACCCACCCAAACATTTGGAGCACGTTGTTTCGTAGACTCTTCCCTGCCTCCTCCTCAAAGATCCGTTCCTCAAGCCCGTCTTCCCTACCGCCTCCTCCACATTCCCGGGTCGCCTTCCCCTTCCGGGCGTGGGCCTCCTCCTTGATTTGAAGGTCCCTGCACCTCCACAGAGGAACAAGAGGAGAAGGAGCAAGAAAAGAAGAGGCGGCTGCCCAATAATTAATCCCATCACATTCTCGCCACGGCCTTCTCACATTTTCATCCTCTCGTCTCGAACCGAGTGCACCTCCCTACTTACTCCGGGAGCCGCTTCTCCCCGCCGTCCGGCTGGCGCGGATTTCTTTTCCGGTCTTCGTTAGGCATGGTCGAAGGAGGAGAATTCTATCGAGAGACTTTCAGTATCAGATGAAGAAGCTGGACTAATGTAATCACGGCCTTACACCACCTCGGATGGATCCTTGCGGTTTGCTTAGTTCTTGCCATGGCTTCAGCAAATGATGGCGCTTTTATACTACGTAACACCGACAAAATAGACAACCGGGTGTGAGATAAATAGTAAAACAGAAGTTAAAGTAAAATATGATGGTAACGTTTTTTAAATAATTGTACGGAACCCTAAAAAATATCTACAAAATACGAACCCTAAAAAAAACATGACAAAAACACAAATAAAAACCGATTCAAAGCACTAGCCGATAGACAATTTCTTTGTTGATCGCGAACTCACTAAACTTTACATTTCCCTTTGCCCGTAACCAACCCTAATGCCATCAATAAAATAATGGAAGTCAAAGAATTTCCTCTGTCTCCATTAGCACTTTAGCTTCGATAATGGCCATTCGCTTCCATGGTGGCCGTGATAAATGACTTCCTCCCCTCTCCATACTCGAATATCCACCGCAAGACGGAGTGTCTATTATGGTCTCAAACGGCTCCCAAAAGTTGTGCACCTCTCTTTTTCTCGTTTCCTTCGCTTCTAGTTGACAATTAACGATAAATATTGTTTGGAAGAAAGACCAACTTAAAGGAGGACTTAACTACGGGGACCTTCGTTAGTTGACCGGATGATTCGTGGAATCGAACATCCCGTGTCGGAACCAAAAATAAGCCATCCACAAAATCGGGAGGGGAGAAAGCACGATATGTCTTGAGCTTTTCGAACTTCCTGGCGCCATCCGGGAATATGTTAACAAATACCTCAAATCCGGTGTGAAGATTTTGAAACTCATCCTCACGCCCGCTGACATTCCCGCTTGCACCTCGTCCAGCCATGCATTTCTTCATTGCAATTACATTGTTCTCATTAGTCCGCGGGCTTACAAGTTCACTTAAAGGGGCAATTCAATGGGCCTCAAGCTCGGTTTCCGACCTTTACGTTATAATCATGTCCAGAAAACCAGATGCCTATACCCGCAAGGTCACCAGATCCATACCTTTGAAAAGGACAATTCGATGTCTATGTGATACACCCACAAGTACACTACACTAATACCCGGTAGGAATGACATCCACGACGCCTCGATAAACATAAACCCGCACAATAAATTTGTTTGTAAACACGTGTCAACGAAAAAGAAATGAAAGATAAGAAGATCACACGACGCCAAACTATCTCACTATTAAGTAGCCGGCTAACCAGCTTCGTGTGATCCGCTAGTTTAAGGTGGTTACCATTTGGCGGGCAATTTTGGGAAGCTGTTTTTGGTGGAGATTAGCTCTTTGGCCATATCGAGGAAGGGGTATATGCATGTCGTGATTGTTATACTTTCCACTTCCTCGTGGCTAAATTCAACTTGAACTCTTTTATCCTACCTATCCAATGTGTCCGCGACGTCGATCGCCTTTGTCGCTAATCCTATATAAGCCCCTCGCTGATGGCAAAGCATACCTCCCCATGAACCTATTGAGACAAAACCTCCCACTTCTTGACCTTGGGAGTTCTCAGAATGGGGCAAGAAACACGTAAAATTACAGAGACATGGATTGCGGATGAGGAGTGAAGAAGGCTGAGGATGCAATCGTAGGCGGGGTGGACAAGGGGAAAGTTTAGGCGCCAAAATTTGACAAAGGGGAGTTGGTGGCGACACGATGGCGGTCAAAGTCACCATTATTTTGGGCGTGGCGACTCCCGAAAAAACACGGGCCATTAAAAATGGTTGCAATAAAAGCAGCAGTATCCCTATGAAAATACGCCATGTGGATGCCAAGTAAGCCCGCTTCATCCTTCTACCGCCAAGTACTACGACTTTCGTAAAAGGCGAAAAACCGATTGGTCCCTGGCGACCCGACGCGGGAAATCTTTAACCCAAGATAAGGGCCATTTTAGGACCCCAAATCCTCCTAATGCTATCTTGACTTCGAGGAAGGGTGTAAGGATTCTTGATTGTATATTTGGTGAGTAAGGTTCACATTAAATATTTTCCTTCATCGATTCTTATATAGTTTTATTCATATAGTTTTCACCTTGAGATTCTAATGCAGCTTTGTTTAATGCAGAATTTGGTTATATGCATCTAGTAGATAATGTGTGTAGTGCATGGTTTTGGTTGTGTCAGGATTTGTACATGTGCCTATCCGTTTCATCGCACATTAAGTATTCTTTCCATAGATCCATTCTTAGCATTGATTTCTTTTATAACTCATTTGTTTTATTTGACCACTTGATCCACGCTAGGGATGTCTTGTATATTGTTCATGGATTTTGTTGTTCCACCTTTTGTTCCTCTTTATGGTCATCTGCAGCTACCTCCATCATTGCTCAAGCAAGGTTTGGATATTGATGGACCATATTCCATTTTTTTCTTCTCGCTTTCGATACTCTCTTATAGTTGTTCCATACTTAGGTTTCTCATCCGATTGCAACAATGCGCTTAGTCTAGTAGGCCATATATGTTCCATTTTTTTCCAATTGCTTGGTTAGTTCCATTGTTTACCCCATCGACTTCGTTAAACCATTGGCCCTTTGGCTTTTTGCTCAGATTTTCTCCATGGGTTTCAGGGAGTTCTTTTGACCCCCTTTATATGTATTGGCTCCAATGATACATTTAGTCCTTTTGATTAGCTGGGCTTTTGCTTGAATAGATGTTACCCCTTCGCGCCATTTTCCCGCTTTTGGTCCCTCTATCTCTTTTTGTGCCTTTGTCCCAAAGGGTTTCACTCAAGATTTTTGCATCCCTCGATATGCTTAGTTCATTTATCACATTTGTCGCTTTATGCTAGGTTATTTCCGTGTTTGTTGCTTGATGTCATTATTCCAGCCATTTGTTTTCCTGTGGACTTGTTTGGCTAGGTGATCCATCCACTCGCCATTGCTTCATTATCTCAATTTATTTTTAGCATCATTTGCTCATTTATTTCCATTTAATCAGCTTTTAAGTACTTTTATGCCTTTTAAGTTTTGTAATACTTTATGCCTTTTATTCTTTCTAGGAGTGCTACATTTGTCACTTGGGTATTCGTTGCTCCTTTAACGCTTCTCCTGGTTTTGTTTTTGTTTTGTGTTATCTTCGCTTTTAGATTCGTTGTGCTTTTTCCATCAGCCTCATTTGTGCATTTCTTTCATTTTAGTCCAAGAACCCTTGTAGATTCGTTTCTTATTTTATTTTTGAAGCATATTTTCAATTGTTTTCTTTAACTCTGCAAGACACATGACATTCTTATTTCGCTTTTATGGTAGCTTTTATTAATCCATCCATTTGCCATTGCTTCATTATCTAAATGTGCTTTTTCCCTCCTTTGCTCATCTTTTGTTCCATATTTTCCCTTTTTTCCAAGTACTTGGTGCCTTTATCTCCATTTGTTCCAAATTTATCACCGATTTGTTTGTTTTCTAGGTGTTTTATATTGGGTCACTTGGGTCACTTGGGTTTTTGTTTCTATGTCTTTTCGTGATTGATCCTTTGTTGTCTCGCTTTGTGAATTCACTCCATTTGTTCCATGTGTCCCATCGGCTTCATTTTGTGCATTCTATTTTGTTGCAAAGTGATCTTTGTAGACTCGTTTCCTCCCTTTCTTTTTATTCCATTTTTCAATCGTTGTATTAAGATTCTACATGCTTCATTATGGGTTTGCGCGCCCATTTGCTATACATTCCTCATTATCTCGGAGCTCCATTTGATATCATTTTTATTTTGGTTGTGTTTGCATTGTTTCTTTAATTTATTTTCTTGAGCTTATTGTTTCATTTAGCTCTAGTAATATTATTACTATAGTAGTCACATTGGTTCCTTCTTTGGTTTCTTTTGTCTTCTTGCTCCTTTTTTCTATTGCTAGTTAGATCGTTTGCTTTTTATGGTATCTTTGTTAGTGTAGTATTCATTGGACATTAGTCATTTGAGATTGTTACCTCGATGATGACATCATGTTCGCGGGCTCTGTTCTTTGTCGCCCCATAAGTTCCTTCCCTCATCTCTTACTGCACTATTCCATTTGTCTTCTTCATTCTTATGTTCCCGCTTTCCATCTCTCATAACATTCCTCCATCGTGTTCTCCTTCATTTTTATTCATTCCATTGTTTGCATTCCAAGGCATTTTGCTTTTTCTCGCTTCTTCATTGTTCCTTTGTCTCTTTCTTCTTCTTATCCCCCTTTTTCCTCCATTTTTTCTTGGTTTCCCTCTTCCTTCGTTACTCCGATTGCCATCAGCCTTTTATCTATGCATTCTTTCCGGTGACCTTGTAGACTTCGTTTCTCCTTTCTTTATACTATATTTCTCGCTAGCTTCCCTTTCTTTCGGTTTCCATATGAAAGTAGTTTTTGAGTTTGTTCCTCTTCTATCGGCCAAGATATGCCTATCCACATAGGACCATCCTAGGATGCCTACGGTTCTATTATGAAAGCAATAGAACCCCATATTCCTCGGATGGGGACGCCCCTTTGCCACTCCTCCTATTTATTGAAATTTCTTCATTGTTCTATCATCTGCATTCTCTTGAGCTAGATTTCTTCTTCTTCTATCCTATCGATTTCCCTCACCCTCCCTCTCCCTTTGATGGTTTTTTTTCATTTGATCGTGTTCGTTATTTCCTTTTCTATGTCCTTTAATTTTGCATTCTTTATTTCCTCAAGATGGTTTTGTAGCCTCCGAGGCATACTTATTGGTCTACTCTTTCTCAAGATGGCACTAGTATTTTTATTTATTCATTCATGTTTTCTCTGTGGTGGCTTTGTAGCCTTTTGGGTCAATATTTATTATTCATATTTTCTCTCGGCGGGCGTATTTGCCTCGGTAGAGATCATATTTATTGTTTTTCGGCGCGGGCGCCAGAAAGCCTCCGGAGGCAAAAGACTAATCGGTTGTTTTTTCCCCGGCATGGTCATTCGCGGGACGGTTCTCGACATTGGTCGGCCGTTGTTTCTTTCGGCGTGGCTCCTCGAGCCTCCGAAGTCTTCTTGCTCATGGCATCTAACTCATTGGCCGGGTTATTTTTCTTTCGGCCTTGATTCGCAGGATTGTTTAAGGCTTTGTGGTTGCCATATGCGTGGGATCGTATTTCAACTATTTGTTTTGGGTTTCCTCAAAACCTAAGAAGGCGTAGGTTTTTTCTTCCCCGATGAGAAGCGCCACCGTGTCTTCTCAACTTTTGCATCGAATTCAAGTGGCGGGTTAAACCATATTTTATGTTGTATTCTTCGGGTTTCATCATGCTCTCGATGATTGTCTAGTTTCGAGCATTTAAAGTTCATATTTCCAAATTTATCTATCCCTAGTGAGGGATCCATTTGTACTCAATGTTTTACAAAGCTCAATGAGAACACCACTTCACTTGCCAGTATATGCCTATCATAGGACCCATCCTAGGAATGGAATATATGTTCTGAAAGTAAGTCTTTGAGATAGGGAGGGAGATTGGACGAGAATCATTACTACAATTATGCGAATTGTTGAGATTGTGAGATTGTCGCAAAGGGTTAGGTGGCATGATGGTAGGTGATGGTGTGTTTGCCTTTTCATGCCATGTTTCAAAGCTATTGAATGCTAAAATTATTCACATTTTTCAAAATCAATAAAGTATCCACATTTTTGTATAAAAGACATTTACATTTGCATTTAGATTTGCTAATGTCATTGGAAATCTTTGCCAGAGGAAACCCATGTTCAAACCAAATTTTTACTATGATCAGAAGCTGGATGCTGCACAGAAAACCTACTTGCTGGGGTTTTTATTAGCAACATTAAAAGAATGAGTACAACAGATCGAAAGGGGGCCAACGCAATTTGGATCCACTTTTTGCCTTGCGCCCTATGTTTATGTTTGTAAACTTCTGAAATCGGTGGCTTTTGTTTGTGGCAGATCCTCACTGTAAATGAGGAAGAGTAGAAGACTCACCGTTTTATGTTCTGCTCCTTCTGATGTTAAAGTTGAAAGCAAAGATCTAGGCATTGAGTGATACTTGTTAATCCCATCTCCAGAGGGCAGATACAACATGAGAAACTAATCCACATGTAGAAGAAAAAGAAGTCGACATCGGCAATGCATACGGCGAGAGGAAGAATTTCTTTGCATTTTTGTAATTTTCGCGAACCGCTGATTAAAAAAATTAGCGATCTAATGACCCGCCGTTGAACTTTGTTGACATGGCTATTGATGTGCATAGCTTAGAATTTCTAAGAAAAGTTGCACCTCCTGTTAGGCAAGACCGCTAAAAACTAGCTGAAGGCAAAAGTGCTTGGGAAAGGGTTAGGTAGATTCCTCATGGAAAAAAATTAAAGGGACGGAAAGGGCAAGGGAATGGGAAAGGAAAAAGGAATGGAATATATGTTCAAAGTAACTCTTTGAGATTAGTAAGCTCACTTGGAGGAGGGAGATTGACGAGAATCATTACTACAATTATGTGAATTGTTGAGATTGTGAGATTGTCGCAAAGGGTTAGGTGGCATGATGGTAGGTGATGGTGTGTTTGCCTTTTCATATCATGCTATTGAATGCTAAAAATTATTGACGACACATTTAGTCTAATTTTAACATCATTGCTTGAGGAAACCCAAAACCAATAAAGTATCCACATTTTTGTATAAAAGACCACATTGCAAAAAAATGTTTAAAAAAAAACTTTCAACTAAAGTTTACTTGTTCATCAACAAGATCTGGATATGAAAACATGCCTACACAAGAGCTTTTCTATACGCCTCAATGATCGCTTTTTCAATTAGGCTTAAATCATTATTGTATCCCCATTGATTTCAATGGATAGCAAAATAACGCATATTCCGCGGTTACATCATTTGGTTTCATGCTATTGATGTTCTAGTCTAATGAAAACATTTTGAGCACATTGCAACTAAAAACCAAAAAGCTTACAATGGGAAAAATACACAAAGTCGGGTTCAATTTTTAAATCATTTTGTATCCCCATTGGTTACATTTATATTCCGTAAACTTGGGCTCGTTCTCCATAAGATGATGTTGTTTGTAATCATGTTCTTCATCATAAAGAATGTTTCATTCACGATATTTTTCGATTCACTTTTTTTTTATGTAATATGATGGCTTGCTTATTATCCTATGCTTTGAATATTTGCCATCTATAATCTTCACATCAAAACCAAGAGTCCACCTATTGTGTACAGAAGTTCGACAGCTTTATTTATGCTCCTCTTGACATAGCGTTGGTTCTTTTTAACACCAAAATGACATGCAATATCATTTTTTCTTGATATGTTGATAAGCATAATCAGTTGTCCAAATTCAGCTAGTTGGGCACTAATAGTCCAAGTATATGCATATCATTGAGATCATCTGGATCACTATGCAAGCAAAAAGTAGAAATGCAACTTTGCAATCACTAATGACACTACAATAGACTATTTATTATTCATTACGTCTTGCATTTTTCATCTTAACACAAGAGCTCTTACACTATAACATGTTGAATGTGTGATTCATTCATCTTAAGGATCTGTAGTAGTGATCCCCGATATCTCATAGCTCATGCCGTGAAGCCAAATCAGATCGATCATCATCTAATGGATCTAATGGACGCAGGCGTGAATCTCACCACCAAAGCTTTTCTTCGCAGTAGGGATCAAGAAGAAGATGCCCTGCCTAGGCAACCAACAAGATCGAGTGGCTCATTGAGCACTTGATCGCCTCGATGTGGTGAACGATGAAGGCTAAAAATCCATGGGAGATGAATGAACTTTAGCCCCAAGTGAGAATTTTTATAGTGAGGTAGAATTATTGGGGTGGACTTTACCCCAATTATTGCGCCGCGGTATAAGATCTGTTGTATACATACAAGTGTAATACATCTTTCAGGATGGATATGTTTTGTGGATTCATGATGGTAGAAGTTTTTGTGCTTTAGTAATTCAAGTGTGATTGAAAAGCTTGTAGATATAGTGGAAGTCAAGAGCACAACCCTACACTACACTCGTGTATGATACATCAAACAATATTCATTGTGCTATTACATCCTTACATAGTTTATAGGTGCTCATACCATTATTATATCATAAACAGATACGTGAGTCATCATCGATAACATTGATTCACTCATCATCAACATCAAAGTTTCGCTATGCTATTCAGCTCATAGATCTCCCTCATCGTGAAGCCAAGAATGTGGACTTTAACACCAGTGAGCTTTTCGCAGCACTAGCGTGACCATCAGCTTTAGATTGGAGCCATGGATCAAGATTAACACCATTTCTTGCGCGATTCATTCAGATCGCTGTAGCTCAAGTAGCACTTGAAAGATCGGATGTGCTCTAGACAAGGCATCGAGGAAGCCATGGGAGATGAATGATCTCACCCCGAAGTCGAAATGCTTTTATAGTGAAGTGAAAATTATTGATGTGAATTATTGGTGTAGAAATGTAGGGCCATTATTGGGCTTCTACAAGTATCATGTACACGCACAAGTATAACACATAATTTGTATGTATATGTGTATGTTAATTACCTCATGTTTGTTGGGCTCGAGAACTAGGTGAAAGTATTCGTGTTTTGAGCAAATAAGGTGTGCTGAAAAATTCTCAAAATTCATGCTATTTTATCCAATTAATGAAATCATGCATATGTTGTGATGCGCTTTATATTCATGATGGACTATCATAGATATACATGCGGGTGTTTAGCTACATTCAACATTCCAATGACGCATATATATGTTTATGCTCGCCGCCGCTTCACGAAAAAAACAATCAACACTATATATGCTATAATAGACAATGGGTCGGAGAAGGAGGAGGTTCTTTGATGGTTGATGTAAAGAGCATGATGCCAATCATTAAAAGGAAAAGTGGTCAATTGCCACTTAATGCAATCATTCCATAAAGCAACCTTACCTCTTCCTTTCACTGTCCTTCTGATTACATGCAGGCCGCTTCCCCTCAGATTTTTGCAACCCTAATGCTCAGAAAATGGCATATCAAAGTAAGGTTCCTTAACTCCATACCATATCATATTGGCATCGATGGTGTCTAAAAGATAGAATTGTAAGGTTGCAGACAAGGAAGGAACACGCACCAGACAACTATGTATAATTCTCAACTAATAGGACCCTTAAAAATTGTTTAACATTCTCAGCCTGACAAACAAAGAGGTTGCATGTCAGCTACTTTATCATAAAGGACTAGTAATGGTGCCTAGCGTTGCTGGACATAAGTTGGAAATCAGGTGGGATCTAAAACCTATTCAAATTTCGTGATTCTTTTTCAAAATCTAATATAATAGAAACTAAGCCCAAAGATTGTCGGAAGCTTTAAGAGGTTTTTGTGCATTTGTCCTTTCTCACTTACAACCCTGTTAAAACAATAGTGCCCTATGCTATTCTTTTACAAGAGACGTGTTTTGGCCTCTTCAACATTCTGCCATGAAGCCATCTCCACTTATCCGCAAGGTGCACCACATGGATGATATTAGGTATCCCGTTTCTTGCACTTGCCATGGCTGAATCTCCTCGCTTGAAACGATGTTGGAAAGAGCATTGCATTACATGGTTTGCTTTCGTTAAGGTAAACCAGAGTAATCGCCTCGATGCTTGCCGATTCTGATCATGAGCTTTTGCAACAATATCTCAATGGTCGCTTTTTCTCAAAAGATATGGGACGCAGTTTATTTTGGCCAAGTGAAAACGGGTCATTATCATGCACAAATAAATCCCACCTTGACACTGTGGGCCCCAAGCTTATTTGCTTGCTTCATTGTCCAGAACAAGTTTGTAGCTATTGCCTCCAATTCAAGACGGTCCCACAAAGCACGGATTGAGATTGTGTAGATGGAGATTGCCGCGAATTGCCGCGAAGAAGCGTAGACTATGTGCCTGCTGCCGCCATGTGTTATTGAAGATGAAAGCCATACTCTTCCTCGAAGTTGCTTTGCTTTTGAGATAGTCCGAATCATTTTTTGACCTTAGCATTCCATTCCACGCCCACAACTTCTCGTGAGCACCATCGTGCATGACTTGGCAATATACATACTTGAGGTTCTAGATAAACGTTTGCAATTACCGAGCCCCCTCAAAGAGTCATTATCTCCGCTTTGTCTAGTATCATCATTACTGCAAAGGTTTTTCCCTTGAAAACCTTTCGAGGCAGGGGTTTTTTAATCTTAGTAGTAATGATTGTACTAGCCCATTGTATGGGTCCCATGACCTATTGGTCTCCGTGGACGTTAAAAAAACTATTCTATTCTATTCTATTCCTTCCTTTGCCTTTTGCTCTATCCAACATTTCCCTTTTCCTCATTTCCTTATACACTTACCTTTTTTTCTTTTGCCTTTTTTCTTTTTTTTTCCATACACGCCTTCCTTTCTCGGCTGTGGATTTTTCCCTTCTCTTTTTATCCTTTCCCATTTATTCCTTTCCTTTTCCTTTCCCTTTCCCATGTCCTTTCCCCACCTTTTCATGTATCCTTTTCTTCCTTCCCCCATCCCCATCCTCTTTTTTATCCCTTACCTTTTTCGCTTCTCTTTTTCCATTTCTCTCCTCTTTTCCTCTTGCCCATTTTCCCTTCCCTTCCCCCTTTTCACCTTCCTTTTCCTTTTCCTTTCCATTCCCTTTTCATTCTTTCGCCACCTTTTCGCTTTTCCTCAGGCCCTTTTCTTTCCCCTTATTTTTTGTTTCTCTTTCCATATGCCTCTTTCCATTCCTTTTTCCACCTTTTGCCCCCTTTTCCTCCTTTCTCCACCCTCCTCCATGTCTTTTGTTGCTTCCTTTTCCCTTTGTTCACCTTTTCGTCTTCCCTTTTTTTCCCGCCTTCCTTCCTTTTCTCAATTCCCACTTCCCTTTTTCTAATGCCTTTTTTCCAAGTTCTATTCCTTTTTGCCCCTCCTTTTCTTTTTTCCTTTCACTTTTCCCTTTCTCCTTCTTCTTCCCATCCTTTTCCTATTCCCCTTTTCCCTATCTTTTTCCTCATTTTCCCAACCTTTCACTCTTTTTTTCCTTTTCTTGGTGCCCCTTGCCCTTCCCTTTCTCTCTCTCTTTTCCTTAACCATGCCATTTTTCCTTCCCTTTTCTTCTTTCCTCATCCTTTCCCTTTTTCTCCTTTTTCCCATGCTCTTTTTCCCTTTCCTTTTCCCATGCTCGTTTAATTCCTTTTCCCATTCACACTTTTCCCCACTTTTTTCCTTTTTCCTATGCCATTTCCCCTTCCTTTTTCCTTTACCTCTTTCCTTTTCCTCTCGGCCCTTTTCTCGTGTTCCTTCCCCTTCCTTTTGATTTTTTTCTATCCCTTTTCCGATGCATTTTTCCCTTCTCTTTATCCCACCCTTTCTCCTTTTCACTTTTCCTGAGACCAATCACGGTGGTAGGAAGTTGTGCAAGAAATTTTGGCCTTTGGATGCACCTAGATGATCTCAGCCATTCAAATTAGGGCTTGATCCAATCCAAGAATTACGGTATAACATTATAATATACCCAAAGATTATGTGCCAAATCGTTAGATCATGCACCTATATGACACGGTCTAGGAAAAGATCTGCAAAGAAAAATGGAAAATGATGTGAGCCCCATGATGTACATAAGCATAAAATTGTAAAGTCGCAAGACAACGGAGGAACACTCACTAGAAAACCATGATAGTTTTCAACTAATAAGACCCTTAAAAGTTGCTTAACATTCTCCAAATGTTTTTCCTGATTCACAAATCCAAACATTCACACAAACAAATGCACTATTACTTGATGCCATATCTCGAATGATAGCATAAACGGGTCTCTACAGATTTCTTGGTTATTATAAATTTTTTGTTCTTCCTAAGAAATGCAATTCATCAGGTTTATCAAGATGGCAGCACTTATGCAAACAACTTTGCAGAAAATAGATAAGAAGGCTCACTCCTATCCTATAATTATTGCGTGAGTCCCTTCAGATTAGAAAGGAAGATAAACTCGCATTTCTGGCATAGCCTAATAGCTCTTCTGCATTGAACCATATCCTCGAATGCTCATTTCATGTGCCTTAAAGTTATGAAGGATGCAAATTGATAATCGCCAAGAATCGCTTCAATCTACTAAGCAAAGATGAAGAGTGCCTAGATATCATGTGCTCTTCAATAAATGCCAAGAGATTGTTCTTCAACTGAAACAACTTCAAATACTAAGTCTTAAATATCCTAGAACTTGCATTTTCTAGATATGTTTCAAATACACAACATATCACAAAGCAACGAAAGTTGCCCAATTTTCATTTTCTAGATATGTTTCAACCAAACCATAAGTTGCCCAAAGTGATCGTAATGCGACAAGCATATGATGCACATACATCACCGATAGTAAACATACCCTCCTTAGCTTCATGATCTTCATCAAGTTGCACAGAAGCACTAGATTTTTATTGCACACCAAGCTTGGCTCTAGAATCAAAAGCTATAGAAGCAACCGCAGCTTCACTACATAATGAATATCCGTGATTTAGATAACTTATCAAAATCAACCACTACCAAAGCCATTCATGATGTGGTTAGGCATATAAAAATAAAGACCTTCAACGTGTAAAAGTGATGTACTCCCACTGGCATAATCTTCTGTTATGAAATAGAATTGTGCGGAAAAATGTATTGATCAGAGTTAATCCAAATAGCCTAGATTGTGGCTTTACATAGTTTGTGAAGAGGTGTGAGTTGCATCTCTTCATGAATAGACACATTCCACATCATCATGTACTTTGGCATGGATTATGATGTGTACAAGCACATACCGCTTTGGTTTGTTCTGTGGAGATTAATCCTTATTCATTTCTGTTAATACTCCCCCTTAATCTTCATGAACAAACCTTTATATAATCTTCTTCTTGAGAATTTTGAGGAGTCTTCATTGCTCCTTTCCATACTTGCAGCTTCATTAATATAAACATTACCACCATAACGTGTTCTTCACTAATATGGGTGCCATCAAGGGTGGGCTTATTCCCAAAATACAAGTTAGATGCCACTAGGGTTGTGGACTTACCCTTAACTTTGTAAGCTGCAATACTTGAACTTATCCAAGTCTTTGGAAGTTTACAAGATCAAACTTCCAGAATAACTCCAACTACTCTTCACATATACAATGGGTGTGCCATGTGCTTATGGCTTTCCCTAACTTCTCCCCCTTTTGATCTTGGGAACTTCCAACAAGATCTAGGTTGAGAGTTAGTGAACGTTTTCATCTTCAAGGACCTAGAAGAGTTAGTGCCCTATGGAGTACCACACAAATGTGGCTTTAGCATCTTGTAGATGACCACTAAGACGTGGGTTTATGCATCCAAATTATTATGGATGGCTTTTATTACTTTTGCAGAATTGAACAACTTAGCTGGAGTTTGATGACTCCGGATACTCTTGAGCTCCAGTTGTGGTGGCTTCAAAGAGTTGATAGTATTCTTCATCATTTGCCAAATCTTCTTCATCAAAATTAGAAGTACTTATGCTTGAGTAATCGTCATAAGACTCGTCTGCCAAACTAGATGAGTCACTTGAAATTTCTATGATAGAAATTGGAGATGCAACACTCTCATTATTTCTGTTGGGAATTGGAGTGTCGTCATCTGAAGTGATCTCAATGGGACTCTCATTAATCCGGGGACCATTCAAGGAACAAGGTTCCTTTGGTCTCTCCTCCTGGATGGTGTAAGATGTACACCGGTTGCTGAAGCTCTTGTTGATGCTTAGAGCAACAATATGAGTTTAAGTCCAGATTAGGATTATGTGAATTTAATTCACAATCCATGATTTTAACTCTTTTACTAGAAGTTTTAAAGAGTTCTGGCATTATCATAAATAAATTCTGAGAATACTTCACCTTTTGTTTTGGAGTGAGTACGTTGAACATCCTTGAGAGTTCAAGATTGGTTGGAATGAATTTCTTCAGCATGTCTTTTGCCTTTGAATTGTAATCAACACCAAAGAAAGGTCTTGAATAGTATGCTCCAAAAATAAAATAAGTGTACGCTATAAGATTTGAATCTGGAGGAGGTGATCAGGCTCTTCAAGAGCAATTTGGAAAAAAAACAGACAGGATTGTAGCAATTGGTGGAGCATAGAATCGAGTTTGAGACTGGATTTAGAGGGCCAGAAAGGATGTGTCTGTTAGGGTGCACCTTCTGGCTTCTGTCCACGTGGCACTTTTATGCCACAAAAATTTTCTTTGGGCGACGTCTGCATATTGCCACGATTTGTCTTATCTGGTCGGCTGGATACAAAGAAGCCAGGAAGATTTTTACTTCCTTCTGCTGCCGTTTGATAGCAAGAGTGAATTCGATTCCTCCAGATTTTTGCTGTTTTGAAAAAACAGTTGATTGCATGGTCTGCCCTGCCTCGCTTGAAGCAGATAAACCAAGATAGTTTCACGTCTTTATGCTACCGTTGTTCAATAGGAGTTTTTTTTTTTTTTTTGGAGGTAAGGTGTTTTTATATTCATAGAAATAACTTACATAATCATAGTGTATACCATCAGTAGTATACTATTTAGCATAATATCATATGCACATTCCTCATAAGAGGAAATGTGAACAAAAAGGTAAACAGAAAAAGATGATATCAGTCTGGTACTTAGTTCTTCCTGCAAAATATGTTCAGATTCTTGAATAGCTCACTGCTACTGTGCATCAATCAGATCTTGCATGGTTAAGTCCAATACTCTATTCCTGCCAAATATGTTCAGGAGCAAGTCGAAGTTTTCCAACGTGGTAATTGGTGAAGTCCAACAGCCAGTAAGAACATGGGTTTTCTTTGTCGCCACTTGTGATAGAGATTCATGAAAGGTCTCAGTTATTATGAGCCCACGCCTCAGGTCTTTTGAGGATCTTTTTAAGTGCAGCAGCATGAATCATCTCCTGTTTTCATCAATAGGAGTAGCAACGCTTATTGTCCTCCATAAATAGATGGATCCAATAAATTAGATTTGCTGAGTCTGATTGCTTCACGGATCTCTGTAATTTTCTTCTGCAATTTTCATGCTGTGGCATTATTCTTCGTAAGGTTATCTCGCTTGGAGATTTCCATGCAAATTTTATGCATGTTCTTCAATGTCTTGTTAATCGAATAATCACGAGTATCGCTTTGATGGCTACAAGATCACTTTTTACGGCCTACTCAAATTCTCTTTGTCGGGACCTTGAGATGAATTTTAAGGTGGGGATGCCAATTCAATAATATTGTATAGAAGCCTTTAGTATTTGTCATGCGATGAACAATATGATGTTGTTGGCAAAGATGATCCCACGCTTTGTGTGGTTGCTTAAGATAGATTTAGAAAAAAAATTTAAGATTTGAATAAACCTTAATTTCTTGCGCATTCTTGTGTCCAGGATCGTTTGCTTCCATTGCTTGGATTGCTTGGGCTGCTCTACAAGGCAACCTTCGATTTCTTTAGCCTTTAACGAGGCTCTGATACCATGTCATGAAATAGAATTGTGCGGAAAAATGTATTGATCAGAGTTAATCCAAATAGCCTGGATTGTGGCTTTACATAGTTTGTGAAGAGGTGTGAGTTGCATCTCTTCATGAATAAACACATTCCACATCATCATGTCCTTTGGCATGGATTGATGATGTGTACAAGCACATACTCATTTGTGTTTGTTCAGGGAAATTAATCCTTATTCATTTCTATTAATATCTTCATCGTGGTTCGCCGATGAATTGGAGTCCACATGCCGTGTCATTGTCTTCTTGTCTTCAATATGATCAATAACATCATCTTCAGCCCCTTCACAAACCTCATACTCTCATCATTCACCACTTTAAACAAACGATAAAAATCTGGGGACAAAATTTGAATAGCAAAAGCTTGGCACAACCTCATCGCCCCTCTAGCTTCATCCTATCAAGGCAAGCAAGCCATTTTTCAACTTCTTCTTCTTGTACAAACTCTGTTATCTCATCAAGTAACTAAATTTACAACTTGGCTTAGTAAAAACTAAATTTTTGGAATTATGAACACTTATATGATGCTGGATGCACACCAATGAGAGAAAAGAAATCAAATGACTTGTCGTACCTCCTTTTCTGTACCCTATCTATAGCGAGGTGAATCTGCATTCATGAAGTTCCCGGCCTTTGGTCCATAAACAAAATTTTCGAGGGTTTCACTGCCATTCCCTGATATGAAAATGTAGCTCATTTTGACAGAAATTTTAAGCAAAACAAATGTGGGCTCCTCCAAAATACCGATCAATTCACGCGGGTACTTATCAATCGGAAGTCCAGCGAAGCATAGAGAGTAAACAATGCGTATTGAATATTGTGTTCCTTTCCCACCCTATTTAGATTATGGTAATCTGGTTGCCCACGTGGACATTGTAGAATTGCACAAAATCATGCACCTCGGGTTAGGCAACCCCGCTTTTAAAAAAATGTGGCAAGGATGGTCACCGGTAAAACCCGCGGAAAAAAATTTGCTATCTTTCAATCACACCTAGGGAAAAAAAAATCAATTTGCTTTCAGATTCTCATACCTATGATTGTCCAAAAGGAAAAATAATGGACACGTATGAGGGTAGCTATTAGGACATGATTCCTGATTTGGCAGCAACCGATAGCTTACACTTGCAATATCATGGTTGGGGAGTGGTTTTGAGCATAGGGCTATGGCGATTTCTGTAACCAGACTAATTTTCTTAAAGAACCTATTTCATGAAGCACGGATATGGCTCATGACTATGACAAGAAAAACAGACTTCATAAAGCACCTGCGCAAAATTTTACGCAAATTTATGGCTATTTCTTGAAGTGTCACCAAAAAGAATTATGAGCAAAAAGCAAAGCTATGATTTGGAAGCTGGAGAATGGTAAAGAGACGACTCATAAGCAAGTTTTGTACTGCTTAACACAGACCATTTGATATGGATTGTATAATTCTACGGTTCATATTGCAAGTAAGCAAACAATGGGTAGACCATGTCTGGTATAGAAAAGGAGCCATGCCGGGTACTATATAGCTGCAGCCTTCACGATGTGGAGGAAGGGCTTATATCCTAAATGCAAGCTACGCATGATAGCCATGGCCCAATGCCAAAACTGACAGAGCTCACAAAGCTCCTTAAATGCCTTCCCACTGACGTCAAGCTCAAAAGCAATAGGGTGAAGTGCGAGCTGAAGAACCCTAATTATGGAATAGGGGGCGTGTTTTTTTTTTTTTTTTTTTTTTTTTTTTTTTGCAATTACTTGGTCTGAGCCGTCTGAATAGGGCATAGTTGATGTTGTGGATCTCAGCCGCCCAAATTAGGGTTGGATCCACGACAGTAAAACATTATAATATAGTAAAGATTGTTACTACTTTATTATAATTAGAAATTGAATTTTCCTAATGGTTTGGGGTGTTAATTATGGATTTGCACCATTTATCACCCGAAGTCTCGATTGGGATGATTCTTTGACCAATCTTGGGTGAAATTTGATGCTCATGCATAATTTCCACCCAAATTTTACTAGAATGTTAATTGACTCATTCTTTTTTTTTTGCATCTAACAATTTGCCCTAACTTTATTTAACCCCACAACCCGAAGAAAAATTTTTCCTCCCATTTTCAAGGATTCAATGATGGAATTTTCATCCCACACTCTATTAGGCTAGTTAGACTACTTAGCTAGGATATGGTCAGTGCTAGTTCTTGGTCAACCAAGAACATGACTCTGATACCATTGTGACGCTCCCTACAAGATATACGGCACCCTGTCATACGTTCCGTAGGAAATCCCCCATCCGGGTCCTTCGACCGCACGTGCCTCCGCCTATCCCACACCAGTGGTATCACTAGTGCGGAAGGGGACACGAAGGTGTCTTATGGCCGCCTTCCCTATGAGCTCCTATATAAAACGGAAGCATAAACAATGTCAAGACTAACAATAACAATATATCGAACTACCTCGAGGGGTAACACATCCATCCATCCATAGATACAATAGAGATAAACATATGCCATAAAACATGAGAGCTTCTACCCAAGACTCAGACTCATGAGAGGTAGACTGACGGCTAGGCCACAAGATAGAGCAGACCGAAGCATAACAATGGCGGCAAGCCCTACTTGCTCAGAACTACATGCAACAATCATGGATCTTCAAATCGAGACTTTGAGCAAAGAACCATGGTTCTTTTGGAGCTTCTACTCAGCTGCGATGCCAAGAAGGAGATATGAAAGGAGAAATAAAGAAATATGGCGTGATTGAATCTTAGACGCCCAATCTAGGGTGTGATGGAAAATGGAACACACTGGATAACATTATAATGTAGGATAGTTACAATGCTCAGCATTGATGGGCATAATTTGGTAAGATGTACAATCCAATGGAACTTGTTGGGGCATACTTTACTTATTCCTTGAGCTTGTTGATCATACATTTTCCACCTAGCTATTTGCATGTCTTCTAATCAGCAACATAAACATATCTATTACTTAGCACTCCAGGTAATTGCATTTCTTGATACAATCGAAGGACCCTTTGGCCTTCTCCAACTTTGGCATATGCCATTATGATGGCAACCCTTATATGTTCACTGGGTTTATCATCATTTGAAAATGTTGTCAAGATGGTTTTCTCGAACTATTGTATCAAGATGGTTTTCTCAAACTATTGTATATTTTGCAGTAACCATCTTTGGCATTGTTTTCGCACAGTATCCCATGTCATGCTAGTTTTGTTACATGAACTTGGAGCCTTCTTTATTATTCAGCATGCTTTCATATAATGTGTGATCATTTAGCATTTCAACACATGATTGAAAATGATATTCGCCATAATGTTTGTTTTTTGAACAATTAAACATTATATTATATATATTCCTTAAGCTTATTGATATTCACAGCTAGAAAAAAATGAATCACACTTCTGGAACATGGCAGTGCTGATGTATGTTTAAAGACATAAAAATCTGCTTATGTTATAGAGTACATGTAGACATCTAGAAATACATTGCAAGTGGTAGTATTGTAAATAGATCTTTTATGCTAATGTAAGGTTTGGGTAATGTCGCAAGGAATATAATTAACCGACATTTATTTAATTGGAGAGGAACTGAAAAAAAATGTTTTAATTATTCTAAAGTTTATAAAAATAATAAATATGTCAATTGGAATGCGAATGTATGTGAATGGTCCGATAAAACTGGGAATTTTACAGAATTCTTAAAGAATTTTGTTTCTTCTAAAAAGAACTTTTTTGGAATTATTTACATAACATCTATGCATTGCAAAGACAGAGGGAAGTCATTGCAGGCTTACTTGTGATTTACCAGATGAAGACGGCTCTACAAGCTCAGTAATGGTACCCTGTCTGTCTCAAACCTCCCTGCAACGTAGAATCTAAACTGCAAAGAAAGCGTCGCAGCTTTACACATTGTATAAGAACATGAATGAGCAAAAAAAGCATACCTTTCACAACCTGTACTCAAGAATCGAACACTCTTTTCCAGACCATTGAAAAGATCTCTACCATTGTTCCATCCCATGTAGGCATCCGCGATTGACTTTTAAAAATATGCGTATCAGAAAGGACTTCACAGAGATCATCTTTCAACTTGACAGAGATCATCAGCAAGGTTTGACAAATATAGCAACTTACTTAATAGATCATCTTTGAAAAGAGGTCGTCGTCGGGCCGCCACTGAAATGCAGGCTTGGCCAGAAAGCAGCCTTAGAAAACAAAGGGAAAAAATTTTCCCCCTTCCGTTGAGTTTCTTTTTCCGTTCAAAACTTAATACGACCGTATTATGGCCCATATTCTTTGGAATACGGGCGTATTCTGTTTCGACAATTCCTTACGGCATATTCATTTTTGGAATACGGTTTTTTTTAAATTTACGTATTCGCCATATTCTAAAGAGAATACGGCCGTATTCTGTTTCCATGCCTGAAAGGCTTATTCTCATTTGGATCATCACAAAAAAGTTATGATCATTTCCATTAAAATACCCTCAAAACTAGGGGCATTTTGTTGATTTTAGCAAAACATAAGGGTATTTCAGAGTTTTTCCCTTAGTTATATCCGCCCGGGCGGCCGCTTTTCTAGTTAGTCCATAATTGCATGGCCGAGCATGTTTGAAAGTGATAGGTTGAAACGCACAAATGACGTGCTAGCTATACTCGCCACCCAACCACGAGCTCAGACAGAGCATGAATGCCCCATGAGCTCTCCCTGCCTCTTTATAGCTAGCAAACCTTCTATGGATGCATGCAACCCCTCTAGGGATGCATGCAACCTTTAGGGATGCATGCAACCCCTCTATGGATGCATGCAACCCTCTATGGACGCCCACGTCCCATGTTTATTGATTCCTCCCTTGACATTGCAGCAGTCCTTCACTCAAGGGGGGACTAGAGTCCTTTTGCTATCTTAGCATAATCTTTTTTTTGGCCCTCGCTTAGGGCCGGCTACTAGAAGCCTCCCTAATGTCTTGCTTTTCCGGCATATATTCATGCATATCGAATAGGCCTCTAATAAATTGCCACGAACCCATGAAGCGCCCCTCCAAAGGCTTATTGACAAACTTAACCAAATATTGCTTAAAACCACTAGTGGATTTATCATTCAGAATTGTTTCCGCTCAAAACTTGGAATCTTCAATCAATTCTGGTTTGCTTATTCTCCCTACTTGGGGCAAATCTTTTTCCTTGAAAGGCTTTTAAAAATGAGACATTAACAACGCCATGCATTTTCCAACCTTGAGGTAATCGCAACTTATATGCATTCTCATTGATAACTTTAATGACTTGAAAGGGTCCATGGAATCGAGGCGCCAACTTAAGGTCTTTCTTGCGCGCGTCCTTCTTAAAGTGGCCTTTGTGAATCCTCATCCATACCCAATCACCTTCCTTAAAAGTCATTGTTTGCTGTATCTTAGATGATTTCTTGAGAAAAGTAGCATTGAGCATCCCAAGAATAGGTAAAATACGAGCCTAAAAAGGAAGCAAGTCTATAAGATCTTTTATATTTATGCTCAAGAATAAAATCATCATTTTGGCCAGTTTTAATGAAAAGAAAATGAGAAAACATCATCACACACTCTAAAGAGTGGTTCCCCAAACCGGCTGACCATAGACTGCCTGAAAAGGTGTCATCTTAATGACTGAACGATGTTATTATAAACAAACTCAGCAAGAGGCAAGTAGGGTTCCCAATGTCCCTGATGTTCATTGATAAATCCTCTTAAGATGGAAGAAATAACCTTATTTACCCCTTCGGATTGCCCATCAGTCTGTGGATGAAAAGCAGTGGAAAACCGTAATTCAGTTCCCAATTGCATAAATAGGGCCTTCCAGAATTTGCTTGTGAACTTAGTATCTCGGTCTGAAATAATGATCTTAGGGTATCTCTTTAATAAAAATAGTTGCAGCATCATAAGCTTTTAATTTATTTGAACAAGGAATAAAGTGTGCTTGCTTAGTCAAACAATCCACAACTGTCCAAATCATATTATTCTTCCGAGAACTTAGTGGAAAACCTACAATGAAATCCATAGTAACCTGTTCCCACTTACTTTGCGGAATAGGCAAAGGCAAAGGAATACCATGAGGTTTCTCAGGAGCTTTCTTAGTACGTTGGCACGTCACACAAAAACGTATATGAACCATCACATCCCGACGCAAGCCAGGCCAAGTGAAATAGGGTTCAACCTTAGCCAAAGTAGCAGTAAGCCCACGATGACCGGCAGTAGGTGCATCATGGACTTCCCGAAGAATAAGTTGTCTAAAGGCACGAACAATACATAACTTTGGACCCTTATACAAGAAACCATTCGTTATCTTATATCCAAAAGCGTTACCAGTTTGAGCCATCAACCAAATATCTTTATAACCAGGATCAGTTGCATAAAGTTGTTTCATGTCATCCAAATGATCAGACTGCGCAATAGAAAGAGAACATACCTCATAACCTCTTCTACTTAATGCGTCCGCAACCACATTCTCCTTACCTGGATGATAATCCACTATAAAATCATACTGCTGCATAAACGAAACCCACTTAAGTTGACGTTCAGATAAAGTTTTTTGGGAAACTATATGTTTAATGCTTTGATGATCAGTCAAAATATGAACGGCGGAGCCTAAAACATAATGACGCCAAACCTTCAAAGCATGGATAACAGCCAAGAATTCTTTATCATACACACTATATCTACATTCGGATTCCAAAAATTTACGACTTTCAAAAGCGATAGGATGACCATCCTGCATCAAAACTGCACCCAAGGCAGTCCCAGTAGCATCAACACACATCAAGTAGGGCACCCCAAACTTTGGTAACCGCAGTACAGGAGGGTTAACCATAGCATCCTTCAAAGCCTGAAAAGCAATTTGTTGATTATCATCCCATAAGAAAGGCACATCCTTTTTGATTAATAAATAGAGTCCTGAAGCAATGCTAGCAAAATTCTTAACAAATTTTCTATAATAAGTGCACAATCCCAAAAAAGAACGCAAAGCAGTCACTGAAGACGGACTAGGCCAACTTAAAATTGCATGTACTTTTCTAGGATCCACTTTGAGACCTTCACCGCAGATAATATGGCTTTTAAGTATTCAATCTCTCGATTGAAAGAATATACTTTTTCTTAGTATTGAGCGTGATCCTTTCTTTTTCAGTTTAGAAAAAACCTCTTGCAAATGCAAGTAGTGTTCTTCTAAAGACTTGCTAAAACTAAAATATCATCAAAGAAAACAACTACAAAATGACCATGCACATTCTCAAAGATTCACCCCATTAACCTCAAGAAAGGAAGCCGCACATTTGTGAGACCAAAAGGCATGACTAGAAACTCATAATGTCCAAAAGTCGATTTCTAAATGCTATTTTATGCACGCCTTTCCGGCGCCACTTTAAGCTGCCAATAGCCGGATTTAAGATCCGCATTTACTAAAAACCTTAGCACCTTGTAATTGATCAAATAGATCATCCAAGACGGAATAGGAAACTTATTTTTTATAGTAATCTTATTCAAGGCACGGTAGTCAATATACATACGCCAAGAATTGTCCTTTTTTCCCGACCAAGAAAACGGTGCACCAAAAGGTGAAGAGCTATGCTGAATCAACCAGCTTGAAGTAACTCATCAAGTTTGGATTAATCTCAACATGTTGCCCATGCATTCTCATATAAGGAGCTTGATTTGGGGGTTCCTTTCCGCAAAAAGATCAATTTTGTGGTCTTCTCGCCGCTTTAAGGAGGTAATGATGCGGCAATGTCATTAGAAAACACATCGTAATGATTCATAAGAAACAAAGTTTGACGCTTTCATTTATTGGTGATGTAATTGGCTTATTACGCAAACCCACCAAGTAAACAAAATGAGATTTCATTGCCAAACGCTTAAATTGAACAATGTAAAACCATTGGAATGGGGCTATCACAAGATCTTTAACCAACTTAAAGGTCTTTTTCCCGCCATCCAAGGCTAACAAAAAAGAGTACCGTAAACCCAACCAACCAAAGGATTATACTCTTGATGCCGGGCATCCCAATCAAAAGATCCACACCGCCAAGGTCAGCCACCAAAAGTACGCCTTGCGTTAAAACCTTGAATGGAATATTCCAAATCTTTAACAACCAAGGCACAAGGTGAAAGTTGACCACTTAAAAGCGGACGACAAATCCATCGCATTTGTCAATGGAATAGTGGACAAGTCCAACGCCTTCATTAACCCGTCGAAATCACATCAAACTCACTACCGTGGTCAAAAAGAGCATGCACTTTCTCGATCGATTTTGCCCAAAATGCAAAAAGTCGACTATGTTCGGGGATGGTCTAGTGTATAGAATGACCCACAAAAGCCACCGCCTTTGTCCCGCTTTCTTTCTTCGACTCGTGGAACTTTAGATGTACCGGTTTTGAATCCCTTTTTTCCTTGGGGTGTACCTAGAACATTCAAAAAAAATTTATGGTCGACTAGAGCAAATAAAACACTTATGCTCACGACGGAGGCGATTCTTCCGAGCCATATAGGATTCATTAGGCTCCCTCTCTTGCGGTAAGACTTATCCTCCTCCCGAGAACGCTTTGCACCGACCCTAAAGCGTAAATAGTAGGAACATGATCTCCATTGTTACGCCCTTCACGATGCACCTGTTTAACAAACTTGTGAGAATGACCCACCGGGAATCATACGACATAGGTTTAAACCCCTTTGTGCATTGATGGCCCGAAAGTTAATGAAAGACCCTCCTCTTCAACTTTTTTTCGCTAGTTTGCAGAGGGCCCCAAAAGAAAGGTTTGCCGCTTGAAGATCCAACTTGGCTCCGGATCCAACGATGGACACCGCCCCATCAACCGGCCAGATTTCTCGCATCATTTTTGCTGCTGGAGATCTTTCTTCAAGACTCTTGCCAAAAAAATCACTTAACGGACTCCTTGTCTTGTCGGGTCAATGGGTTCCATTCTCATGAGCAAATCCCCGCTCCCAATTATGACCCGTAAACCTTTCCTTAATGAGTGTCTCAAACTCGCAAATGTTGTGATCGGAGTTTCCTTAGGTCAGTGCTTGAGTAGATCAAGCCACCAATCCTTAGCGACCCCTCCTAAATGACGTTCAGCAAAATAAAGCTGAGTGTCATCATCATCTTTGGTCTTGGCGAAATATGAGTTCAGATCCCGCAACCATGCAAAGAGTTCCTCTGCATCATCCGTGGCTACCAAATAAGGTTTGAACTCAATTTTCACATTCGCGCCAGTCTTAATACTACTGACACGTGGATGTCCTGCATCATGTGACAACTTCAACTGCCGAACTTCGGCCCAAAGCGAGTCCATGTCCTGAAGCTCATGTATGCGAGCTAAAGCAGCTTCCAACTTTTCGCTCAAAATCGCATTGTCGGTCTCCAACTCCATTATCCGATCCACTTCCTCAGCGGATTGGTCCATCACAACTTGAAGCTCTGATACTACTGAAACGCACAAATGACGTGCTAGCTATACTCGCCACCCAACCACGAGCTCAGCACAGATACTGAACGCCCCATGAGCTCTCCCCCGAGCCTCTTTATAGCTAGCAAACCCTCTATGGATGCATGCAATCCCTCTAGAGATGCATGCAACCCCTTTAGGGATGCATGCAACCCCTCTATGGACGTCCACGTCCCATGTCTATTGCATAGGTATAATGAACCTAGACCTGTTTTATGCTGAAGACAATGTGGACATGTGGATCCACTGTACAAACAAACACGACATTTGAATGCACAGTTAGAAAGCAAACAACAACAGAAACTTACAGAAATTCATGCACCACTATTATATTGATCCAAGCTGCAACACATCCCTAATTCTCGACAGCCAAGGGAAGAGATGAGCATCTTATCCCTCCCCTGAAATCTCTGCAAATCCAGGGCAAAACTGAAGGGCTCCCATTTCAATCGGCATGAAGATAAACCACATGCCGCGGACCGGCTACCTACCTACATTCTAATCCGGACCACTACACAATGGACAAGCCAAAAAATTTGAAAATAGAAAGAACATGCATAGCACAATACAGCACAAAATTTGGAGACTGTATAATCATGCCATTCTTATTTATAATAGTAGTATGGAAAACATGCAATTCGTAGTATAATAGTATGCAACACATGGGCTTCATAATATTTGTGAAACAATCGTTACATTATAGTGCACAAGCTAGAGAGGGCAGAGATGGCAGTGCGGATGCGCTCAAACACATCGGGCCGAGCCTGCGAGTAAGGAACCATAGCATGGCCAGAAGATGATGCCTTGGAGCCAGAAGATGATGATGCCTTGAGTCGGCTGGTCAGGTAACGCTGGTCGCTAGCGCCCTATGACACTGATCACACCACCCAACAATCCTAAGACACTGACCACACCGAATCATCTTATAACCATGACTACAGCGTGGTAGTAGCACATCGAACAAAATATACTTGCACTTCTTGCAAAATTTTTCCTTCTCCATCACGTACAAGAGTGTCATACATCCCCAAAAATCCAACCTCCCTTTCCCATAGCTCAAAATTTCAAAGTAGCTCAAAATTTGATCTCTCAAAATTTGATCTCTCTGTGTCACATTGCAGTAGACATCAGCTCGAGTAATCCGCCCATCACGGTTCGTATCCAAGCGCTTAAATAGATCGTTCACTGCGTCCCTCTGTTCTGTTGAAAATTGCTTGTAGAACTCTTCCCCCCTTTTGTGAAGCTCATCTACTTTATCTTTTTGGCTTGCCATCTTACCTCTGCTTATGAGAAAAGTATGCCATTGTGCAATGCTATTTATGGAGGCCTGGCCATTCTTTTTCTTATTTTCTCACTTTGGCTTGTGTAATTCCAATCGTGAAGATGAAGTGGGTTTTGTGTGGTGGTTGTCGGCGTCGTACTTTTTGCTTTTTGGCTTTTTGTTGAAGGTGCTTTTGCTTTTTGGTTTTGTTCCCATCCCAACCAAACTTCAAAAGACCGGACTTTAAAGTCTTTAAAGACCAGACTTTGAAGTCCGGAGCGTAACTTAAATCTTCAATAGACCGGGCCAGTAGTCTCCCAACCAAGACCAGTTCCATAGTCTTCCAACCAATGAGATGCATAGAAATGGGTCCCAGACGAACCATTCAATCCCAACTAATGAAATGAGTTGCCCAATTATTTGGCCATGCAAAGTAGACACCCGACACAGATTTGAAATTGAAATCCAAACTAGGGCCCGCCGCATTTAATTGAAATCGCTTGAATGGCATTGAAACTTCCTCAAAGACCGGAGAATATACAAGGCGTAGAATTCCATATATGTGGACCTGAGTCTTGTTCTTCCAATTTGATTGTTTTGTACCCACACATATACATCAATGTCAGAAACACTTAAATCGCTTCTAGAAACGTTTTCATAGCAGTTCTAAGGACGCCCACATGTCAATGCAAGTTTTTGTGGGGACGTCAAGCCGTTGAGACGCTTCAGTGTAAACTGCCCCAGCAGTTCGGGACAAATAGCTTCGGAGCGTCAAACCGGCAATCTTAGATGCACTACATGTGAATATCTAAAAATTTACATGTGCGCCTCTAAGCACGTCAATCTCTCTCTAACCTCATTTTCGTCTCGGTTTTTAGGTCTTACTTGTGAGAATAGCCTTACGCCAAATCTCGATCCTATCTCTTAAGAGAATATTATTATCCCGCGTGTGTCTTCAATGGAGACCTAGATTGGGTGGCTAGGATTTAATTACGCCACGTGGCATTATCGTGCCCTTTCTTTACGTCTCCTTCTCATTTTCTCTTTACGTATGCGCAAGTTGTCCTTGGCATCATAGGTGAATAGAGTCTTAGAAGAACCGTGCTTGCTACTCACTACTCGGGGTCTCCGATTTGAAGAACTGTGGTCACCGCGGGCATTTTGAGCAAGCATGGCTTGCATCTAAAGGAAGTCCCGGTAAACAGGGGTTTTCCATAGGCCACGGTTGGCCTTGGAATTTGCAAAGGCGGGGTCCTAACCGAGCTTCGCCGCGAGATCGCTTCGCATATTACCATAGTTTTACCATATGGTAATCCACGGCTCCCTTTTTGGTGGCACACCGCCCCCTCCGCCTAGAAGAGCAACCATCGGGGTTTTGCCGAGGGGAAGTTATTGTGCCGAGCTTTTTTGAATCGATCTAGCTTTGCTTCTCAACTGGAGCCCTCCAAGTTCGGTACATATTCCACAAAAGACGGCGATGGGAACGCTTATTGTTCGCCAGTTGGTGAGAATGCTATGCGAGAACCGCGCGAGCTGGTTTATCAAAGCTCTCTACGCTAATTCTTCCTTGATTCGCTCATTTTACTCGGGTTAGTTCATTTTTCTTGGGAAAATTACCAATATACCATTATATTTTTCAACAATTCCCAAAAGCCATTGGTATTTCTAAAATTACCGAAATGCCATTCTTCCTTAACCGCGGCCCTTGCGGGGTTAACACGATCCAGCCAGCTCCCCACCGTCCGATCTAAACTAGGTTATAATCCATAATTTTTGGAATATTAGTTCGCTACGGAATATTCGGATAGTTATTGCAATAATCTCTAGAATATTCTTATCGACCGGCATATTCGGGTAATTACCGTGATAATCTCGAATATGCCCAATATGCTTTTCTTCTTGCAGCGGCTCTCGTTCTCGGCATCTACTGTTCCGCATCAGGCATCTCTGCGATGGTTTTTTTCTTCGCATCAAGACATCGAGAGGCGATCAAAGGTTTCTTTCACGGCATCCGGCATCACATTTTCTAAACCAACTCGAGTTTCTTTGGATCCGGAGAGTAGGATCGGAAGTTGCACAGGCGGTTGCTTTCGGGACAACGGCAAGTTGTTAAATTTGTCTCTATTCCGTTAAAGGGATGCATTACGAGGTGCATCGACATGCTGTTTGGAGACGATCGAGATTTCTTTTCCGCATCGAGGATTTTTTATCGGACCTTAAATCGGCGGGGATCCGAGCCGCATCTAACCAATCGAAGCTTTTGCAACATCGCAACAGCGGTTCAACGACTCTGCTCCTCGATTTGAGCATACGGCGGAATAGATTTGGGCTCTTTTACTGTTGAGGCGATTTGGGGCAAAAGCTCCATCGTTTTGGAGCTTTTGAATGTATTCAAATGGAACATACAGACTTGCATGAGCCCCGCTTCTACCATTCTTTTTCGTTCCTGCAATGCCTATTTCCTATTAAAAAACTTGCTTTCGGGGCCTGTGGTTACCTCGGCAAAAAGAGCTTTACGGGGCTGTGGTTACCTTTGCTTAAAAGAGAGCTTACCAACTGACAAAGATCTAAGCTTTTTGCAAGGATTTGAAGCTTTTGCTCTTGTAGCGTTGTTGTTTTGGCACCCAATCTAGTAGTCCGATTCTTTACCAGGTTTTGCCTTGATTCAACCTCGCCGGACCGGTGGTTAAGGAGTTAACCCTCCCCTTCTCGGGGATCATGGCAAAATAACCCTCTCGGACTGCCGGGCCTCGAGGGTTATTTGCCATAATCCCCTCAGGGGAGGGTTATCCTCCTCTTCTACTACGTATGGGAAAAAACATAAGCAGGGAAGAAATTGTGGCGCCATTTTCATCTCTTCCACCCTTTGATCGCTTCGATCGATTCGCAGAAGTTCCCAATGATTTTTCTTTTTTTTTTTTGGTAAGTCCCTCAATTGGAAAAAGTTTGCTTTACTTTCATCTTGTTTCATCATTTCTTTTGATCTTTCAAAAATTGAATTTGCATCTATCTTGTCGAGAGATGCATGCATTCTTTCAAAAACCGGATATGCATGCATGTTTTGTGATTTGTAATCGCTATTAGAATACATTTCTACTCTAATTTTAGTGTCTTCCTATCGATTGCAGCAAAAGAGTACCTCAAAATTTCGCCAATGTAGTCATTTAGCCAAGCAAATCTATGGAAGAAGAAGAAAAACGAGTTGCATGCAAGCAAGGTAATGCGTTTTTGCTCTTTCCTTTTTCGTGATTCTCGGTGAAAACCGGGTTTTCTTTCCTTTTCATGGATTAAGTCCCTCAATTTGAAAAAGTTTGCATGCACGGAGTCTTCTTGTCTCCACGGATGCATAAGACATTATCCCGGACAAAAATGGTTCCTCATCCCAAGGGATTTCTTCAAATGTCTTCAAATCGAAAACAATCCCAGAGCAAGCAATCCCTCAGAGCAATCATGCATTATTTGTTGTATGAGGCGACAAAAAGGATTCTCATTGTAATCCCCTGTAGCAATCATGCATTATTTGTTTTATGAGGCAGCAAAAGGATTCTCTTTGTAATCCCCGAATTCGGTTTCAACTCCATTTTCAACTTTTTGATCTAAATCGAGATGCATGCATTCTTTCAAAAATCAGATATGCATCTTGTGATTTGCATTGCTTTTTAATCATGTTGCATATTGTCTTCTAATCATCCGTTTGCCTTTGCGGGTTTTATTGATGTTGTTATTGCATGGAGCAAGATCTTGACTATCCGGGGATAATGCGTAAGATAATTTAGTTTTAGGAAAAGAGTTTGCAAGTATTGATGAGCTCCGATCATCTTTGCCGCGACACATGCTATTAGAAACCATGTGCATCTTTTTTTCCGGTTGCCTCGGATAATAGCAGGTATATAGTTGAGTCGCTTCAAAGAAAGATGGTTGTTTATTAAGACTTCATGGTTCCCTCAAAAATGGAGGACCTACTTGCAAGGTCACAGACATTCGTCCTTGAGAACATAATTGTGGTGGTGTCTCTATGTTGTGGTGGTGTCTCTATGTGGTGGTGTCTCTATGTTAGCGTCCTATTGGAACACTTATCTTTGGAAGTATTTGTCCCGTAGTGGAAGGGGATGATGGTTCATTTGGGCAGGTCACAAGATTGCTTCCACCAAAAGTCATCGTCGGCTGGGCCCAAAGAAGAGACGATCTAACCGAAGATGCATTGAAAGAAGTACGAAAATTCACATGTTCTAACTGGGGGAACAAACACGCGCACAATAGCCCGAACATGTAGAAATCGCATTAAACTTATCTTAATTTGACATGAAAGTAACCTGTGACGATTGGCTCTAATTTTTTAACTCCTGTTTTCTTCAAGAAGAAGATAGCTTTCTAATGGCTTTTTGGTAATTTATTGAAATGATAGTAGAATTTTGAAATATATTCTAATGGCTCCTTTTCATATTTGTGTATGATTTGAGATCAAACATATATATTCTTTGAAGATTGCAATATATTGATTTTAAACTTTTAAATAGATGGGTTTGCAATTACACTCGGTCTCTGCCAGAAATAATTGCAAAGATTTAGCTTTTAATAAGTATAAATATACATTTTGTTGGTACATTGTGTTCTTTTGTTGGCACATTGTGTCCTTGCCACTTATAAAAATTATCCTCTTGGAGTTACCACAACACCATCTAAATAATTAGATATTTTGTTAGTACATTGTGTCCTTGCCACTTTTGAAAACTATCCTATTGGAGTTAGCACGCACTGGGTAACCAGACATTCTCTTTGTAGTACGATGTTCTGTTTGCAGTCAATTGCACATCTTAGAGTTAAGATGTTCTAATGATTAGCATGGTCACTTTAATCTCCTTTATATGTAGTTTAACATTCTCTTTCTCCAGAAATGATCCACTACAGATTTATATGTGCAGTTGAATTGTACGCAGTAAACTAAAGTGACTAAGATACAAGCATCCAGTGATGGATTCTACTTGGTAAATCTGCTATTAACTATTAAAATAACTAAGTCGATAAAATGGACTCTTGACGTGGCACGCTATCTCACCACCCAACCACGAGCCCTCAGCCAAGACACAGCTGCCCCAGAGCTCTCCCCCGAGCTACTATATAGCATGCACGCCCCCTTTGGTCCTTCCTTGGACTAAAAGCCCTCTTTGGACCATAGGCCCTCTTTTGGACTAAAAGCCCTTTTTGGACTAAAGGCCCATCCACGTCCTTGGCGTGTCGATTATTTCATAGAGCCAATTCTATTGCCAACGATGATGCAACATGAAAAGAAAAAACTGCAATTGACCCGAGCTATCCCGGGAGTGGCCAGAATATGGCACTATATCCTGGGAGTGGCCAGAAGATGATGGCCCCGTAGCCCGGGGATGGGGAGGGCCCGAAGATGATGCCTTGGAGCTTCGGTTGTGGGAGCCAGAAGATGATGCCTTGGTGTGTAAAAGTGGCTATTGAGGCGTCCTATGACACTGATCACACCATCCAACAATCCTATGACACTGACCACACCAAATCATCTTATAACCATGATGACAGCGTGGTAGTAGGACATTGAACAAAATATACTTGCACTTCTTGCAAAATTTTTCCTTCTCCATAACGCATAAGAGTGTAATACATCCGAAATAATCCAACTTCCCTTTCCCATAGCTCAAAATTTCAAAGTAGCTCAAAATTTGATCTCTCAAAATTTGATCTCTCTCCTCCTTCTGTGTCACATTGCGGTAGACATCAGCGAAAGTAATCTGCTCATCGGTTCCAGATCCAAGAATAAATAGATGGATTTTTGCTTTCCTCTTGTATGCATTTGAAATTCGCTTGTAGAACTGTTCCCCATTTTGTAAAGCTCATCTACTTTATCTTTTGGCTTGCCATCTTACCCGCTTATGATGCTTATGAGAAAAGTATGCCATTGTGCAATGCTATTTATGGAGGCTTGGCTATTCTTTTCCTTATTTTCTCACTTTGGCTTGCGTAATTCCAATCGTGAATATGAAGTGGGTTTTGTGTGGTGGTTGTCAAGTGCCGTACTTTTTGCTTTTGGCTTTTGTTGTCGCTTTTGGTTTTGTTCCCATCCCAACCAAACTTCAAAAGACCGGACTTTAAAGTCTGTAAAGACCAGACTTTAAAGTCTGCGAAACAGATGAAATCTTCAATAGACCAGTTTCGTAGTCTCACAACCAAGACCAGTTCCATAGTCTTCCAACCAATGAGATGCATAGAAATGGGTCCCAGACGAACCATTCAATCCCAACTAATGAAATGAGTTGCCCAATTATTTGGCCATGCAAACTAGACACCGACACATATTTGGAATTGAAATCCAAACTAGGCCCCCATGATTTGGAATTGAAATCGCTTGAATGGCATTGAGCAAGTCCAATGATTTGGAATTGAAATCTGCTTGAATGGCATCGAAACTTGCTCAAAGACCCGGGGAATATACACGGCGAGAATTCCATATGTGGACTGAGTCTTGTTCTTCCAATTTGATTGTTTTGTACCCACATATACATCAATGTCGAAACACTTAAATCTGCTTCTAGAAACGTTTTCATAGCAGTTCCAAGCACGTCAATCTCTAACCTCATTTTCGTCTCCAGTTTTTGCTGTCTTACTTGTGAGAATAACCTCTGCCAAATATTATCCTGATCCTATCTATTATCTATATCTACTAGTTGAGTGCCCAGGCGTTGCTAGGCTTAATTTAGAACCTTTAAATGTTGGGGACCGTTAAAATGTTGTGATCGAAAACCTTTAAATGTTGGGAACCATTAGGTGTCGTGATTCAGAGTTGAAACGAAATGTTAAGACATTAGTTTGGAGGAAGATTGAAACCAAAGTAAGATGCAAGGTGGTGTCGGTTCACCATATTGGTTATGCATTAACATAATGGAGAAATGCTCATGGTTTGCAAAGCAAGTATCTAGAAATCCTTTTTCCATGCACCCTATTCTCTATATTGAGAATGTTAAGGTATAGAGAACTAAGCCCCACTCCATTGGTTAGAGTTGGCAACATATGTTTTCCACTTCTTACATCCAGAAAAGTACTTTAAATATGCTCATTTTATTCTTGTTTTTTATCAATGTTTGTAATTGCTATCAATCTAATTTATGTATGCCTAGGTCATAGGCTTAAATAAAAAAGAAATTTATCATTTTTGTTATGCTTCTCCAGTGTGTAATTGCATATTGTGGTGACCTGATCAAATATTAGAGCAAGCATATCAGGCCAGCAGAAGCAGCATGTGCTGGACTACTTTCCATTCTTTCTTAATGACTTCCTGCATTGCAGAAGCAATGCAAGTCAAGGAACTGCCTGTTGAGCATCCAAAGACATGGTGCCTTTTTTCTGTCATGATATTTTCTGGCATGCTTTTGATATCCCAACAAATACAATTGGAGTGAAATATGCAACTGGATCATCCCCGCTAAGTAAAAGAAATGATAGAAATAAAATAAGAAATGCATAATATAGCCTTCATCTACCTGAAATATACCGCAGATATTGATTACATTGCCATTATATATCTCATTGAAATAAAGCGCCTGAACCTGTCGAACGCATGGACAGCAACGAATTTATAGTTTGCCTCTTCTTTTGAAACTCCCCTCTGTGTTTAAAGCCAATCCAGGCTCCTTGCTTACTCCAACATCAATCATTGCTTTGTTCATGAATTGCTTCTATCTGAATGTACACACCATTTGGGAAGGCTTTATTTTCCAAATCTGAGACAGATGCGAAGGCAAAGATTGTGTAAACCTACTTGAATGATCAATAATGTGACCCTCTTACATTTTGAAAGAGTATGTCTGATCAATACTTTCGCCCTGTTACATTCTCAAAGGGTCTTGTTACAGACCTGGCAACTGCAAACACGCCCAACAAACATATTTAACATGTTTCTTTTCTGATAAAAGATGGCTTGATAATACTAAAAAATGGCTCCACATGGCCGATTAATGCAAAGACTGCCTCAATCTGTTCTGAACTTTATAAACCCTTTAGGAGGTCCAAATGGAAAAGCCCCTAACAGACTGCCTCTAGTGGTTGTTAAAACTTTTGGATTTCAGTAACATGTGGAGAATGACGTTCTCAAATTTGAGCCCCAAAGCATGGCCGCAACTAAGAAGAAAAGGTCAGAAAGCAATATAATCCGAAGGGCAGAGAGAGGATGGAAGCCAAGGAGCTCTTAGTGAGGAATTTAGATAGACAGACCCATTGGAAATTTTTTAAAATTTGCTACTTCTTTAGATAGAGCATTAATCTTTCCTAACAAGCTAGCTGTTTCTTCCTCAAGTGTAAACTTTCCAACTTTAAAATTTTGCATGAAACATGTCCGCCTCAGGAATGCTTACCCAAGGAATTACCAGACACTTTCAAGGCGTTACCAGACACTTCTCCTCGGAATGAGTCCACATATTTCAAGATTGTTGAACTTTAAAACCAATCTCGCAACAGAATCTCTTATGCTTGCAATTTCATCATTTACATTGGCTTCCATTTCCTCTATCTTCTTCTGGTCTCCTTGTCGATGTTTCAGTTCTGCAAACACGATATTTAGTTGGACAACTTCAGAAAAAAAGAAAAAAAAAAAGTTCTTCAATATGTTCAACTTTTCTTTCATGTTCTTTCATCTCCTTCTTTTCCCAATCCATTTGCCTTAGTAGTTTGCTGCAAAATCACTGATACATTAATATTATGCACATGTAGGCACTTCAATTAAATCTATTGCATGCAATGGCCAAGAACTACCATAAAATACTCATGTATTCTTTCGTCTAAAAACTTGAGGATACAAAAATCAATAATAGTACTTGACTGATTTGCTCTAGTAGTTGCGCAATTCTTTCCTGAGCAAGTTGGATCATCTTTCCTTGTGTACCTCGGGTGTTCTAAAAACTATTAATAAATTCTTGCATTCTCCTCCCTTTTTTCATGCATGTCTAACAGCTTCTCTGCTCTGCTCCCGACAAAATTTGTATCTTAGAATACCTTTCCATTTGATCGTCATATGGTCTATAACAAACCTGCCAAAACCTTGGTAATATGCAGCACATGTTGGATTTGCATAAAGAGGCGATGCAAAGGTACTATACTTGTTAAACTTCCATTCTCTAAAAGGCTGAGGAACTGGAGATTTGAATGCACACAATCTGTTCAAAATTTTTTCATACTCTGTGCCATTGGAGCTCCTTATTATGAGCCAATACTTTATCAGAGAGCTTGTTCCTCTGCCACAGCTGAAGACGGACACTTGAGCAAGATTGAGGGTGATTGGAGCAAGATTGAGGGTCCAAGAGAAGCGCATAAGAGAAGTCGCATCTCCTCCCTAACGCATACCACGACCGCTTTTTTTTTTTTTTTTTCCCACAACCGCCGGATCCGGCAGCCTGCAATGAGCCCGTCCGATCTAGGGCATGGTTGAAGACACACCCTATAACATTATTATATAGGATAACTAGTACATACAAATTGAAAGACGTATAGATTGAGTAATCATAGTGGTTCACATCTTTATCTAATTATGCATTCCTACAAATATTTTTATTTATTTTCCATTTTATTTATTTATTTTTTCAACAATATAGTTACAACAATTTATTATGCAACTGATGCGCATTACAAATTAATATAATAACAACGATTTATGCTCACCATTGCCAAGTTTCATAAAAATCACATGACTAAAAAACCCCGCCCCCGACTTGAGGGATAAACCTTGGTAGTAATAAGACAACTGTAACAAACTAAGTCCTAGCGAATAAGCTCAAACTCAATGCATGGCAAATCTACTTGGGCTAGCCCGTCACCATTTGGGCCTCGAAGGAGGACTTGAAGAGGTGCATCTTGGGCTTGGGGTTTCTCATCCACGCCATGGTATCGAGCTGACACATATGAATAAAGAAGATTGCCAGATACGCAGTGGCATACTTCAGCAACATAGCTTTTCAACCCAGGTATTTTTATCAGCTCTGAGCTTCTTATTTCTTTTAAGATTCTCACACAACAAGATCCCTTTCCTTTGATCATTTGACAGACGATCTCAACACTGGTCTGCATGTCGTGTGACTCATGGTTGAAGCAGACAACAGAAGGAAGATTATCATATTCTCCACGAGAATACTCATATTTTAGTGACAACAGATCATTGACCCATGAAATCACATTGGTGGCAGCGTCATGTAGTTCAGAAATAAGTGGATGAGATAAAACCTCCTCATCAATTTCTACTCCGAGTGAATACTCCGACATGACGAAGCAAGGAAAACAAAAGTAAGCTTTGCGACGCTGCTGAATGTAGGTTTGCACATCGGGGATGGTGCCCTTTTCCCGGCGGATTATTTGTGATTTGCAAGCATCAACTGAACTTTTGAAGGTTCTAAGGAAGCGTTGTTGCAGTGCAGGGGACATATCGGGGTGTATTTCAGCCCACCAATCCAATGCTATTGCCACGGCCTTACGCCGCAACTGCCCATCAGAATTAGAATCCTTTGCTTCAAGAGCATCCCCAAGAGCTTGGAATAGCTCCTCCGCGGCCAGGGAATTGTTTCCCACTCCATTATCCATGTTGTCATTAATGTCATCCAAAGCAAACATCCATGCTATACATTTCCCCACGCATACTACCCTTGACATTTTGCCATTTTATCTATGTCCAATGTGAGAAGCGGAAGCGGGGATCATCGTAAGTTTTTCTCGATGCTCAAGATGGGTTGAACTGAGAGAACATCCATGAATCGAGCTTCTCTTTGATTTCAGTCTGATTCTTGTGGAATGCGAGTGGCAGGGAACAAACGAGAGGAGGAATGGTGATTTGTTGTATCGTGCTAAGATAAGCCATGATTGACAAATCCTTGAGCAGAAGCTCGAAGCTTAACTGCTTAAATAGTCAATTGTAGTGCCTTAAACGATTTTGCTTCTAGATTAGTCCGTACACGTGGACGTGTACGGAATATTCCTTCCTTAATCAATAAGCATCTTTAAAACTTACGTGGAGCATCACTCTGGAATAGTTCTTAAAAACATGGCGTATTCTAAGGCTCTTTCCTTTGCTTCAGTCTTTTATCTATGACAAAGTAATAACGATAATATTCCTCCACGTTGAAGTAAAAGTACCCTCTTTGGACTTAGAAGATCAAGGTACATAGATATATTGTTGTTGTTGTCGTTGTGCCGAGCATATCCCCTTTTGCTATGCCAAAGTCATGTTGTTGTCCGACCTAGCAACTGTTTGCAATTGTCTTCAATTGTACATGTAAAGAGCATGTCCCCTTCAAGAAAAAAGACGTCACTTTTGTATCAACTCTTTTCTACTCTAGGTTAGGTTGAATATTCGTGAGCATACATATATTCTGTTTGGATGGTGGGATGTTGATTGGGAGATATAGAGATATCCTTCTGAAAGACTTATGGGTGTCATTTGTTTTGAAGAGACAGTTGTGATGATGTGCCTTTATTTTTGAAGAACTTGGCTTTGCTTGGTGTTGTCATGTGGATGAGGCATGGTGACTTATGGGTACGATTTGTTTTGGAGAGGAAGTTGTGATGAGGTGCTTTATTTTTTAAGAACTTGGTATAGCTTTGGTTGGTGTTATCATATGGATGAGGTATGAAGACAACTACAACTGCGAGGTGGATGGCACATGTAGTCCAAATTTGCAAGCCATAGTGGAAGCAAATGATCTATAGTCAGATATATCTTCTGAGTGGACACAGTGCACGAAAAAATTTCAACTTCATTTTGTAACCAAATGCAGAAATTAATTTTAGGGCAACCAAACAACACCTCGTTTATTTTAGCAGAATTAATTTTAGCAAATGGGTAATGGAACACGTTAGCAAGATTGAAAGAGAGTAATTCAATTGGCCAAGCAATTCGTTTGAAAATAGGTGGCTAATATGTCATTCAAAAACAGGTCTACGACTCTTTAGAGGAGCATCTATCCTGTGAGTAAATCTGGGAGCTTTTTGTAGCATGCAATTAATCCTCAGTTCCCAAACATTCTCCACTTCAAGCTTTGCGGATTTACTCCAGACCACGACTTTGTTTCCTATTCCATTGTATAACCACAAAAAGTATTTTTGCAAGAGAAGTAATCAGTTTTACGGAGGTGTATTTAGTTTTGTAAGGAAGAGGCTGAGCTAATCACACAGAGATAAAGAGAGTTAATGAAATTGATAATGTGGACTCTTTGAAGTTTATACTGTTTGGAGCAATTTATGCCAGCAGCTGTAGATATTTATGCTATCTGGTGTTAAAAGCCTTATGCTTGACTGTCAAATAATCCAGTTTATGTTCAATTCAGAAGAGAGTAATGATAAGGGATATGATCCAAGTGTTGTGAGAAAACCTATTCATATTTAGCTGGCCCTTCAATCAAGAGTAAAGATACACCTAATTATCTATTTTGATTCTGCAGGGAAGGATATGAATTTATGTATGAGGCTACATATGCATCTGCACATATATGGCATGCTATGCAGTATAAATATGCTTTTCTATGAGTGCATATAATTTGCCACTATATGCACTTTTCCATAATATTTCACTCCTAATGTATTCTGCTTTCTTTCATTCTTCTTCCATGTGGCTGTGATGACATGATGCTCTGCTCTAAGATGTGCAGTCAGTTGCACATCTTAGAGTTAAGGTGTTCTAATGATTAGCATGGTCACTTTAATCTCCTTTATGTGTGTAGTTTAACATTCTCTTTCTCCAAAAATAATCCACTACATATTTATAATTGTACGCAGTAAACTAAAGTGATTGAGATACAAGCATCCAGTGATGGATTCTATTTGGTAAATCTGCTATTAACTATTAAAATAACTAAGTCGATTATTTCTTAGAGCTAATTCTATTGCCAACGATGATGCAACATGAAAAGAAAAAACTGCAATTGACCCGAGCTTGAGCAGAAAGACATTTCATTCAATAAGGCATAGCTAATAGAATTATAATAAGAAATTTTGGTATGATATTACTCTGTTGGCCAAATGCCAATCCAATACTCTCTGGCCAGATGGTAATTCTATACTATGCTATATGCAGGAAGTTGTATTATGAGGCTTATGTGCACTTGAAAATTGGAAGTTACTAACTCCACTATGATGAATTAAACTATGCACAGATCTAAATGCACTGGTGAACCATGCACAGGTTTATCACAGAGGAAGAATTGTGAAGCTTTGGTACAAATCAACCCTTTGGATTAAGTCACCTCTTTCAGTACTGCTCATAAGCTACTGTCAAGAGCTGGAGATGCAGAGCTTTTATTTGTCACATCCACACAATATATTACGAGAGGAAAGACTTTCTTTCATATGGTGCAAAATGATGTCATTGTTGATCTTGTGATATTGATCTGCATTGCATTCATTACTCAAATAATTGGTATGACGTTCCTTCCTTATTATTCTTGACATTACTAAAACTAAGAAGGATGGACGAACTGTTTTTCTTTGGAATTCCTTTAACACAAGGACCTTTATAAAGGTGACTATGGAATGTTTTGCTCTTAATTCTCTTTGAGGTTACCACATTATTGAACATTGAATTATTAATTTTCACCAGGTGCAACGTGACTGTTATGTTTGAATAAACGTTCATGTGAGGCCCAGGTTCAATGCTTCAGAGCATAGAATATTTTCATTTCATCTTCCATCACCTCTGTTTCCATTTCTCCAAGAGAATAAAATATTTTAGTTTCATCTTCCATCACCTCTGTTTCCATTTCTCCAATAGAGGTGTGCTACTGCATTGTCACTTATGATGAGCATCGGCACGTGGTCTACAAAGTTAACTTTCTGGTTGTATCAAGTTGTTCCTAGATATATAAATAGTGGTGTCAGATTTGAATTTTACACGTTTCCATTCCTTGATGGTGACAATTGCTGACTGTACTTAATCCTGTTCAAAAAGCTGATATTACAGCTTTTCTGATCGCGCAAAGAATATAACATTTTCGCTTGATTTGCTCTATCTCTTCAATTAAGGAGATTGACAAAGGTAAGAAAACTTTGCTCTTTAAACAGTGACACATATACCTAAATATAAGCAAATAATTTTTGGATGTTGTGCATGACAACATCACTATAATCATGTGAAATCATGTCTTAAGGAATGTTTTGCTTCTAGATTTACAAATGTGAATGTTCTTGCAAACAATCATCACTTATATGCTCTGGAAACTAGATGTTCCTACAATTGATCATCATTTATGTGCTTTTAGAAAGTCACAATTAAGCACTATTGACAAAATCAGTGCAATGGAGACTAAATACATAGCTTATTTAATCATTTATATAAACATGCACATGGATAATGTTCCTTCAGTACTAAACATCCATCAACAATTGAGCAAACTTGTAGCTGTAAGTTTTACACACTTGCATCCAAGATAAAAATAAAAAATAAAAATTACACAATTGCAATTAGGAACAAATTGCTATATTCAAGTAAGAGTTGATGGATTTGGTGGTGTCATAATGCAATTATAGGTGTTTAAGTTATAGGTGTTTAAGTGTTTATATTCTCTTGGACTTTGGCAAAATGTGTGCATCATTCAAGGACTACACAACAATGATAACGTAGCTCAAAATGTTGACATTAACTAGGAAGGATTAAAAGTCCTTATAATTAAGATAATCATTCTTATTACAGAATTTAAAGGTGTATCTAAACGTAATTATTGACAAGTTTTGTTAGCCAACATTAAAACATGCTAATACAATTAATACTTTACATCTAAAGATTTTTTTTTTTTTTTTTTTTGAAGGACGTGAAACTTTATTAATCATCAGAAACGAGCAACAGAGATGGGGGACTGAAAACCCAGTGGAGGAATTGTCCACAGAGCAAAACCACCCGCCACCTTACAACACACAACATGTAAATGAGTTACATATAAGTGTTAATCTAAAGATAGTGTGCCCAAATACGATTCTTCACTTCATCCTTTACGGAGGAAGATATATATGCTTTGACGATGCGTTGCTTAGCTTCAATAAGCACTTGAGCATCAGGGGCTCTATGGCCCTTGAAAATAAAGAGGTTTCTTCTTTTCCGCGTGGACCAAATGATCCATGCTGAAGCTAAGTGAAATGCCCTCTTTGCCATATTGTCCCAAGAACTTGGGTACACTGCCAATAAGACTTGTTGACTATTCAAACTGCAATAAAAAAGACTCTGAAGCCACAACCAAGCCGGTCTAGCATGCTGGCATAAGAAGAAACAATGCTCGATCGTCTCATCCCTCTGAGCGCATAAAGGGCATGTCCCAGGCACCTCAGGACGAAATTTGTGGACCAAAACATTGACGCGCACACATCTATGGATGATCTGCCACCACAAAACTGACAACTTTGGATGAAGTAACTTGTCCCAAACCCAGTTCCAAACTACTTTCTGTTGATTCACTGGTACCACCAAAGGCCATTTTTGTGAGGGGGGCAACACCTTTGCCGCAAGAAGGATCTTATACATAACATCTAAAGATTATGGTCACTATACTTTAATGCCAATGGCCTAGCACTTCCTCCTTGTTCTTTGTCATACAAAACACCTATTCCTTGCACATTTTATTGCCAGACAAATGGAACTCTAGCAATTTAAGCACAAATAAAAAGAAGACGTAAACTATTCTTTCTTTTTCTTACTAATAGTATAAGAAAGGATGGTCCAATGCATAGAGAGATGCTTGATTTCACCTCTCTTTTCTTTTCAACTTATGCCCAGCAACACCGGGCACCATTACTAGTGGTATATATATTAATATTATAGGGTGTGTCGTGGATCACGCTCTAGATCTAACGGCTGACATTTTGTCTAGCCCATCCGATGGTTGACAAAAAGCTAAAGGAAAAAAAGGGTTGCATTGGCTATTTTCTCACTCTGTTTTTTCTTACGACAGGGCGGGGATGGAGCCCTTACCAAGAGGTGTTTGCACAGAGACGGATTGTTGGAGATCTCTCTGTTTGCTTCTTGACTGCGATGTTTAGCAAAGTCGGCTTCATCAAACTCTATCTTTCCAGTGTCAATTTCAGCAAATTCGGTGTATCCCTCTAGCTATATTTTTCTTTTGGCTTCACAATCTCGGCCTAAGCAAAATGCATTTAGGGTTCTTTGTCTACTGCTCGGGTTAATTAGACTGAAACCCCAGCCTATAGACTTTATCATTCTGGACGATTATCTGATGGAGTACTGTAAAATTTCAGATTGTATGCTGGAGTTTACTGCAAAAATGAGTCGAGGCCGTAGCTTGGAGCTGAAGTTTCAGCCTGATTGATTCAGCTTTCAGCAATATTATAACAATATTCTTTTGCCCGGACATACCAGCCGAAATCATAGAGGTGTTTTTTTCATTGTGGCTTGATTTTGTAGAACAAAAAGGCCCTGTTTATATTTGTCAATAGATGTTGTTTATATCTGTTAGTAAGTGCAGCCGTACATGTTCTGTGATTGGACTGTTCAAACTGGTGCATATCTCCTTTCTAAGAATAATATATGTCATGCGTTGGTTGTTTAGAGTGATGGTTAATTCAAATATTGCAAAGATCTCACACTGGAACTGAGCTATTTCGATGTTGAGCTGACAACACAACATGAAATCATTAGCAAGTCAGATGGCATATACAAAGGGGAGATCCAGTTCAAGATATCCAATTCAAGGTCATTGACACAAATGCAGTGTTGGCGAAATGAAAAGTATTGCAACAGCAAAGCATCAGCGCAAAGCAAGGTTCTCTCTTTCATAGCTATGTTTTTTATTTGAGAAAAATACTTTAAATTCTGCTATGTAAGCATTCAGGCCATGAAGGCTGCAGATGGGTCTTTCACCAGGATGCCTGATTAACGAAAAAATGTTAAGGTATACATGCTATTATAGTTTGCTCCCTTCGTTTTTGAACCCAACTTGAAACCAGTTGTATCAAATGCAAGATGCAGGCACTGAAGAAATCTATGGAGTTTTTGATACCATGCACAACATGAGCGTTCTACCTGTTTATACCATTACAAATGTTGGGCACTATGAGTCAATCCCTAGCATACCTTCTCATGAGCGTTCTAATTCGCTTATATACCATTACAAATGTTGGGCACTGTGAGTCAATCCCTAGCATACCTTCACAGCGATATGTTTTAGGGATAAAAGAGTTAATATAAAAAGTGGACATCTATAGAGTATACATTTGAGCTTGGAGCACTTGGAAATGTCCAGCAAATTTGTATATAGAAGACAGCACAATAGAAGTGCCAATACCAGGGCTTCTAAGACTAAGGGGTATGAGCCAGACCTTTAAGAAAAATTTGCAGGAGGAGGAGAGTAGCAGCCATCAATGGGAGCATACATCAGATAGTTAAAGGCAAGAGGAATATTGCAGGCCCCAAAGATTTGCAGTCACAAATTTTATGATGCAAATTTAACAAAGTCAAGTGGTTATTGAGAAGGATTCTGAGAATTTTAATACTGTCAGAACCCCCATAGCATCTAATGCCAGCACACTAAATGGTGGAGGAAGGATATACGTAGCCTGTCAACTATGTTATGTTGGGAAGATAAGAAAGTCATGAATAGCCAGAAGCGGGATAGTAAGATAGTGCATCTAATTCTAACAGTGGGAAAATGTAACAGTAACAAAGTTCACGAGCATTATTATGTTAATGCCCAGTTTCTCTCACCTTTGTTAATGTGTTGATAACAATTTAGATAGCACCAACACGTTTTAAGCAAATGACAATGTTTCACTTGAAATATAGAATGTATCTTACAAACTATGTAATACAAACATGCGTGTTACAATTTACAAGTGATCCTAGATATTTTGTATTGGAAAGTGTCTATAGCTAGATGATTATAATGGCGAACTATAAGATTTTATAACTTAATGTGGTATGACTACCACTCCTTCCTACAAGATCCTAACCGTCTATTAAAAATCCTTGGCTAATGAGGGCTAACCGCCAAAGTTGTACTCTTTCTATAATACTACAAATGACGAATACAACTGAAAGTGCATCAAGTTACAAGTTTCCTCATGCATCACCAAGTCTCCTATGAAGTAACATGTATCAACCTTCTAAAAGCACCATCACTATAAATAGTCTGTGTTCAGTTACATGTTCTCAACTATAGCCCAGCAAAGCAACCACATAATAGAGAGGGACATAATAAGCGAACATGTATCTACGTCGAACTTTAAGAAGTATAGCCCAACAAGAGGGACATAATGAGCAAGCATGTATCTACATCGAACTTCAAGGAGTATAGCCCAACAAAGCAACAAGCACGAAATAGAGAGGGACAAGCATGTATCTACATCGAACTTCAAGGAGATGAACAAATGGAGACTGAAGACCAACAAGTACAAAACCAGGAGAGAGAGGACGAATAGAGGATCAGCAGCAAGAGCCTGAGCTGACCAGCCAACAAGAAGTTTGGGACATGATGGCAGTGGCTAAGATTATCAACTAATAAGAATTTGACAAGATAGCAGACCTTATACACATAAGCAACAATATGCTCCTAGCTACATCGCAAAGAGTTGTAGACTTTGACTATAAGCTTACCTCAAAACCTATTTAGGTTAACAATATGCTCCCACTCAGAACTGTTATGGGCAGGCACCATGTTATCTACAGATATCAATGCTAAGGCTATCGAACTCATTGTTCTTATAACTTTATAGGTTTCCAACTAATCCCTAGAAATGCTAGGTAATGTTACCATCTTATAACTTTATAGGTTTCCAACTAATCCCCAGCAATGCTAGGTAATGTTACTATCTTTGGATATTTTTGTTATAATAAAAGGTTACTGCACACTCTTCTCATTGCAGTGAAAACATTTATAAACTTCCAACTTATGCCCAGCAATGTTGGGCACCATTACTAGTATAGTATATGAAACTGGCAGTTCATGTTCTGAGAAGGCAATTTTTGCCACAAACAAGGATCCATTTTACCAATGGATCACTCGTTCATACCTTGTGGACGCGCCCACGTTATTGGCTCCCGAAATTGGCTAGAATAGCCAAGAGGATTCACTCAAGCGAATCCTCGGGATTCACTCAAGCGAATCCTCCTTGGCTTGGAGGATTCACTCAAAGCGAAATCCTTCTGATAGCATGTGTCAGTTTATAGGCCTGTTACATGCCTTGATTGCACTTTATAGGCCTCTGCAAGGCTTTTTGGGCTGATTGGATTAGAGGATTCACATAAGAAAATCCTCAGGATTCCCTCATGCGAATCCTTCTATGGCTTGGAGGATTCACTCAAACGAATCCTCTTGGTTGTTCTAGTCAGTTTGGGGAGCCGATAGCAGCGCCGTTGTATTTGGCTTTCAAAGTGAGGCTAATTACTTTACAATTCAGGAAGCAGGCACAAGCTACAAGAAATTAAGTGAATTGGAGGGTTACAAATTTTAGCAGCAAACACACAGAAAAGATGTTTAATTCATTAGAGCCAGATGTTATTGGGGGATCCTTTAGAACGCATCCTCACAATCTAATTGCCGGAATGACAGTGAATTGGAGGTTGAGCATAAGGATTTGCTTAGGTTATATATTTAGTCTCAAAGGCCAAAACATGTGCTGCTATACTAGTCAGGTAAGAGCTGTAAAAAAAAATGGTGATAATATCAACTTCAAAATTCTATTATCACAGGTATATTTCAATAATACTCAGCAAAAGTTTTCATATCTGACAAACTGGGTGAGAAATGCTAGGGTTCGTGGAGTTGTGGAAGAAAATTGAACAATAAAAAATCTTAAGACTAACTTTTGGTACTACTCCAATCCATTGTTGGAAACATCATGTGATAGCAGCATGCAATTTATATATTACAGACCTGATACGGTTGCTTATTTAGGGGACTCCTACGAAGAATATGCCTATGTAGGAAATGTATGTGTTCAAACTTTTAGCCACGTGTTCCGAGTCCAAAGTGGGGAGCTCTGTGACATTCCCCACCAAATATACGATGCCCCGTCGTACATCTCGTGAGAAATCTCCCATCCAGCACACCTGTCATGTGGGCCCTCCGTCTATCCCACACAACAAAGTTTAAATTAAAACGCACTTATTTACTCCAAACACACTTTAAAAGATTCCCTAAAATTCCCTCAAAAAGGTCTATTTTCGCAGTCTGTGCGTGGCGAGTGTGACAATTTTGACATTTTAGGTACCTTTTTTGAGGGGGTAATTGAACTATAGGCTAGGGTAGCGAGGGCTCGACTCTCCAACTGGTACCTGGATCCACCAAAATGACAAGAATAAAGAGATAAATAAATAAATAAATAAATCAACAAATAAATAAAATACCCTGGTAGTTAACAACCGAAAAACTCAGATTGGTACAGAGAGGGACCCCCGGCCAATCAGCAAGAACGGTGAAATCCACCATCCTTATTCTCAGAACAGAGTGAAATCAATAAATTCTAGATTATATGCATAATAGCGGGTGAGATGCAAAACAACAGATTGAATAATGCTGAAAAGTGGGCAGAATAATTATGGCAATTTCAAATTCTGCATTAGGGGCTTTTCAAAAAAGGTACTGTTTGGAAGACGAAGTATATCTATATGTGGAGGAAATGCAGTAATACCAAGAGGAAAGCCTTATCGCAGTTTCACAGTTCAGCCGGAGGAAAATCGTCACTGATAACTGCACCCAAGGCTCGACGGCGGATCACACCGGTCTCGACCAACAGAAGAGAGGGGATACAGCAAGGGCACCAGTGAGCCAGCAAGACCTCAAGGATTTCCTAGCCCAGACGAATAAGCAGCTGGAAGCCAGAATTCCAAGCATGGACGCACAATACACTGGCGGAGACGGCTAATCGCAACAAGATAGCCATATCCAACATGGATATCAGGATACAAGGGGTCGAGAAGACGAGCGAGGAGATGCAACAGAGGATAAATGAAATTGAGGAAGAAAAGGCCAAGATCATGCAGAGGTTGGTTGATCTAGAAAAGGTGAATGTTGAGTTAGATGCATGGGAATCCTTTGATAAAATAAAACCGCACATCATGGAATTTGAAGAATGGAATAGGATTAAACATAATGTTAGGCTGATAGGGGTAGCAGAGAAACCTAATGAAGATACGTATCGAGTTACTGCAAAAATAGTAGAAGCAATTTTCAAAGAGCATCGAAGCATAATCGCCACCAGGATTGGTTTTAAAAAGCATTGGAAAATGCATTCCACAGTTGTCATGGCTAAGCTTCATGCACCATTTACTGCATATTTGTGCGCCTTGATGCTATGAAAATTCATGTTCCTTTACGAAAAAAAGCAGAAGACTTGGGCTTTGTCTTTAATATTGATTTTATGTTTTGCACATATGCTTTTATCAAAGGGAATCCACCTGGATGCTTTTACACAATAAAGAGTAGTCCAGAAAGTAACTTTGCCATGATGCATTATGGCATGGGATGAAGGGGTTGATGACACTTTACTATAAAACAGGTTTAGGATCTAAGAATGTACACATGAAAATGTCCATAAAAAAGTTGAATTGCAACTGGTCTTCATATCTAACATAATCATTAGGGATTTTTTGAGATCATAAAAGGGCCTTCTAAGAATTGCTGACTAAGCTATATGAACTACCAATCAGAAAATAGAACTGGTAATCCAGTCAGCAAAACAGTTATAACTAACTCACTGGATTACATTTTCTAGCATAAGTGTTGATAGAAAAGTCCAAATGAGCTCTTGTTTGGTGCAATAGATAGATCTCATTGAGATCTTTCCAACCTTGGGTGGTTTGCATATCTTTTAGCCCCGTAGGATAGTAAAAAATGATAAAAACCATATTTTTTGGAGTTTTGGCAATCATAAGTGGTTAAAATATGTGCAAAGCACCTAAGGTTGGAAAGATCTCAACGAGATCTATCTATTGCACTAAACGAGAGCTCATTTGGACTTTTCTATCAACAGTTATGCTAGAAAATGTGATCCAGTGAGTTAGTTATAACAGTTTTGCTGACTGGACCCGTCAGGCTCTCATTTCTGATTGGTAGTTCATTTATCTTCATTTGGCTTAGTTGGCATGTTTTGAAGGCCCTTTTTTAATCTCAAAAAAACCATAATGGTGAATTGCGTTATTGTCGTCAATTTACTTAACGTTATTAACTTATTTAGTTGACTATTACTTTAGATTTTGCCAGGCATCTGTTTGCCATCTTCAAGGAGTAATATCTTATTCTTGGCTCACGTATCTCATCAATTTTGACTGGGGATTGTTGTTCCAAATGAGTGAGAGAGATTCTGTTTTCAATGAGATGCCAAAGACAAAGGGAAGGATGCCAAAGAAAAGAAAAGATAAAAAGCCGCTGGCTTTTTTTTTTTTTTTTTCTTGCATGGGCCACTCCCAACAAATGCATGTAGGCTGCAAGTATTTTCTGATTAACCTATCAATTCTGACGGGCATATGCAAGCATACAAGGATGTTCTTTCTGGTAATACCTTTGAACTTTCCTTTTCTTATTTTTGTTATTTCTTTATTATATTTTTTCTTTTCTATTTTGTAGATGAAGTGACGAAGCAGAATGCTGTTGGGACTTGTTCTAGGAATGCTCTTCATAAATTGAATGGAAATGTGGCAACGTCAGTAGTTCTGCGTGCTAAAGATAATTCAAGAGGCATTGCTGGTGGTTGTGATCAGGTACAGTTAGGAGGTAAATGCTAATGGTTGTGATCAGGTAGAGTTAGGTGGACAGACAGTTGTACAAGAGAGCTCTTCTGACATTGCTGCTGGGCAAATAACGGTTGAGAAGTCTCGTCATATCGTTAGCTATATTGTTGTGCCAGTTATTGAGGTCGATGAAGATGTCTATGATGCAACTTTCTGTTACACGGCAAGAATTTTTCTTTTCGAATAACCCCCGCCCGCGTATTGACGCCGTCTAGCTACCACCCACTCCTATGGATCCCGGATCCCCCGCGCTAGACTTGTCGGGGCTTGCGGCTAAGAAAGCACCAACACAAGCCCGGATTTCTTCTAAGAAATCCCTCCGGGTTAGCACCAACCGGGGCTTTTACCGGATCGACCGCTTGGCGAGTCAAACCGCTCCTATGATCGGGTTCCAGCCTCCTCGGCTGCAACCCCCGACCCGTTATTCAAAAAGAAAAATTCTTGCCGTAAGCGGTGGTATCGAGCCTAATGGCTGAAACTGAACCTGGTACGAGATGCCGGTTGACCAATTGACGTGATGCACGGTGCAACCGCCGAAGATCGGATCATACTGCCTCGAGGACATTCATCCGATGATGAATTGCCCGGAATTCGAGATGGAGGGAGGGGCCCCCAGAAGCCGCCCTGAAACGCTTATTACTGAAGGTGCGACACGTTAATGTCGCGGTGCAGCTAATGTGAATGCCGGAATGCCTCGGGAGCAAGTATCGAAAGGGTCCGTAAACTTACCCGACGAGTATGATTCATATCAACCGTTAACCGAGAACTGAACGAGATAAGGGCGGAACAAGCCAAGTTTTAAAACTCGGGTTGATACAGAAAGCTTTAAAATGGGCTATTGAAGGAAAGGCCGGAGAACTCCGCTTTGAGTAGCGTAGTAGAGAAGTTCCGCGGTGGTCGGGGCAGCCCCATCGCCCGAGGGGCAAGCCGTGGTGTTTCTCACGGGGTTGCACGACGAGGACCTAGTGCGCCACGGGATTTAACCTGGGGTTTACCGAGGAACCCAGCTCAGAATGTTATAGAAGGCATTGCTCAGTCAGAAGAGTCCCTCGGGGAACTCTCTGAGGAAGAGATTAAATCTCTAGAGCGTGTGAAAATGCCAGATTTCTATGGCAAGGATGTAACTCCGGAGCAGGCAATGCGAAATGCGATGGTTCAACCAAATGAAACTATATTTTGCAGCCACGAAGAAGGGCGAGAATGCTCGACTTATGTATGCCACCCTGAAGCTGAAGGGACCGGCGGTTGCGTGGTGGGATATTCACATCGAGAATGGTTAGAAGCTGCGTACTTGGCGGGAATTTTGTCATTTATTCCGACAAGAGTATGCACCTCATTATGACCGACGGCATGCGCTCATACAGCTGAAGGAGCTCACCGCATGGGGTCTCGTGGGATTATGTGACAGAGAGCTCGCTCTTTTCACGACACCGATATTATCGCGAGGGGATGCGCGTGGATCATTTTATAAATGGTCTACGGGATGCTAGCATTCGTACGCATTTGTTGCAAGCAGAACCCGCTAACTTTGAGTTGGTCGTTGAGATGGCCAAGAAACCGGGTGGGTAGGGGAAGAATCCAAGAGGGCTCAAAGAAAGAGGGCCGGAGGAAATTCCTGGGGATCTGCGCCCGCTAAGAAGCGTAAGAATGATCCGGCGATAAGGATAAGTACGCCGGGGCAAGGCCAAGGATGGTGACGCCAAGACTGATAAACCTAAAGGGTGTTATCGTTGTGGGGCCGTCGGACATTTTGCCCGAGAATGCACAAAGCCTCGCAAGAAAGTTTTGGCCAGCATTGCAAAGGTAAATGATAAGTCGGAGGTAAAGGCGTTATCAGTTATCGCTCGAGAAGAGATGGTAAGCCCTACTCCCCCCTCTTTTGCAGATAAAGTTATCGGATTGCTAGGTAGAATCAATGGTAGAAACGTGGTTGTTTTGGTTGATTCTGGAAGCACTCATAACTTTATTTCTGCAGATCTAGCACAAGATCTGGGGCTGGAATTGAACGAGGTGACTCCGTACGTGATCGAGTTTGAGGCCGGGCCACAAACTCAGTATCACCATGAACAAGCACGAGGTGTTTGTTTGGAGTTGTTGGACAAGGAGTCCAAGGTTGTAACATCTATGTCTATAGATTTAGACATCGCTCAGTTGAAGCGATATGATGTCGTTTTAGGCATGAAATGGTTACAGCAAGTTGAGCCACAGATTCTTTGGCCAACGCACACCTTAGTTTTCAATTTACAGTCAAAGGGAGTAGTTAGGGTTCAAGGTTTACCGCATGTAGAGACTCAGGCTAAAAAGGTTTTCAAAGTTAATACAAATGTTTTTTCTTTGATGTACTTAAGAAAAGATGATTTGATTGTCAAATCGTGTAACTCATTGGTGGTTAACACCGGGGTAAACTCTGAGGTAGACCAAAGATTAAAAGATCTTTTGCATGCCTTTAAGGATGTTTTCCCAGAAGAGTTACCGGAGGGACCACCACCCTCGCTGGGGTGTCGAAAGCATCTAAATTGAGCTTGAACACGGGTCAAGCCCATGGCACGCGATGTTCCCCACCGATTAAGTCCTCTAGAACTTGAAGAGGTTAAAAACAAGTGAAAGAATTGTTAAGCAAAGGTTTTGTACGACCAAGTAAATCACCTTTTGCGAGTCCCGTTTTACTTGTTAAGAAAAAGGACGGTACTATGCGGATGTGCATATATTACCGGGCGCTTAACAAGGCAACTGTAAAGGATAGATATCCTTTACCCCGGGTCGATGATATTCTGGATCATCTTGGGGGTGCCAAATGGTTTACCAAGATTGACCTCCGTAGTGGATATCATCAGATTAGGATTCGGGAAGGGGACGAACCTAAGACTGCGTTCCGAACTCATCAGGGACATTATGAGTTCCTGGTTATGCCGTTTGGGCTCACAAATGCGCCTGCAACCTTTATGCGGCTAATGAATCAGGTGTTCTCTGAGCAGTTGGACAAGTTTGTCGAGGTCTTTTAGATGATATTCTCATCTATTTAAACCGTCGAAGAACATTTCGGCCATTTGGAACACGTTCTTCGGTTTCTTGGGACCACAAGCTCTTTGCTAAGATTTCCAAATGTGATTTCTTTAAGCAACGAGTGGCTTATTTGGGACATATACTATCCGGTGACGGTGTATCCCCAGATCCCGCTAAGGTACAAGTAGTACAGCAATGGCTTCCGCCAGAAAATGTAACAGAGTTACGCAGTTTTCTGGGATTAGCCACGTATTACCATAAATTTGTACCTAAATTTTCTAAAGTTGTTGCTCCTCTCACTGATCTTTTAAAGAAAGATCACGATTTTGTGTGGGGGAGAGAGCAGCAAGAGGCGTTTCGGCGCATTAAGGATTTGCTGGTGAGCAGTCCTGTGCTAAAAGTGCCCGATTTGAATCAGGCATTTGAAGTTTATACTGACGCTTGTGGGCAAGCAGTAGGTGCAGTATTGATGCAGCAGGGTCATGTAGTGGCTTATGAAAGTCGAAAACTAAGTCCTGCGGAAAGGAATTATGCAACGTATGAGCAAGAGTTGCTGGCTATTGTGCATGCGTTAAAGACGTGGAGGCACTACTTGCGTAGTGGGACGAGCCAAGAGCCGCGTAAGTTTATCGTCTATACCGACCATAAACCGTTAAGGTTCTTGCAAAGTCAAGTCGAAATTAGCCCCGAGACAAAGCTAGGTGGCTGGATTTCCTCCATGAGTTCCATTTTTCCATTGAGCATACGCCGGGCAAAAATAACCCAGTTGCCGATGCATTATCAAGGGTTAAGCATATTAATACCTTGACGACTTTGGAAAGTGATCTTATACAAAAGATCAAGGATGCATATCCCGAGGATCAGCAAGATCCGGCAATGGTCAAGCTCGGGGAGCTGTGGACTGAGCAAGAGGGTTTGCATTTCTATAAGGGAAGGATTTATGTTCCTTCAAGTGGAGACCTTAGGGAATCAATTCCACGCGGAGCACCATGACACTCTTAAAGCTGGGCATGGAGGTGAATGGAAGACGATGAGTTGGTTAAGAGGTTCTACCACCGCCCGAGTTGCAAGATCAAGTCGGGGACTTGGTCACCACCGCTTGGTGTGTCAAGCGGTGAAGGCCGATCATGGAAAAACTCCGGGATTGTTACAACCTCTTCCTATACCAAATGAACGCTGGGAAAGCGTGAGTATGGACTTTATTGTCGCACTACCTAGAACTGCTAGGCAACATACTCAGATTTTGGTAATAGTGGATCGGATAACTAAGTATGCTAAGTTTATAGCATTGAAAGGGGAGGCTACGGGCCATGACGTAAAGATTGCCTATATGCAAAACATATTTCCAACTTTTGACTTCCCTTGTCCATTGTAAGTGATCGAGACACTAAGTTCAATGGTCACTTCGAGGGACCTCATGAAAGGATTGAGGATCCGATTATACATGAGTAGTGGTAATCATCCACAAACGGATGGACAACCGAAGAGTATAAACATGATCTTGGAGGACATGTTAAGTTTTGTCCATGAGAAGCGATCTAGATGGGAAGATTATCTACCCTACCTAGAGTTTATGTGATAATAATAGCCATCACACGGGGATTCTGGATGACTCCCTTTGTGGCTATGATGGCCGGAACCTAAGGGCTTATTCCCGGGATGCATAAGTACCTTAGAACCGGTTGCAAAGACACATGCCGCATGATATGGATGCAATCCTGGCGGGCAAAGGCAAGCAAGCATTGCGAAAAGCTCAAGATAGGGCAATTTAATGTCCGCTAATCAGATAAACGAGATATTTCTTGCGCGGAAGGTGATTACGTTTTTTTTACTGGTCGTTTATCCTTCGGCACTAAGAATGAACACATTGCGGCCTTTAACCAAAGGTCGGTGCCTAAACTTACTCCGCGGTATGTCGGGCCTTTTAGGATTACTAAAAGGATCTGGGAAACAAACAGACGAAGTTGAACTTTACCACGTGAAGTAGGGATCCATCCCGGGTGTTTCATGTAAGTCACCAAGAGGGCTATACCGATACCGCTTAACGTGGTTAGTCCGCGAAAAGTATACCCCATCGCCTTAAACTCCCTCAGAACGCTTAACGCCTTCTAGATAAAAGAGTCTCGGCAAAGCCGCTAATAGGGATGTGGTAGAACATCCGTTCAAGAGCGAGGACCGGGCCTCCCGAGGATGCCACCGAGACGGAGGAATTTGTGCAGCAGTTCCCTCATCTAAAGGATCAACCTTGAGGGCAAGGTCCAAAAGGAGGGGGAGGAATGTTACAGGTGCTCCCAAGGGCATAGCCAGAATCGGGCCCTTGACGGACGTCCATGAGCACGGGAGTACTATTGGTCGCGATTGCCGAGGCGGTTAATGATTCAATGGGCCGCGGTTGATCAGAATCGCCTACACGGTGACGGGATGCGTGGTAATTAGTTATAATGGCTAGCGGCGTTAATGGTTCGATAGGGGGCACTAATATTGTTAAATATTAGTGCAGTAAGAGTTAGCAGGATTTGTCGGGGCAGTAGACCTGGAAGGTCGCATGGTTAACGTTAGTATAAATCATATTAACTAGGAACGTGTGCCCGGCGATGCCGGGCATTTCTCGAGAGCGTGGGGAATGGCTTTAGGGTATTAAATTTTGTGGCCACAATAGAATTTATAGAGTCTATGTAGGTGAAATGGGCAGAATGACATATTGCATAAGTGTAGTTGAATAGAAATAGGAAATGTACATCCCTATGAAGGATGGGAGCAAACATTGTTTTTAAGTGTAAATGCGCTATGAACTAATCTTATACGAAACATGCATGCCTCCCAAAGAAATGACCTTTCAATGCAAAAAAGCTAATGAAACAGTGACAAACGTTGATACGTGTGAGAGAGATTCATCTTATGTCTATTTGTTGTTAAACGTGAATCTCTAGAAACGTGTCCCCGGCAATGCCGGGCATTAGTCATATACATGTGGAATAGGTAGATGTAATGGAATATGTAGAAAACTTGTAAAATGTACTCATGATATGAAGATGTAATGAAATACCAACTGTGAAGGATTTAAGGTTTAAGGACGCCGGGAATTAGCCCTAACACATCGAATGGGTAGAAGTAATGGAAATCATATGTTGGCGCATAAGGGGTAGATTAATGAAGCGCATATTGAAAATTGGTTTGGGGTTGTGATGTACATCATTGCAATTTTATTACCCTCAGGTATTTTATAATATAAAGATTATACTACCATTCTACTTGCATCGTTGGGGTGCCTTAATAAAATCATGCATAGTGCCACTGAAAAGATTAGTTGTTGGAGTCGCGTGCTCGCGACGATTTGCACCATTTCAATACAATTCAATTTAACTGGTTTCATATGCAAATAAATTACAGAAACACGATGGTTGCACAACACCTTTGCATTAGTTGTGGGCACACAAAGTGGAATTTATAGATATAATAAAGAGTTATAAATGTAACGAGGCGTGTGCACGATGCGGGCATTAGTCGTGGTGGGCACATGGATAGGCGGATGGTGATGCAAGCCTACATGGGATAGAATGGAATAGGTAGATTTAATGGTGTGTGTAGACTTAACGGATAGTCACACGATTTGCAAGTGAAATGCATAGAAAATTGGTCTTTATATGATGCAATGAAGTGCAACCGTGGAGACAATGGTAGTGGTCTTTGGGCTATAAATGCCATATTTGAAAGTGATTGTACAACCGTAAGTGTCATGGAATCATAAGACGTGGTGGATGTAATGGGTACTCACCATGATGGTAATTGAAGTGTGGTGTTGTATACATGCATGAAATGTGTTGTTGTTTGCTATTGCTACATGCAAGCATCGTGTTGGAGATGATCTTTTAATACAAATCATGTGATGTGGGGTCTATGTATGCATGTGTATCTATACAGGCTTCCAATATTCGTAGAGGTGTGTGTCATGGCAAATGATACCATATTTGGTGGCATTATAGGTGCATACTCGAATTTCGTGGAACCGGGTTGACTTTGATGTTGTAAACCTACAAATATCCTTGGACATTACGCTTAAAACATAAGAGGCAAAAGCTTGAAAGAATCTTTGAAAACACGTGCTCAATGATGTGTTAATGGTTCTGTGTAAATATTAGAGTTTAATGGTTATGGTGTTAGATAACCTACATAAAGTGGTGTGCCCCAATTTGGAATATAAGTAATTTTTTGGAGTTATACCTCAGTTGTGTTGTTGCGCTTATACAGTTGTGTGTTGCTCTTTCTAAAAACTATGTGATTTTCTTTTTTTGAGTCGTTGCTCCCAATTGCAAGGAACAACCTATTCAATTGCAAGGAACAACCTATTCAACCATGCAGCATACCTCTAACAACGTCCTCCAAAGCAGTTTGCAATGTACAAAAATGTCGCTTTCTCAAACAGTTATACGATATTTTCGAGCAAATAATAATTTTCCATATAATTTCTCAATGGGCTATACAATGCTTTTGGAGGACTTAGTGAACAATGGTGCTACTGATTTTGTGTATTACCAAAAGAGGAAACTCTTACATTATTAACAACGATCTTATCTTATTGTTGCGTGGCAAGAGACAAATAGGTCAACTTATTAGAAACCTAAAAGAATAGAATAGAATAGAATAGTTTTTTAACGTCCACGAAGACCAATAGGTCATGGGACCCATACAATGGGCTAGTACAATCATTACTACTAGGATTAAAAAACCCCTGCCTCGAAAGGTTTTCAAGGGAAAAACCTTTGCAGTAATGATGATACTAGACAAGCTTAGATAATGACTACTGAGGGTTCAGTAATTGCAGACGTTTATCTAGAACCTCAAGTATGTATAATGCCAAGTCATGCACAGATGGTGCTTACCGAGAAGTTGTGGAAGCGTGGAATGGAATGCTAAGGTCGAAAAATGATTGGGACTATCTCAAAAGCGAGGGCCTTCGGAAGAGTATGGCTTTCATCTTCAATAACACATGGCGGCAACGAGGGCACATAGTCTCGCTTCGCAGCGGCAATTGCGGTAGCTCCCATCTACCCTGTCTCAAACCAGACTGTGGGACCCCGATGCGAATTGATGCAATAGCTACAAGCTTGTTCTGGACAATGAAGCAAGCAAATAAGCTTGGGGCCCTGGTGCCAAAGTGGGATTTATGTGTGCATGATAATGACCAGTTTTCACTTGGGCCAAAGTAACTGCGTCCCATATCTTTTGAGAAAAACGACCATTAAGATATTGTTGCAAAAGCTCAGGATCAGAACTGGCAAGCATCGAGCAAAGGCTCGGTTTGCCTGACACAGCCCAACGATGCAAACCATGTAGTGCAATGCTCTTTCCAACATCGCGTTTCAAACGCCGAGGAGATTCAGCCATGGCAAGTGCAAGAACGGGATACCTAACATCGTCCATGTGGTGCACCTTGCACATATAGTGGAGATGGCGCTTCATGGCAGAATGTTGAAGAGGCCAAAAACCCGTCTCTTGTAAAAGAATAGCATAGGGCACCGTTCTTTTAACTCCAAGGCTGTAAGTGAGAAAGGACTTTTGCACCCGCTCCAAGCTCTCCCAAGCACTAGCACTAATGGCGAGGCCCCACACTTGAGAACCATACAGTAAAACGGGGCTCTACCAAAGCCCGAAACAAGTGGGCTTTCCGTGGCCAATCATGAATTTCTCTTGGCGAAAACAATTGTTTTGCATTGCATAGAGTGTTTCATCCAAAGTGACCACCCGCTTGGTAATACATCGTTCAGTGTGTTCTTCACAATTCTACACCAAGATACTTGTAGCTATCTACAACTTCAACAGCGGCTATCATAGTGCATAGGGGAACATTGTGACGAAGATTGAACTACCAAAAGCTTGGTCTTTTGCAGATTAACACGAGACACTGTGTTCTCACGTAAACCGCGGCGAGCATGTAAATGTTGCTGCATACTAGCAGCCGGTATGTGGAAGTGAAACATCATCGCATACATAAGTTGCCTAATGATATAGTGTGCCAAATGTGGACCTCCGCCATGATTATCAAGCCATTCTTCCAATTGATCAATGTACAAGCCAAAAGTGTAGGAGATAAAGGGCAACCCCGCCGAACTCCAATATTGCTAGTGATTTGAGTACCGATGCTGGAAATTGCTTAAAAACCCTTTCATAGAGCCGATAAACCGCATTTTGAAGATCTTGTGGAACCCCAAGTGCCCGCAAGCCGCCAAAGAAGCTCGCGTGGTGCTGTATCAAAAGCGTAAGTAAAATCTACAAAGCATATATAGAGGTCTTGTTTCAAACTTCGACTATGTTCAATAAGCATGCTAATGTGAAAATATGGTCTATTGTAGAATGGCATGGACGAAAGCACGCTTCGTCCCTACAAAGCATTACACCAGTATGTTACGCCCATGATGTCAACTCGCTTCTCGAAGACCGGCTAAGAGCTTTGAAAATATGGAACTTACCATGATCATGCGATAATTAGAAGGGTCATGCTTATCACCGCTTTGTAAATTGGTACGACCACCTTTGTCAAAGTTTTTCGGCAAGCCTTCTTGCAAAGCTTGATTTAAAAGAGTAGTGATGATTGGAAGCAATAGCGGACCCCCATTTAAGCAAGTGCTTGCAAACCTTGAAGATCGGGAGACTTGCCATTAGATAGATGCCGCAATCCTTCTTTGACTTCCTCCTCTGTGAATTGAAGAATATCACCTACCAAAGGAGGCAATGAATTAAGGACCAGGGATGATCATATAAGTGGACCAATCGCTCATCCCATTGCTGCATAGAAATATGTCCAAGGGTAGGAGGTGGTCGATATAATATTTCTTTGGAAGGTCCGAGGTTCACGAAAGCGATAATTCAAACATTTGCTTCGGTGCTCAAAGCAACAAAGCGTGCCTTCTTGCGTTCAAAACGGACTTATAATTATGAATGGCATTATGTCGGCGTATCCGCCTCAACTATCATTCGCGAATTGTTTTTAAGCCGCTTGCGTCTTCATCAAACCAGGCATTTCTAGGAAAGGATTTCCTACCAAAGATGAGCAACACCGGCGCGTGTACCAAAGCAAGAGACGGCAGAAGTAAGCAAAGTATCAAAGAAATGCCGACACGCCTTTGAAGAGTTGGGTATCCAAAATACCGCAAGCCGCAGAGCTAATGTCTGTTCATATTCAAAAGATCTAGAATAAGTCAAGTTTAATGCGAGGGACAGAGCCCGGATAGCAATGGGTTGAAGAGGTGGAAGCCGCCACTTTAATGACAAATAAAGTGGATAGTGATCAGATTTTATCTCCTCATCTCTATGCCTTGTGCCAATTCGAAAATCTGAAATGAGATCCAAGGCTTGCACTTGGGAAATGACATAATCAACAACACTAGTACCACCACCACGCCTATCACATGCGCATGTAATACCTTTAGAGTGTGGCCATTGCTCTAAGCCATTACAAAGTACCATCTCAAAGACTTCACAATAACCGGATGAGCTCCTTCCAAATGTTGAGACGGGTTTATTAGCATCAAAGCGATGAACGTGGAAAGACTCAGATCACCAGCGACATCCATAAAGGGTCACGAACATCCTCAAGTATGAGTTGAGCAGCTTGCATTTCAGCAAAGGCGAGCATTGAAATCACCAAGAAGGATAACATGCCCCAACTGTTTGAATTGAGCAATGTCATCATAAAGATCACCATAAGGGACTGCGGCGACATCATATTCATCATAAAAAGGTGATGATGTAGGTGGGAAGTAACAAAAGAAAAAAAATGGTACTACTATTGTGGCAATGAAGTTTGATCCACATGTAGCGATTATATCTATCAGCTTTATGAAGCGTGATATATGGAGCAAGGGCATCCTTGAAATAGCAAGCAACTCCACCAACAACCTCGTTGCCCATGACATTCATTAAATAATGAAAAGAATTGATAGCCCCAGAAATGAGGTAGCCGTTTGGCTGAATGCTCCCACGTTTCCATGAGCGAATGATATCCATATCTTTTGCAATGGGATTCAAGCCATCACCTTTACGCCGTGGAAAACCCTCGACAATTCCGTGACACCAACCGAAGGCACATTTCCTAGGAAGGTACATTTGAGGTATGATCAGGCGAACCGAGGAGGTGGAGCAATAGAGGGCAAGCCGGGCAGCGATAGCAGCAACATCGGAATTAAGCCAGCACGATCAAGGGTACCATTAGCAACATCATGAGAGGAATGGCCTTGAGCAGAAGAAGATGTGGTGGGTGCAGAAGATGGAACAACACGAGGCGCATTTGGCAAAGATTGGTATGTGCATGGGAAATGGGAGAATGGACTTTAACACCAGCAAGATGAGTGGCCCGGAGCATGATGAAAGACGTCGGCAAAGGTTGCATGTGATGGTGTAAAATAATGAGTTTTCCACGAATCAGTGCAGCTTTACCACCATTCTTTTGAATGTCATGGACCTTTTGCAAATTCTGGCGTCTGGCTAACTGTTGGGACTTAGTAAGATCAAAATCCAGATAGAGAGATGTCCCTTTCAATTGCTTGGCCTGCTTGAGGATATCCATTTTAGTACTCAAATTTTGCACTGTAAATTTCACTATGCGCGGGTGGTGGGGATGCAATGCTCCAACCCTATGTGCAGTAGTGACAACAACTGGTGTTGTGAAGTCCAATTTAGCTAACACCAAAGTCTGTACCTTCTGTTGCAAGTCCTCTGATGCTTCTTCTGGCATGCCACGAATTACCAGATTACACTGACGGTTGTGCCTATCAATGTATTCTCTACCGAAAGCAGATATAGATGCGGATGTAGATGCAAAACCTGTTACATGAGAGTTTTGAAATTGGGGGGAGGATGAACTAGGTATGGATCTCACATTAGGATCATGATGCTGTGAAGAAGAAGTTGGAGGTGCCTTAGTTGCATGAGAATAGGAACGTTCCAAGGCAGCAACTCGACTAGATGTGTCCTTAGCAAGCTCAGTCACTTGGCAGGTCATGCTTTCTTCCAATGCTCGCATGCGAGTATTACAACTCGTAGACACCTCAGAGACATGGCGGAGTAAATCTTGTCTTTGCTTGCCAATATCAACCATTAGGTGCTCCACAGTCATATGACAAGCAGCAAACTCCAACTTTGCGCCCTCAATTGCTTCCCAAAGCTTTGCATGTTCAGCATGAATTTTGCCAGTGAGCGTTGCAAGGTCATTACGACACTTTGCCAATTCAGATTTCAATGCACATTGAAATTGTGTCATCTCTTGTTGCTGCATGTGCAAAGTAGCTGTAAGAATGTCAAGCTTGTTCTCTAGATCTTTTTGAAGCAAATTGACATAGAGAGGAAGACGTGCTGGACGAGGGACCTTGGAGAAATCATCTGGGGTCAATGCCTCAGTAGTCCGCTCCCTTTCATCATCCTGAGTTGAACCTCCAACGCATGTTGGAGGTGTGGCTGAGCAATATGCACTTCCAACACCTGTAGCAGATGCAATCTGCTCCCCATTAGCATCAGCACCATGTGGTGAATCTCCAACGCGTGTTGGAGGTTTGTTTGGGCCAGTTGCACTGCCAACACCTGTAACGGATGTAATCTGCTCTCCATCATCATGTGTTGAACCTCCATCAACACCTGTGGGAATTTGCGATGGACAACGCTTATCCCGTTGAGAGTAAAGATGCAATGCCCTATTTAATGTTTGCTGTTTAAGATGAGCATCTTTATTGAGAGATCGAGTCACATCACCTTTGTAACTGTTATCTTTGTTCGTGGATCTGAGAGACTTCAAGGGGTGACGAGCAGGCCCTGACGAATTTGGCTGATCAAAGGGATTAATACCCACCATAGAAAAGTCCCCTAGCTGCTGCAGAGGAATTGAAGGAGCCATTACTTCCAGAGGGCCGAAATGGGCTGATCTATAATAAAAAGCAGTCCCGAAATCAAAAAGTCCAAAAAGCTGAAATGTATAAGGATACAAATGGTCTGAATCATATGTCGTTGGAAAGATCCAGGCATAAGCTTTCCAACGAGCCCGAAATCACCTGATTCTGATGTCTCTAGCTCAAGTTATGAGCTCGAGAAGTTTTGCCGTCGGGCACCAAAAAGGTAGGCGCCAAGAGGAGAGGCAGAGTTGAGTTGTCATTACGAAGGCTTAAATAATTTCAAATAGACATTTTTGTCACGAAGTCCCATATTTTTATGCCTTTCAAGTAGGTAAAATTGCAAGTTCTATATGATTCTAAATGAATCCAAGAACCCTAGGATTGTAAAGTACAAAATTACTTTTGTTTCACCCTCTAGTGTAAGAGAGGAGCTAGAGATGCAAGGCAATGATTTTTTTGTTTCTTTGTTGATGGCAAGGTTCATAAAATGAAAATAGGAGTGAATGTTGCACCTAAGGGAAAGAGTCCCTCCAAAAATACTCTTTTTACAATGACACACATGCATCAATCAAAACATCTAATAACAATTCATAATAGCAGACAAAAAATTCAATCGTAAAAATTTTCAGCCAAGAATTCTCGGACCATATAGAACGCAAAACTATGCTCATCTACACATTACATGTGCATTCTGGTTGAAAGGCATGCCCATATTAATAATAAGCAAGCTGCTTGATAGAGACACTACATATATAGACTGTATAAGTTAATGGGTTACATGGTAAAAGAAGCAACAGTCTACTCAGAGAAGTTTTTAAATTATTGGAGATGAAGGAGATGCAGCAACTCTGTGTGTAGATTTGTTGCTTACAGAATTTTAGTGATCGATAAAAAATGACAACTGCACCTTGGCACCTTTTGCATTGCAGTAACATTCTTTCAATTTGTTCCTCTTGTAAAATCGATGTTGAGTGTACCTGGGACTGAAAACGTGGCTAACATATTCAACATGCTCAAACGATTGCCCAACATGCTCCAATGCCTATAGGTCTGAGTAAAAGTTGCTAAAACTGTAAAACAAAAGCAGATCTAGCAAATAAAAAACTCAAAACCCAACACCATGAGAGACCACTGCTAGTTATACTGTCAAAGATACGAAAATACCTTCAGAACACCAGAATGGTGGATTAACAAAATTGGAACTCTTGCAAAGTTGTTGCTTGAACATGATGGATATCCGCAGGAGGTAGTACTACATTAAGCAGCATTAAGGAGTCTCTGACATATGGAGCTTATATGAAACAAACAGTACGTGGCCATTGAATTATAGTCACTTTAACATTTCTTAGGTTGCTTACCACAACCAATTAAAGTGCCTAATCTAAGCTTTGGGTGCATCGAGTGTTGCAGCTTCTTCATAATCCTTCTGCTGTGAGAACAAAGAATGGAGCAAATACAATGACAAAATAGTGCCTAATCTAAGCTTTGGCTGTTGTAAAATAATTTCTCAGCATTTGGAGGTCCTACATGCTGGAGTTACTCTAACAATCAGACATGAAACAGAATTTTACCTTTAAAAAGTAGATGCTATTGTGCAGCAAGGAGCAAGGCATTTGCAAGGAGCAAGGCAACAAAAAGACAGAGGAAAGTATTAGGCAGGGTTTACCACCACAGGATGCAACAAAAAAAGCAGAAGCAGCTGGAAAAAAAGCTACCAAGATAACATCTAAGAAAATTAAAAGAATAACAGGTCCTATTATATCTGATTTCTTTGAGGCAATGAGGGGCCTTGGCACTTTAGGAAGCACATGGATAAGTGGACTTCGAGCAGAAAAAAGCCTTGGTCGAGTAGGATACTTCATATGCAGCCATTTTGGAAGTTGGTTAAGATCTTGCTCAAGCAAGCCATCATACTCTCATAAATCAAAAAGATTCTTATAGCTCTGAAGTTTTCATCTTCTTTGAAAATGTCATCTCGTTATTGCACATTGTAGCTTCTAAAAATCGGAGATGTCCATGCTTATCTGTGTAGCATATATTTTTCAATTGAGATAAAGGAGATCAAAGATGTCTTGATATTATCGACCCTAATACGTCAAGCTTCATCAAGAAGATGGGATCCCGGATACTTGCTGCCATACTTTACTACACATTCTGATGCAAGCCTAATGATTTCAGATTAATGTATCAATTCAAAACCCAAGAACCAACTTACTGACCCGATGAGAGGAAGCGACCCAACAAAAAAAAAAAAGCATTACACAAAACAAAAAAAAGCCCACCTGCTTGATCAATCACGAAAGCAATAAGGGGTCTTTGGCCGCTGGTTCCTCGACTTCTACGAGGCATCTCCAACCTATTCAAAAATCTCTTTGTAAAACCGGGACAAAAATCTTCATGCACTTACCATTACATACAAAACACCCCCGAAAAGCTAGAATGCAGCAAGCCTCCAAAGGTCAATATGTCCGGCTCCTTCCTCACTGAGAGGTTTATGGAAACCTCGAGAAATAAATTCACCAACTTCGGTTTTATGCAAGATCCGGTAGAGCTTCATTGCAAGCTTCTTGGGTTTTGCCATCGCTTTTACTGCAGCTCCACTCACCTTAAGATTCCAAGCGGTAGAAAAGGCCCCCAAAGATGCCGATGATGGATCTGCTTGAGGCGCAACAAAGCCGAAGCCAAAAGCAAAAATTCGTAGTAAAGCCGAAACCCAAATGCTTCCTCCATCTAAATTCCATCATTCAATGCTGGCGGGCATGTTCAAAAACCAGGAATTTAATTTCGTCAACTTGGATCCCTGAGGGGGGAAGTTGGATGCCGGAGGGGGAGCCGCAAGATGAAGGGAACGCCGCATGCGGCGTTACATGCGGCGTTCCATGGCACGCACCCCAACACCCTCCAAAAATAAGAAAGAAGATGTGTGGCATAGGCACTAGGGGTGTCAATGACATTAATATGTGAGTTTAAATGTTAGCTATGGTTTTTGGGTTATTTAAAAGGTACACGTGGCCTTAGCTGGTTGGATGGGCCTTAAACCTGTTATGAAAATCGAAAGGGCGGAATTGGATTCCGAAACTAATAGTAGGCTTTGAGGACAGTCTGCTACTGCCAAGAAGTCGGATTGAATCAGACCCATAGGGTCGGGTTGCAGCCAGGAGCTGGGAAACTGATCATAGGAGCAGTTTGACTCTGCCAAACGGTCGATCTGGGTAAAGCCCTGGTTGGTGCTAACCCCAGAGGGATTTCTTAGAAGAAATTCGGGCTTGTGTTGGTGCTTTCTTAGCCGCAAGCCCACAAGTCTAGCGCGGGGGATCCGGGATCCATAGGAGTGGGTGGTAGCTAGACGGCGTCAATACGCGGGCGGGGGTTATTCGAAAAGAAAAATTCTTGCCGTGTAACACTTTCTATGATGAGCTTAGCAAGTCTTTACCTGAAAGTGCTAAAGCAATTGGGAAGTACTCAGGTCCTGTCATTAACACTCAAGGAAGCTTCACGAACTGCACAAATAATATTGGAATGGACATGCACAAATAATATTGGAATGGACATGCACAAATAATATTGGAATGGACATGAATCAGTTTGTTGGAGCTATTGGAGCTATTTCGAGTGTGTTATGGAAGAATCAGAATGAAGCCTGATATCTGGAATTAAGAAGTAGTTTGAGAATGTTCAGGTGTTTGGAATTCTGAAACAACCATGAAACTGTTGTGTGTTAATGTTTGGAAAATTGCTGAAACTACGAAACTGCTGAAATTTTGGGAAGTGTTAATGTTTTAATCAAAACATTTGTAATTCTGATTTTGCTCAGACGGTTCCAAGTCTTGAATCCTGAAATGCAAAACCTTGAACCTTGAACTGATCCGAGTTCTAGAGCTATGGATGCAATTCTGTATTGTCATTATAATGTAGTCTTATGATTCTAAGTTTAGTATGTAATTTTGATTCAAATAACAGCTGGTTGACACGAAATTACACATGGTGGAGATAATATTAATGTTTTTAAAACACATGAAAAAAACACAGTAATCCCACCTAAAGTGGATTACGTTGCAATGTTCTTTCATGTTTATTGAAAATTGAAAGGGGCTTATGTTTGAAAAGGCGAGGAGAGTGTGAACCTCAGATTTACATATGCTATTGATCCTATTGACCGCTCTAGAGCATAACAATTGAAGTTTTTGACCACTATCAAACATTTATGAAATTCAAGTGTACAGAGGTTGTACAAATCATATAGTAACTGCAATTGGGAATTCTGGATTTTCCCTTTCTAGTAGCATAGTAGATTGTGGTTTCTGAGAAGACAAAAATACAAGATCCTCAAAAGCTTTGGCACATCTTTGTTCCAGAGAAACCAGTTCCCTCTCAGCATTATTGTTCAACCTGTGCAAGATACCCTCCAATTGATCACCTTTGGGCAAGCTATTGGTTCTTGAAACCTGTCAATATAAAAAACATAGTTATAGTTCATATTGGATATCTAAAAGCATGACCTGTTTCTTGCTGACACAACACATCACATACCTTCTTATAGCCCGTTCTAATTGGGCTTTTAGATTTAGACAATTGGGAATTATCTAAGTAATTGCTCGGGCTTCCGCTTGAATTTTCCTGTGAATTAATTTTGCTCGTCAAAATATGTAGAAAGCATGCAGAAACAAATCTCAGATTTCTGATTACCTTAGCAATTTTCCAGTTCATTTCAGATGGGACATTTGTAATACAAGATTCTGTGCTAGTTGTTGATGAGAATTGCTTCCTGTCCAGGCTCATCTGTAGGCCAAACAATATTTTATCTGTTACATCTATTGCAAATTACAATAAAGAGGCGAGAAAGCTGATGCTGCAACTTACCTGTTCAATATCTTGAGATAAAGAATTTAGTTGCTGAGTAAGAATAGCAACTTGTTCCTGAAGAGATGGAATAACAGATTTTGTCTCACGAAGCTCCTGTTCTTGCTTTTGACAAAGGACCCTTAAACGCAAAGTTTCTTTTATTGTTTCTGGAAGCGCTGCTTTCAGTGTCTGCAACTCTTCACTTTGGTTGAGGCATAATGCTTTAATCATCATTCCTGCACGACGATAATTTTCGGCCTGATACAAATTTACTTAATATGTGTCAGAAAAAACCTATTCAGGCAAATTACTTAGTAATAGTTATTGGCATACTAGCAAAAACAGGGGAAATTTATAGTCTTTATGTTAGGGGCAATTTCCAGAATGTTACAAGACTCACAGAAAGAATGAACTTAACTAACCTCCGAGTCTTTCTGTTTCAGCAATTCTTCCTGTTTCTGCAATTGCTCTGCGTATTGTTTATTCTGGAAAATAAGCTCTTCTTGACTCCTCATTGCCCTAGACACTCTGTTCTGTTCAGAGTCTTTGTCCTTGCTAGTTCTCACACCATTAACAACCTTTTTCTGCTTTGAGGAGGTAGGCATGCCCACAACTTTCTGCAAGACCTCCTTTTGTAATCCAGACAACTGTGGTGTCAAATCTGACCCATCTGAACTAGCCAAGATTTCAACCTGCTTCTTTTTGGCTTCTATTACCGTCTGAAGCTTTGGTTTAACAATGGAGGTCTCTTTATGCAAGTCTTTCTTATTAAATCTGGACTGTTCTAAATAAGCCTTAGAAATCTGACCCTGCTTTAAAGAATTAGATCTTCCTATAGCTGAATTCAACTGCTCTTTAGTCTTACCGGCATTCTTGTGCGATGACATTGTGCCAGATTAGGGAAAAGAACCTAAGTTAGAGCCTGAATGCTTAACTTTTTTCCAACCTTGTATTTGACAGAAGAGTGCATTCTTTCTCCACAAGACTCCATAGCTGGAGTGTCGATAATCGACGGAGAGCAAAGATCTGGCGAAATGTTTCGAGGACGGAGCTGGGAAACAGCATCATCAATTTCATCAAATAATTAGTCACATCTGCAAGACGCTCCTTTTGGCAGGAATTTCCAACTAAGTCGGGTCTTTTTTCTTCTGAACTAAGTGCTATACAAAGATCTTTCGCTATGTAAACTCATAATTTTGCCAGAAGAATCAAATTTGTTACCCGATGTCATCAATAGAGTACCCACCGCCCGCATTGAAACAGCAGATTCAAGATCTTCAGATGTGCTAGAAAGCCTGGGACATGAACTTCTGCACCAACCGTCTAATTTTAAGAAGTACCATATTCGCAAACCCTATAAAATATGCTTCCAGTTTAGATAATCGCTAAATTTATATGCCTGCCATTTTGAAATATATTTGGATTCTTCCGTTAACTATTTTTATGGTTTATCTGAAACCCAAAAACAAACAATATCCCCACTAAACCTTGTCAACTGTTTTTTCTCAATTTTTTTAGGTAAGATTATATTTTTATTAATATACTAGAAAAAATGTCCAATATTGCTGGGGCTTTTCAAAAGCAGTGGATTTTATCTGAGCGCATCTAATGTTGGATTACTTGATTTAAAAGTCTCATGCAAGATGGAAGTTTAATTTAACCTTTTACTTTATTGATTCAGACCTTAGAGTATGAAACGCAATTGCATACATTAAGTAAAACGCTTAAGATAGTACACATCCTCCACAATTTGTTCAAATAGTACACATCCTCCACAATTTGTTCATACTTCCAGGCTAAACAACATAGTGCATATTAATTTCAACAAATAGCAAAAGAAATCACATATAACAGCATAGTGCATATTAATTTCAACAAATAGCAAAAGAAATCACATATAATTGTTGACCGTAAGTATCTTGTACTTTGTTTGATAATAATATTGTTGGTGATAATTTGTTGGTCTGAGTCAAAAGTTGTTATTGTAGAACTTTTTGAAAGCTTTTTGAGAAGTTGCTATTCTATTATACTCTAAAAGGAGGGCAATATGCAGAAAAAATGAACGTCCCCTTAAGGAATGCAATAAAAGCTTAATTTTTTGTTATATGCAACCTAGAATAGTCCGTCACATCAACCTTTTTAAGATTTGAATAGAAGATATAACTTGTACACATTATTTGATTTCGTTAATGTGGCAGAACTCAAATGATTAGAGCATCTAATTATGCTTGGCATTGCAATGTTGATTCTAGTGAATTTCGTGCTCAAAATCTAATAAAATCTAAGATGAAATAAAAAACTGCATATACGTATAGTCTTTGACTTCTCAGATTATTATGGCAGGATGACAAATTGATAAGAATATAAAAGAATCTCTTTGCAACATTGCTACCTTATCATGTATCTAGACTAATGCATATCCCTTTATTGTGCTAAACAAGGTTCATCCTAGTCTACCACAGTCGTTGGATCCGTCGATCCTACAACCCAGACCTTATGCTGGAGCTTCTGGACACCTCTTGTTTCGCTTATAGTCATTTATATTGGGGCGCCTATGAGTTTGAAATATGAAATACGAGTTCGCCTAAGTTTCTGATGGAATATCAAGGCTCTATACGACTTTATCTAAGCATTTAGATATGAAATACGGGGGCACGAACCTCTACTAAAATAACTCAATATTCTAATAAACCTACTTTGACCAATATAACCAGTGAGCTAACATGATTATTTTTTATCTTAAATCTATGTTTCATTTTTTATAACAACCCATTCAATTATTTTAAGGATATGGTCTATGGGTTTCAGAAATTATCATATCTTGAGGGCCAGGTTGTTAAGGAGAAAGCGAACAAACTTCAAACTTTGATCTCAAATTAATCATTGCTTGGCATATGTAATTACCAAAATAATTAATCTGCTCAAATTTAGTTGTCTTATTTGCAGGTTTTGCGTTCAGCATTGCTTTCATCACAATGGACCACTTGATAAAGAAAGAATGAATGAATGAATGAATGAATGATTTTTATCGTCCACGGAGACCAATTGACCTATGAGACCCAATGAAGGAGCGCAGCAAATTTATTACTGTCCGGGTTAAAAAACCCCCTGCCTCAAAGGATTTTCGAGGGAAAAATCGTGGAATATACGTATATATACATGTCAAGCGTGTGCCCGAGGACATAGCTGATCTCGCATATCCATGACCTCCTAAAGGTATGATCCCGGCATCCGTACGAAAGTTGTGCTCAATGTCACATGTAGCGGCCGGCGGGCCCGACTTCAACATAAGCGCCCCGGATTTGATCATATGCTAGGCAGCTTTGGCCGGGTATGAGATTCATCCTCAATAATTCCCATTTGGCAAAGATTATTGTTACGACATGGCTCAAAGAATCCATCCGCCGGTCTCAATTCGAAGATGGTGTGCCCCCGCGGCAAATCGAAGACGCATGTAGCAATTGTGGGCCTTGTTCTAATGTGGGATTTATATGGCGCTGGTAGTGTGTTGTCTTGACCTGTTCAAAGGCATGGGCATCCCAGAGCTTGCTGAGGAATCCTAGGTAGCTGAAGAATCCTAGTTAATGTGCATGTGAAGCACAAGATGAAGCATTCTAAATGGCACCATAAGAACATCTAAATGAGTATCCAATCACAAATAGATGTCCATGATATGTCTGTATTTGATTGCGCTAAAAAGTATAGTCCTAGCAATGGCATCAGATTTCGATAGCATGCTATTTGATAGGTCTTCTACTTCATCAAACCAGCCCTATTGAATGAGGAGAGAGATCAAACAGCTATAATATTCTATGTTCATAATCTGCACCTATAGAATGAGTGAAGTATAAAGCCCTTTCCGCTAGATCAAAAAAGCGACAGGACAATAGGATTGTGGTGTAAACTATTATTTATGTTCATGCTTTCTAAATGCATTTGTTCTACGAGCTGAAGAACACTTTGCAGGTTACTTTGTTGAGCATACGCTGCAATCATGGCAGAACATGAAAGTGGAAGCGGTGGAAGTTCCTCTAGAGCAGGTATTTGGAGTAGTTTCCTTTGTAGATCATCTAGAAGTTAGGATTGCACATGAGTTAGTATCTTGTACCTCTAGTAAAGCCCTCCTAGAATACTCAGTTTGGATCTTGAACCATAATCAATGAACCCTAACTATAAGTCGGACGCACGTGATTAGGACTAGATGTTATTCTCATTTATTATCATGTTATGTGGATATATCATATTGGTTGATCATGTTTGCTTCTCTTGTATTGGAAAGAGGGGTAGAAACCTAGTAGCCTTGTTTAGATGATGCTTCTACCTTAGACCCTTTAGTTCCTATTATATGCAGTCTGTGCATAGAGCCGACCAGACTATAGAGGCTATAGAATGATGTCGAGGATGCATACCTTCCATGTTGCATGTATGCTATCGACATTAAAAATTTCTTGAGAAGCCAGAGATTGCAACTCTGTTATGTGTATCCACTTTCTAAAAAGATGCAATTAGGCATTACTTAAACTTAGATTAGCAAATGCATGTCCAATCCCAAGCATATGCAAATTGGCACCAGTGATTGCGCTGCCAAACTACCAAGTTCACAAAATAGCCATTCCAATCCCATTTATTTATGGGCAGATAAGCATATAACGCCCAATATTATTGGCTTCTTAACATTAAACGAGTCCCATCTAGAGCAGGAAAGAAAACACCAGTTGCACCTGCAACTTGAAGAGAGCATTTAACACAACTATATCATAAATCATTAGTAAGCTCACTTTAGTCTCTAGTCAAGATTTCAATGGTGCATTTGGACATGAAGCTTTCGATAAATTGACAAGTCTAATAGTATAGGCTACATCATGCTTCACATCTATCTTTCTTGAGTTCTCATTGGACTCCAAAACATTCTGCAAGCAATTATTGTTGCATCACAGTTACAGTTGTAAGTTTGGAAACAAAAAGAAAAGGATTTGAGGCAAAACACTTTTCTTAAACGATTATTGGAGTCAATAATGGTAGGAATTTTTGCATGAACTAAGGTCTCTTATGTGTGACCAAGGAGTTTAAGTTGCAGGCCAATAAAATTATCTTGTAATATGTGTTTAGGGTCCGGATTTGGGAGCGTTTGAGGATTGTCCTCTGTGAGAACATTTGTGTGCTACAAATTGCTCCTCGAGAAGGGATGATGATCACGCGGGCTTTGAAATAAGATAAGATAAGATGAATTTTTACGTCCACGGGAACCCAATGCAAAAGAGAAAGAATAAAATAATACAACAGTTGATGAGACAATAATGATCTTTGATTCAAAGTGAATACATGAAAAAAAGCTCCAGGAGGAGATGAGACAACAATGACCTGAACTTGTCTAGAGATTTAAGTCTAATTTTCAAGTATATATAGTACAATGATCCTCCAAAGGGCCCATGATTTCTGCCGTGACTCGTGGAACTATTATTGCCATGATAAGTGGCAGTGAAAGTTGGCAGACCGTGGATCTTTTATGCCGTGGAATCGCGTGGTCGCTTCTTCGTTGGCGTGACTTTGGCTACTGACGTGGATGCCTGCCCTTTGCCCTTTGGCTCTTTCCTGTACCTTAGAAGTAGTCCTGTGCTTTGAGGCATGGGACTAACACTCCTGCCCATCTAAGAACACTCAGAAGAGAGAAAAGCAGGAACATATTCTGGAGGAGGAAATTGGTCAAGTCCACTTGAACTTGATTGTAGTACTCAGCCATTAATTTTTGATGTTGCTGGAGGGCAGTAGGCATGGTCTGTCTGATAGCCGAGGTGGCATCAATGACGAATCCCGTGTTCACCATTTTTTAAAGAGCATGGTGAACAGCAGCAGGCACAAACTGGCACCAAGGCTCGAATACTGGCATTCGGGTTGCAATGTGAAATTGGTCGTTTACTGTTCAAGGAGTCGTGAGAATGCAATGAAGAGCAGCACAAAAACCTGCTTGTCAATGAACAGATGGGCCTGGAGAAGTAGCAGTCCAGGTCATGAATTAAAAAAGTCCTGCAACATCATTTGCGAGCGTCTTCCAGGTCTTCTCATTCGAGATGTAGATCCAATCGTTGGTGGTGTCCAGGGTTTCGATATCTGTCCATGAATGTCGTTGGACAAAACGTGGGTCCCATCTCAGATCATTAATGATGGCAGTGGGAGTCCACGTAGCGTGGGCTTCCAATGTCCATGTCCAGAAATAGGAGCGCCAATCCAAGGTGAGGTACTCTCGCCATGGCGGGGCGCCAAGTGAGGCATAAGGACTAGGTTATGAGTAGGATGCATCCGCTCATTTTAGGATTGAGCACGAAATTCCATGACGGTGGCAGGATCCAAGTGTTTGCAGAGCATGTCCCAATCCTGTGGTGGCATCAAGGTTTCAAGAGGACAGGGTTCCCAGAACGACCTTATTTTCCAGATATGTGCAGAGAGTATTGAGTGTGCCAATATGTTGGAGAAATAACTGCATATAGCCAATGCCATACTCACGCTATAAGTGGTCTTGTACACATTGAAAAGCCTCATGTGCCCAAAGGGTGAGATGGGAGAAGCTCTGGCATGTATTCATTCTATAGCATGACTACTTCTGTGAGATCCAAAAGGTAGTGGTTGTCTTTTTGAAGTAACAACACAACTGCCTTGTCAACTGTGAATGCTTCAGGGTGATCTTCAGAGAAGCATGCTTGAGAATGGGCCAGATAGAAGTTGTGCAGGACATAAGCCATAGGCTGCACAGTGGGAAAAGATGAAGAAGGGAAGATCCTCAATGTGGAGTGACTGAAAATGACAAAACCACACAGGTTGCCTCGTACTTCAAGGGTAAGACCAGGCCAGAGAGAGACAAAATCATGTACTGTAAGAGCACCTTTAACTGATCCTGAAGCACTGAGCCACCTAATGAGGAAAAGGTGTCTGCATGCCTTGAGATAATCAAGATAGCCGAGAGGAGGAGGATCGATGTTGGTGTAGGCATCTTCTGTAGACTATCTTGCCTGTTGAAGCTGATGTTTGAGATCTTGGATCGGATTTGACTTTTCATCCATCAGGCACTTTAATTCCTTGAGCTTGCGATGTGCACGAGTGTTATGATGGAGGACAATTGGAGTTGGAGACCAACAATCTCCGTTTCATTGATGATCTTTTGTTTGATAGCATTCTGTTCTAAGGACTTGACATGGAGCTGAGTAGCCATGACATGCCCTTCTAATTCTGTAATGTGGATCTGTTGGTACGTGGTGACAACTTTCTAGTCTTGAAGTTCCTCTTGAAGGCTGCGATAGAGTGCTAAAGTGTCTTGTAACAACTGGTCTTGGAGTGTCTGAACCTGGTTTTGCAAAGGAGCATCTATAGCCTCCAACTGAGCCAAGGCATCTTAAGACCGTTGTAACTCTTCACGTGTGGCCAAAAGAGTACTGTGCTTGGCTTGTAATTGCTCTTCAAGTTGGCTCTTCTGACTGAAAAGATCCTGGAGTTCCTTTTTGAGAGCATCCGTGGAATCCACATGATCCTTCATTAGTTTAACCTGAGAGTCCTGTAGCTGCAGGATGCATGTGGCAACCTGTTGCTCGTATTCATAGAGGGCATGATGGGAGGGCACTGGAGGTGGATGCAGAATGTCCCGGGGAACGGAAACCCGGGACTGCTGATGGGGATCAGAAGGTGTATTATTGTCTGACGGGTAAGAAGAGAAGATGGGAATGTGAGACTTCCTGCGTGGGGGATGGACAGCGAACTTCCTCTTGAATGTTGATACTTGGCTACTGAGATTGCTCATCCAGAAGGTCACATATGTGACATTGATTTTAAAGGGAATTCAGCTGGAGATCTTTGACATGGATATGCAGCCATATGTAGACACCGTGCTAGGAACAGGAAGAATTTGATTTATGAATGCTTGAAAATGGGCATCCATAGCAAAATCAGGGGCAGAGCCTGGAGCTTTCAGGAGATGATCAAGTTCTTCAAACATGCGCTGCATCAAAAGTTGGGGCCACTCAATTGGCTTATTCGAATGAATGGCAGATATGGCAGTGTTGAAGAAATACTTGTTGATGCGGGTATTTTTACCAAAGAATTTGCACCACTGGAATTTAACAAAGGACTCATGGCTCTTTGCAAAAGTCGTCAGCTTTATGGAAGTGACAGAGTATGAATGAGCAATGTAGGGGCTGACATCAAAGTCTTGCAGATCAGACCACCCTAGGGATATTGACAAAGCTGACAAGATGAAAAACTAGTCGAACCAATGCCGGAGTAAGAGGGATGGTCATGCCATGCTCTGTTGGTTTTTTTCCCCAAATAAATCGTGCCTTTTCCATTCAAAAAGGGCTTTGAAAGAGAACTGTACGTTGTGTTCTTTTTTCCAACCAATCTAAACACTCCATATCTCCTTTTTTGTTGCCCTTAAACACAGTAGCTCCTAAGAGTTTTTCTGGTGGATGTCTCAGGATCCAAAAACAGGGGATGAATAAAGGTCCTACAGGAAAAAACTGTATGCCTTTCACTTCTGGCATTTGTTCTAAAGCTTCTAAAACCTTTCCATCTAGCTTCTTGAAAGTATTCAGCAAAATCTCATCTGATTGGAACAGTTGCAAATGGCTGTTAAAAAATAAGTAGTCCCTCTCCTTCATAAAATCTGTCATCTGGGGCCAAGGAAATACAGGCAAATTTTTCTGAATCTCTAAACCTGTGTGACAAGTTGGATCAACACCTTCTAAGACAAGCTTGTTTCTTTAAGCAATGCAGCAAGGTAGAAAGGAGCACAAGGATAGAAAACGAAGCTTTTGAGATTCAACTTCTTGGCTGGAGATGCAGATCAGGCAACAACCATGTCAGAAATGGTAAGTGGTGGACTTTGCATAGCAAGTATCAGATCCTCCAAAGCCGACTCCTCTGCTGCAAAATTTGTCGTGAGTTTCATGTTGCTCCCAAGATTAAATTTCCTTACCCCCTTCACTAAAACTCCGTTCCTCCCAACCTTCAATTTCTCGTGAGCCCTCTAGCATAACAAAGGCTATGTCTAGCTCTTCGGCTGCATCTGCATCGCCTTCCTTGTCAAAAACAACTACTGCCATTGCCATCCCTAACCTTGCCATGGCGATCAAATTATATTCGCCCAATTTGGGTTAGACTCCCAAGGACTGAAAACCTCCCCCATTTTCTTCTATGGAAACTGCTCCAGCTTTCCTTTGAAGCCTGGGTAGGTTTCCACATGTGCTAACTTAGGGAGGTTTCCATAAAGTTTTATAAAAAAAGGATCTTCTTTGGAATAATATCGTTTCCAAGTATCTGGATCTACGATAGCAACAAGTCATAAATAGCCCAAAATTAATGTAGACGGTCATATTTATTCGCCTTTTTTCCATAGAACTTTTCTATTTTCATTCCACATTGTTTTTTTAGCCACAGCAGCGCCATAATCGGTTAAGAAGAGGAGCGCCTCATAAAACTGATCAAATTTATGTCGGATTACAGATGTGAAAAGTTGGAAAGTTTCTCAGCGATCCATCCAGACTCTAGAATCTTTTCAGCGGTTTTGGAGCAGTTTTGGAGCATAACTATAAGCAAACGCTCACCCTGTTCATTGGCAAACATGCATGCATGATGTTTTTTGGTATTTCTGACATTAGTTTGATTGATTTTGCAAGCAAGCAGCAAGCCCCAGTAGCGTCGTATTTGCGAATGACAGTTTCGGATGGTTCCTAAGGCTTCCTATGTCTGTTTCGGATCATTCCTTTACTATCACGCGTCATAAAGCTTCCTATGACAGTTTCGGATGGTTCCTAGCCTACTAATTATCTTAAAGTAGTTGGCATATTTGAAAATGACAGTTTCCGATGGTTAAGAAGGTGAAAACTCTGTCAGATAATCAGAAACGTCATTTAGATTGCTTTTGCTCCTCTGCAAAATGGAGGTTATCAACCCATGCCGTCTAATGTGGGACTTTGCAAGATGCTAGAAATATTTTTGATAGCATGCTTAACCGCAATTCTTTTTCTTGGAACATCATGATTGGTGCATATGTTGAAAGAGGACAACTGAAGGAGGCTTTATAGCTATTTCAACAAATGCCTTGCAAGAACGTAGTCTCTTGGACTTCAATGGTAACAGCTTATGCCAAGCAAGGGATGCTTAAACAGGCCATGGACCTATTCCAACAAATGCTCCATAAGGATGCTGTTTCATGGACAACCATGATCACAGCCTAAGCACAAAAGAGGCAACTGAAGGAAGCTCTTGAACTTTTTACCCAAATGCCTGAAAAAGATGTAGTCTCATGGAGTGCCATAATTGCAGCACATGTCCAGATGGGTTGCATCCAGGAAGCACTTAACCTGTTTCACCAAATGCAGGAACGATATGTTGTGTCTTGGAACCTTGCTATGTGCGCTTATTCGCAACAGGGTAAAGTAGAGGAGGCCTTGCGGCTCTTTAACAGAATATCGAAACGAGACCATATTTTATGAACACCATAATCAGTGCATATGGTCAGCGAAGCAGATTAAAGAGACGCTTCAGCTTTTTGAAACGATGCTGCAAGGCGGCATTCTTCCAAATGAAGCCACTTTTACAAGTGTCCTTGATGCTTGCTCTCACAATGCTGCGCTTGTTGAAGGTAAATATGTACATTTGGTGGTTATGGAGCATGGATATGAGTTGCATATCGTTGTGTCTACCGTCTTAATCAACATGTATGCTAAGTCTGGAAGTTTGAGTGATGTGCATTTGTTGCTTGACGTAATGCCTCAACGAGGAGTAATTCCATGGATTGCCATGATTGCCAGGGATAGGTTCTGTACGTACGAAATTATTTTTCCAGATGTATAAAGTCCAAAAATACATATTTTTAGGTTAAATACATTTTTCATATTTTTAACCCACTCACGGAGAAAAAAATCGTAAAGTTAAACTCGCTTACGCTGAATTTTTTTCGTAGTTTAAACCTAAATTTTTGCTTGAAAGTCTTCCCGAGGTTTTCGCGTGTTTAAACCTTCGTTTTCGCTTTTACGGAAACTAAAGTTTAAATTGAAGGTTTAAACTACGCCAAACTTTTTGGTTTTGGTTCTTTGTTTTGAAGGTTTTCGCTACGCCGAACGTTTTTTTCGCAAGTTTAAACAAGAGTTTTCGCTTCCCATTTGCCTTTTTTTTTTTACCTTTTTCTTAGTTTTCTAGGCAAACTTAGTTAGTTTTTTGTTGTTGTTTCTTTTAACGTAGGTCTAGGGTTCCTCCATAGTGAGGCCCTCGCCTGTTGCCCCCCTCCATCGAGGGGCGTGACGATGGTGAGCGTCTTGTTCTATGGACGAATCCAGACTGATTTTCGTAGAGAAAAAAAAAAGAGAAAAAAAAAACCATAAAACAGAAATAATAAAATAATGAGAAGGAAAAAAACAATAAAACAAAAACAAAAGAAAAAAATAAGAATTAGAAATTTGGTTGCCTACCCTTTTTATCGACAACAGTAGCAATTAGGGAGTTGATTAAGAGAGATTAGGTTTTAGAGTTTCGGCAGTGATCTTTGGCTGAGGCAGTGATCCTCGCCTGGTGTGCCACATTGAATTGTACCATGCCGAGGGTGGGTGTCATTGCTGATGTCGAGGATTGCTAGGGTCAACCTTCCATTGAGGTGTATAGCCCTCTCCTGGTGCCGTTTGTTGGCTTCGGTCACGCGGTCCCGAAAGGTAGGTGTTGTACTCTTATGGAAGGTCAGGAGGATATTTAATGAAATATACTCTATTTTCTGACGGTGTTGTTGATGATATAGGGATTGGCGTATATTTCATTAAATATTCGTGAGTTTGCCAGGTGGTCTTATGCAATATGTTCAGTTGAGTGCCGCCAACCTTTATGAGGGAGTTTCCTCATGGAGTCAGTAGCTGGGTCAGATCATAAGTTAAACTTGTTGAAGAGAATGAGAAAAATGCATTTCATATAACCGTGAAGTGTCAAACTCAGTAGATTAGCCATAGAGTGCCTATAACCATCAACTTGAAACTCAGTAGGGTGCCTATAACTGTCAAACTTGAAACTCAGTAGTTTACTAGAATCTTAATGAACTATTTCACGTCTTATTGACACTTACTAAAGTGGTTTTTTTTTTCCCCCAGACTTTTAGGTATTGTTGCTGCTTTGCTACTGTTGGCATATCGCTAGCTATACATAGTTTCTTCTAAAGCTGCTATGAATCCACAAGAATTAGACGGACTTAGACTAGAAGCAGCAGAGCCTCACATGAGCCCTAAAGAAGGACCTAGGCTAGAAGCAGAGTCCTCACATGAACCCAGAGGCCGTGTCCTCTACTCAGATGCAGAGGAAAAGATCAAGACCACAACAGCCATGGTCTTCCTTAAGATCCGCTTTGATGAATTGGCTCTGTGAGCGAATATGTGCCGCCACCCCATCTGAGTTAGAGTTGATTACTACAACAGATGAAGGATGGCTAGACTTCCACTCAACTCTCATGAGAGATGCTGAGAGAGCTTTTGGGCCTCAAATGATAGATCTAGAACCTGGAAAGATTGATTCTGAAAGGTATGCTTGGATAGATGGCAATGTATCCCGTACAACTGGAAATATAATTCATGCGGTGGCAAATTTAACTAGTCCGCGCTTGAGAGAGTCTCTAAAAGATAAGGCTGTGGAATGGAATACAGCTTGGGCGAACCGAAAGCTTAGAAAGGAAACCCATCAACCCCCCCACCTAGTTAAGAAAGTGTTAGCACAGACTATTAGAGCCAAGCGTCCTGGTGAGACTGATAAAGAGCGGGAAACAAGAAAAAGGGCAGATGCCAAGACTATATGGTTTGCAATGGTGGATTCCTCTCAAATAATCAACAGGACCAGAATTGGTTCAGGAACATATGGAACGGTGTCCAAATGCAATATCTTGGGTTCTAGTTTTCTTAAAGACGAACCCTATTGTGTTAAATTTCAGAATGATGATGTGCGGTTAGGTACGGCGAGGCCTGATGTGATAGTAAAGGCCATGATGAAAAACATGAGGGAGTCACAAATGCAGGTTAGACATGGCTCTATCATATGCTGCATTGGTCGTACAACTGGGTTGGAAAGAACGGGGTTGATATTTCCTTACTGGAATGGGGGTTCTTGTGCATCTCTTTTTGTGCATCATGGAGATAATGAGTTTGCCAGGCATGCATTTAAGAGATTAGGGTATAAGCCTAGTGTCGAGGTCGACGTCCATAAGCTTGAGCAATGGAGGAAGCAAGAGTTATATGTTGCTCAAAGAGTGGGTGATCTAACTATGTCGTTATTAAGCGACTTGCTTAAACTTCATAAAGAGAACCATTTACACATGGACTTGCACCCAGGCAATGTCTTGCTTCATTTTGAATTTGGGAAAGAGAGAGGATGCATGGACCCCCAGGCTATTTTTATTGGTATATGTGATTGGGGAGAAGAACGACTAATAGGTGAGTCTGTGGAAGTGAAGCGGTGGGCATACAAAGGCATGAATGTGCTGCCAAAAAGGCGATTGAGAATGAAAGGCTTGCCTATCCATACATGCATGATGATTTGTATTGGGGTCCAAAAAGAGATGGAACTAAGATGGTGCCTGCAAGAGTAGATTTCGACCTCTTATAGCCTACTTTATCTATTACCTTGTTGATTTCGCACGCAAGCATTCTTTCTTGGAGGCTATGGGTACCACTGAACAAAGCCAGAGGTTTCGAAACATGTGCGATTATTTGAAGCACTGTGTCGAATCCCCAATACGAGACAAGGCACGCAAGTTTGATCTGAACCAGCTACTGAACACCATGCGAGCACATGGAATTGCTCTCCAACACATTGCACAAGACCCCAAATGGAATCAGATGGGATTCCTCAAGTTGGGTTAGGTGCAGACGATGCTGACCAAGCTGGATCAAGTCACACTTAGCGTGTCATTTATGAGCTCTCTTGTATGCAACCAAAAAAAATATTGATTGAACAATTGCTTTAGATACATTTAATAAAACATCTTTGGCATTCTTATGTATTTATTTTGTTGCACTTGATTTTTTTATAATTTATAAGTCATATTGAGTTATTTTTTATTTTGTGCAGTTAACATATCCACAAGAAAACGAACAGACAACTTACCTAGTGCCAAATACAAAATAATGTCTCAACAACCGAGTATGTCTCATCAGCAACCGAGTTCGTCTCATCAGCAACCGAGTTCGTCTCATCAGCAGACGAGAGAAGGGGCTGATGAAACTAGACAAGGAGCCAACTTCTCCTTGCCGTCCTCTTTGAGAACTCCAGATGGATTTGTATTCCCTTCTCTACCTACATTGTCGGAGGTTAGGGCACAACAACTACAGAGAGCAGAGGAACATGCTAGAATAAATGAAGCGCGTGCAAAAGAGTTGTTGAGGTTGAGGGCAATGGCAGAAGTGGCCAAGAAAGAAGGTGTCACAATTCTGAGGAGGTGCATGGAGTTGCATGTGACATGGGCCCAGGTTGTTGCCCGCATGAAGCGGATTATGAGGATATCGAGGCCAATATAGACGCCAAACAATTTGACGTCAACTGGCCAAGTAGGAGAGCAGGTAAGTATAAGGCATACGACTGCAAGATCCCTGAAGTCCGAGCTAAAACTTTGGAGAGGTGGGTCCAAGTGAAAGGAACGATGATAAAAAACCATGAATTCAGCAAGACGTTTGCCAAGCAAGTGTACTATGAGATTGTGAAAGGGGAGCCCGTAAATTATGCTAGTAGAAAATGGAAACAAGGAAGCGGTAGTGGTAGCAGCAAGAGAGTGAAGCTCGCAAACGATTCTGAAAGTGCTCTTGGTGATGAACCCGTCACTATAACCTATTTGCTTCAAGATGCCATAAAACTTTTAGATGTGGCGGGGTTGCGGCAGAAGAAAAGTGTGTGATGAAGAGGTGGATCTGAAGGCTCAGTTAGAGAATGAAAGAAGTCGAAACCTTACTCTGTCAGAGGAAAACTTGCGCTTAAAAGACCGTGCAAATGCTCACGACAAGATGGCTGCGGAATTACTACACGAAGAATCAACTTGCAGCTTTGGGTAGGGAAAACACAGTGTTGAGAGTAGACAATGACCATATGCGTGGTTTGACCAAAGCCTTAGATTCTGATCCCCTTAGAGTCTCGAAGGAGCAGGGTATTGCATACCTCCCTCCCAAATACCTATATGAGAGCCAGTGGGAGGATGTAAAGAACGGGGACTTCAGATTTTATCAGGTGTGTAGGGACAATCTGACCCAAGTTGGTTGGTATGCCTTGGGATGTGGACATCGTCTGCATTTGAGGTGTTTGTTGGATTGGATGATGGGCAGTAGGTTCTGTCCAGCGGAGGATGGATATATTATACCAAAGCGCCAGTATGCCGTGCTCAACATGCAATCACGCATGCCCCCCTTGCCTCCTCTGTTTGCTCACAGGAGGGACGGAATGGCTCACGCGTTCCATACCCAACGTGAAATGGACCTTTGGAGGGGGGGTTGAAGAACCGCGTGAAGGTGAGGAGGTACCAGACATTAACCAGTACCTGCCTCCCGCTCCTGGGCCAGCAGGTGATTGGATGAACCCTAGTGCAAACGTGGAGGTGGAGGATCAGGACGATTAGTTAAACCCATGAGCTTCAAATACACTGCTATCTACATTATTTTTTTGATATTTTTCCCTAAGATCTCAGATGCACATGAATGAATCAATGTTCGTTGACGAGGATTTCTTTGTCTTAATAAAATTTTGGGGGTTGGGTTGCCGCATTGAGTTGTTTGTGTAATAGTTACGTAAAGTAAGTATGTGAGTGAGTCAAAACATCTGCACATGCAACCTATTTGACATCTGGACCTCATGTCAGGCCTTCTTTTCTTTGAACGTCATAGTTGATAAAACCATGGTGATCACTGAAAAGAAGGGCATGATGTAGAGGGACAGATGCCAATTAGGATTAGTGGACTTCCCAATCTTTCACTCTGGCTTAGTCTCTTTTGTTTGTCCTGTTTGATGTATCTAATTTGCCCCCTAGGATGAGGTCGCTCACTCATTTTAGGTAGCGAATTAGATACATCAAGCAGGAAACTCGAAACGGGAGTAAGCTTGGAGCGCGACCCTCTTGAATGGTTGTCAGTTCACCAGGCCTGATATTCTTCGTGGCAAACAATATAGACTTCTCGAAATTCTTGTTACCTCCTTTAGAAAGAGTGAGCTTTGCTCTGGCTCTCTTTTGGGATGTCTCTGTATCAATGTAGCTTAGTTACTTTGCTAGGTTATATTACACAAAGACGTCCCAAATGGAATCTGGAGCAAAAATTGTTCGTTCTAGAGGAGGTTACAAGGTTTTTGAGTACTCTATTTTTATTGTGGCCACGGATGATATTAGCCTAGTGGTTGCTTGCGATTCTATGGGTTCATTAGATGTTAGTGATTGATGAGTTCAAGCATCGAGACTTCCCAATCTTTCTTTCCCCTCCTCTTTGGGCAATGTAGCTTAGTTTACATGCTAAGTTCCCATTTGCTACCCAAAGGAATGGAGTACAGGTATAAGGTCCTGATAGCATTCAAATGCCTTAGCTATCCAGTGGATGGGACGCGGTGACACATAATCATCATCGGTGGATCGTGTATCTAGTGAAATCTCATCTCCGTCAAAGTCGGCTCGATTGATCCGTGGCCGTTTGACCCCTTTGCATAAGTAGATTACTTCTCATCAGCAAGATTCTGTGGCATGCGAAGGGGCAAGCATCAACAGAAGTCAAGCCAGCTTTGGCAGGGGCGAGGTTTCTCTAGGCACTTAGATCGATTGATGTTACACATGAATGAAACATGGACCGAAGTTACAAATTGTTGAAATGACCTGAACATGAAAGAAACATAAAACAAGGTAACGAAATATATAGAAGACAAAAACTTGTAACAAAAAACTTTACTTTTTATTAATAGTGCCAGAACGGTTACAATAGTTTGAACATCCTCATACACGGTTACAATAGACTGAAGATACTCATCACATCATCTTTCTAGTCATCACCATCTTCATTAGTTTCATCATCTGGGGTTCCGTCCTTTTCTGCCTGCTGGCCTAGGTTCAACCTCCTCTGACCCTTTCCCTTACCGCAACGTCCTCGAGATGTGTTTCTTCTGACACGTTGCCTGTTTGTCTGGGTCATTGGCATTGGAGAGTCCACTGGATCACGTACCCTTAAGTCCTCAAGCAGATCTCCTGTATTACTTGGACCTGGCCTTTCTGTATCAGACTCCTCTTTTGTATCTTCGCTGTCGTTTGAGTCGTCCGAGAATATGTTCTTGTCTAAATCATCTTCGGCATCGACAAAATGGGTACGTTGAATGTCCTCATCAACATGGTTAGCGGCATTTACAACAAGCAGCTCGTCCTCACTGTCTTCGAAGTTGTCCTCTTCCACTTCGGAATCTGCATCCATGAAAGGAAACTGTAGCTTATCGACTACGGCTGCACCACTGTTGCGATTCAAAAGCCGCCAATTTGAGAAGTTATATACAAGTTTGTCAGCCTTCTTATGCAAGAGGCAATTTCATGTCACACTGTGTATATACTTATAAGCACTCCAATTCCTCTCACTTGCACTATTGGAGGATACCAAGGAGAGGATAGTCATTGCAAGGGCCTGTAACGTATCAGTAACCTGTCTATGGGCTTGCCACCATGCATAAGATTCCATATTTGGTTCCTTCTTGTGACTCTCCAGTGCATCATGAAGCTCTATCTGTCCACCTTCCACTTAAGCTCTGGTATTCAGTTAACTCGGCAATGAAAAGTTTGTAGTCCGAGCTGTTAGGGTAAAACATTTTTGCAACCTTCTTCAATGAACCCATCACTTTTTTATCTGTATGCTGGTCCATATCGTGGTTGTGTGGGTCTAAGGCATGTGCGGCGCCATGAAGATCATTGTAGGACTTCTTCCATCGTTATTAAAGTCTCTAAGCAGTGCTGCGCGCTTAGCATTGTCAAAGGGTGCATTGGGGCCATCACGTTCTAGAAAGGATTGAATGGAGTGCCAGCACCTCCAAACCTTTCCAGTGCTTGCCTTAGCAGAATCAAGGGTTTTGATGGCATGACAAACAGGTTGCATGCACCTGACAGCATTCTTTACGCCTCTCCAAAATGTCTCCCGCCCAAGCATTTCTCGAAGGGCGGCAGCTTGCTGCCGGTGTTTTGATGCATTTTTTCCCTTTTGCCTCCTCTCCCGTTCAAAGAACTCTGTATGGTTGAAGATCGAGATAATCGAGTCGCGACACCTAAGCACTCTTTCAAGACAAATGTAATTGGAACCAAACCGAGTCTGGCCAAGATTCATGAGTGCTAGGGCCTTTTGACGCAATGACTTGTATATGGTGTAAATTGCCAGCTTCTTTGTGATGAATTTCACGAGACGACGGGCCTTTTGAATGGGATCTTTGAACCAAGTGTGCTGTGAAAACTAGTCCTTGAGCAATAAGTTTAGGCAATGGCATTGGCAGCTGGTCGCATGCAATCCTGGAAATTCAGACTCCAACAATTCACCCGCTAACTTACAATTAGACGCGTTGTCCATTATGCTATGGTTCTCTTCTTATATAGAAGAGAACCATCATTCTGGGGAAAGGGACGTTTGTTTGGCGTCACGCTATTTTGGACGTAGGAGTCATCTTTAGCCTGAGTTTTCTTTGGCACATGATTTCTTTAGCTCTGTCTGCTATATATCCCTGTAGCTTCCAAGCAATTCTCATCGGCGTTTCCTTTGAGCTGAATTCTCCTTGTTCTAGTGTTACCCTACAGCTTAGTCTTTCATTCAGGTACTACTACTGCTCTCTGATTGCTCCAGATGGATTGGGCTCAGAATTACCAGCTCTTTTGGGGATCACGGTATTCTTGCAGTCCCGATCCCTTTAAACCAATGGGCATTTGCTTGCTTGGCTTGTTCTCTCAAAATTTTTCGTGCTAGTCTGTTCTATCCTTTTCTGCTTAGCCACGTTCTTCTGCTCTATCCCTTTCTGCTTAGCCACATTCTTCTGCTTTCTCCTTTTCTGATTCGCCATGTTACCTGCTCTATCCTTCTCTGCTTAGCCATGTTCTTCTGCTCTATCCTTTTCTGATTCGCCATGTTATTCTGTTATCTGCTCTTTCGTTTCTAATTCGCCCTGTGCTGTCGTTTCTGCTTTTATCTGTTCTAATTCACCATGTTTCTGATTCGCCATATTCTTCTGCTCTCCTTTGTTGACCGGCAGCGGGATGCTCACCCTCGATTTTTCCATTGTTTGCCTGTCGGTTTTGAGCTTTCCTACACCGATTTGGGTCTGTTCCTCTGCTCTGAGTGGGATTCATCATGCTTTTGCCCCAAGATCCTGGTTCCGGTTGTTTCTCTCTTTTCTTTTTGGGATCTGGCTCATGGGCTCTTAACCTGTTTCCTTCCCAGCACATGTTCCTTCCCCCCTCATCTCTTTTTGTAGCCTGCTCCAATCGGCTGCCCTGCTCCAATCGGCCCTGCTCCAATCGCCCGCCCTGTTCTAATCGGCCGTCGGATTTGGCCTGCGATCTGTGCTTTTGCCAGGGGATACCGGGTCGGGGTATCCCGACGAAGATGGATGATCCCGGGTTCCCAGGTCCCCGTATCCCGATCCCCCCATTTTTTTCCCTGATTTCCTTTCCTTGTCTCAGGTTTAGTTTGCTTTTTTCGGTTTTTTTTAGTGTTTTTTGTTATGGGTATTTGGGTTGGTAAGGTAGTGTATGGTTTGTTTAAAGGTTCCATGGTGTGTGTGTGTGTCATTATGGATGGTTTGTTTTGGTTTTTCAAGGTTATGTGGGTGATCTCATGAACTTTGGCATGCGCATTCATATTTGTGTTAACTAGGGAAGTTCTTTTTTTTTTTTTTTTTTTTTTTTTTTTTTTTACGGAGAACCTATGGCCGGAATATATATGATCATATCAATGCATTAGCTTTTTACTAGTCACCTAATTCTCTCATCACTCGTCTCTTTATTTAATGTCGTTATTCTGATTGTTTTGCCTTTTTTTTGTTCTTATAGTGTAATTTTTATTAAGCCTGGGTGTGGACAATTGCCATTATGATCTGTATCTCATGGAGGTTTGTGTGGGGTTTTTGCCTAGATAGGGTCGGTTTTGGGATTTGTTTCGATTCTTTTTCGTTTTCGCCTTGGTTGTCGTTGGTGTGTTTCCTTTTGTTGGTTTCATTGTTTGTCTTTTCCTTCCTATATTTTTTCCGGTTTTTTCTGTTTTGTTCATGCGGTTCTCACTCCCTTTTTTCTTTCAGTGACCATGTGTGCTCAAACTACTCTCCGGAGCTCTACTCTGCCCACCTCCGTTGCCCGCCATCATACCACCAAATATCTCTGTTCCGTCTGACCCAACACTTTTCTTACCTTTCCCATTTGAGCTGAATTCTCCTTGTTGCCTGCGCACAGCTTGACCGACGTTTATCATTCTTTCTGACTGAACATCCTTATTTGTCTTCTTCATCAGTTTACGTCCATTTACACTCATACTAATTGGAATGTTGAATTTAGATTGCAGCATCCTCTTTGTTACATGACTTCATATTATGCAGAAGCCCAGTGTTATAAAGAAGTCACGGTTCAAATAGATTTTGGAACTTTATAATTACATATTGTTAGAGAATCATTCTGTTATGTAGGTGGTTTGTTGTCATAGAGGCTAGAGTTCAAAACCTCATCAAAGCAGTCTCACAACTTCTATCTCGAATAACCATCCTCACGAAAGCAATGGGTAAGGTTTGTGAAAGCTTTTTCCTTGTTTTCCTCACCAAAAGCATAAGATTGCCTTGCGTGCCTCATTATGCACCGTATGGTATCTGGATCATATGCAAAAGCTAAAGATTGCCTTGCGTGCCTCATCATGCACCGTATAGTATCTTCATTTGCCTTGCTTGTTTGTCTTGTCTTGCTTCTACAAGGTTTATATTTCATATGTGCAAGTTTTTTGTTTCTAGTTCCAGTTCCAAAGTGGTTTGTCTGGATTTCACATCCTTAAAGCAGCATGTAGTATTTGGATCATCGCAAAAAATTTTCTCACTCTGTTTGTCTTGTTCTTAGCCTTTATAAGGTTTTCTTTCCAGGTGCGAAAGTTTCTTCGCTTGAATGTGCTAGGGCCTCGGTCAAGTTATGCTTCTTTTCTTGTAGGTTGATGCATGGGGGGTTGGTTATGTCCGAGGTCTTAAAAATGATAAATTACGAGGTCTTAAAAGGATGTTAAAGGGAGGATTACGAGGTTGGATGGTTACAATGGTTTCTATGTTGAGATTGATTACTCTCGTCCTTGCCTCCTTTTTATCGGTTCTATGTTGAGATTGGTCCGTCTAGTCCTTCCCTCATCTTTCCCTTGGTTTGACGCCATGCATAGGTCAATTGTGCCACTTTTTTATAACATTGAACCTTTTTGTTATAATGTTATCATATTGAACCTTTTTTTTTTTTTTTTTTTTATAAACATTATAATAAGGGATCCTTGTGCATAATATTATTACACATTAATAACCACAAGTCTTGGTGCGTAGCATTAATAACAAAGGGTCCTGGTGCGTAGGTTGGTTTTGCCTAGGTTGAGTTTGGTCCGTCTCATCGACGCCTCCTCTTTCCCTTGTTGTTTTGATGCCCATGGTGCCTTTTTATTTTATTTTTATCAACGTTAAACCTTCTTTGGTTTTAAACATTATAATCAGGGTTCCTTGTGCATAACATTATTAAATATTAATAACAAGAAGTCCTCGTGCATATTATTAGCCATTACTGACACAAAGGTCTTGGTGCATAGGTTGGTTGTGCTTGGGTCTGTTGTGCCCTATATCCCCTCCCCAAGAGCATTTTCTTGTTTGTGTTTTTCTGTCGGTTGCCTTGGATGTGCTTGAGCTTGGAGTCTAGAGTCAGTCCTTGTTTGATTCATTGCTTTCTCGGTTGTCTGGTTCTTGCATGAGTCGTGTTAGGAATGGTATGTGCTTTCTTTGTTCTTTCTTTCAGCCTTTTGGTTGGTCGGTTTATGGTGTCTAGCCTCATTGTCTCTATTTTTCCATATCTAGATCAACCATCTTACGTGTCAAATCCTTTTTTGGCTTTCTTACTTGCGTGTATTTGTAAGTGTATAAATTATGGGTTATTGCTCATTTTTGTAGAGTCGTCTGGTTCTTTTCTTGGGTCGGTTTGCATTTAGCTCTGTAAAATTATCGTGGTGGTATGTTTCCTTGGGTGGCCTATCTATCTTCTTGTCGCCTAGCTTATTTCTTGTTTACCTTCATTTAAAAATTGACTAGTCCTTCTAGTTTTTTACTGGTGATTGGCGTGTTTGATTTCGTAGGTTTGTCCTAGTGATAGTTTCTCCCTTTGGTGGTCTATTTTATGTCCTTTTGCTCTCTCTTTCGGATAGGTTTGAAACCCCGTCTTGTTCTATAAGTTATGTAGTGGGTAAAAGTAGGGTTGTTAGATGTTGGTTGTTATCATGTTCCCTTGGGCCAGTTGCTGTTTAGATTAGTATATTTGTCAGGGGATGGTTTTTTCCTTTGGTGGACTGCCCATGTATGGTTCCCTCTTTTTTGCAAATGTTACGTTTACAGCCTTCGTTGGTTTTAGTTGCAGGGTTCTTAGTGTGGAAAAGCTTTGAGCTATGGTTCGGTTGGGGATGGCATCTCGAGTAGATGCGGATAGGAATCATTTTTTGACTTGGCGCCTAGAGGAATTAATGTCGGACTGGCTTCTTGGTAATTTTCCTCGTCTTGTCATTATGAAGGGATGGTGCCATCTCTAGTCGACATTGATGGGGATCGTTGTCAAATCTTTGTCCACAGAGGTCAACAAGGGACTAACTACTTTGTATGTGGCTTTTTTACGCCAAGTCAGTTTTGCATTTAGTTGCTTCATTGCATTTTGGGCAAGTCCTCATTATATTCTGTATTTAATCAACACATGCCAGTTGCCCCCTTTTCTTGACATTTTGGCACTTGACCTACGGACATTAGCACGAGTTGTCGGGCGAGTCAGGTATTTTCAGTATCTTGAATACAACCTTCTCCATTTGGATATTCTGGCATTTTTCTACACGTGAACTTTTCCTTAGCTACATTCGTCATGAGTTGTTGATTCATGTTAGTTCATGCCATGTTGCTTTTGGTTATTCTCGACACTTTCTAATCTCGTAGACATGGTGTGGTCCATAACGTCTCTATTTTCTACCACCCTTAGTCCTTTTTGTTGCGCTTTGCTTCCATACTTAGATGTGGTTCTTTTTTGCTTAGGATCTCATGTTTCCCCGTCGTTGGTCTATTGGTACCATTTCTGGTGGTCGCTTACATTTTTGGTCGTTTTGCAGGAATTTTACAATTGGTGGTGTTTGCTAGAATCATTTGGCTCATTTATATATGGCTTTTGCCAGTGCCATATCTCAGTTGGCATTTTGTGTGGGTTGAGCTCTTGCATTCTTGCAGCATTGGTGCTTGTGACATTTAGTTGCAAATCTTCTTTTATATTCCTTTTATGTGGCGAGTTCCATGTCCTTGTGTTGACCACCTAACCATGTGCCCCTTCAATTCTTTTTCATTGGCTTCTTTCCACTGCCTTTACTCGTTCCCTTCACTACACGATGTCCATTATCCCCTTTTTTGTCGACTGTTGTTCCATTTGTCTCGTTGAGCTCTTATGGTGTCCCTTGAGTCCTAGCTCTTGCAGTCCGGGTTGTGCTTGGGTTGCTTCCATACGTCTTTACGCTGCTCTGCTTGTCCGAGTTGTCCTGAGTTGTCCCATCTGTCTGATTGCTCGTAGCATTCTTGTCTCATGATTTCTCAGCGGTAGTTTGTTCACTTGCGGATGCAGGATTTGTTCCTCTCACTCGTGCTTTTTCCCTGGTTTTTTCAGTGGTAGTTTGTTCAATTGACCAATTTATTTCCCTCGCCTTTTCACAGCGGTTTCTAGTGTCTCTTTCTTTATCCCATTCCTCTATCCATTTCATTTGTTTTGCTTCCTTTTTGTTCTAGGATTCTTGAGCTTTGTTTCTAGATGTCTGTATAGGTAGATCAGTGCATGCTTGTTTCTCTTATATTCTCAATTGTTCTTTTGGATGCCCTTATGAGGGCCTATACTCTTCTCTTTTTTCATTGATTCTTAGTTTCTCATGAATGCCTTCGAGGGCTTTATTTGCATTGGTGGCCTTAGCTCCTTTATCCCAATTTGCTATGTTCCTCTATTCCTGATCCCTTATTCCATCCATTTCATTATAGTCTCGCATTCCTTTCCTTTTTCATTTTGCATTTTGTCCCTTTCCTCTTTGTTTGTTCATTTTATCTCTTGAAACGTCTTTGCTCTTCTAGTGTCTTGACTCCCTCCTTTGCCCGCCTCTTGACTCGTCATAGTGCTTTTTGCCCTGGTAGTGACCATTCATTATGTTGTTTTACTATGTTGACCCCAGTTATTTCATCCACCTTGCTTGGCCTTGTTGGTCTCAGTGACCGGTTTGCCCTCGTCAACCAAATTCGCAAGTTGTTCATCGAGTTGTTCTTTTAACTCTGCTTCTTCCGATGATGTCATATAGCACCCATCTTTCGCCATCTTTCTCTCGCCATCATGGGTTCTTTGGTCCATCTAGATTGTTCTGGAGTCTTAAGATCCCTATCGTTGTTTCTGAAGATTCGCTTGGATCGGTTATGCATAAGGGTATACATTCATAAATTTTAGTCCTTGCTATTTCTTGTTGTTGCTCTATTTGTCCTTTTACACCAATCTTCTCATATGTTCTCAGTGGTTCTCATGGATGCCCTTATGAGGGCCTATACTCGCTCTTTGTCATGGATTCTTTGTGTCTCATTAGTGCCTTTGCGGGCCTTTAGTTATTTCCATTTTGTGTCCTCGGCCATTTTGTCTCGTTTGTTTTGTTTCTCTATTCTCGATCCCTTTTTCTATCCATTTCATTCTAGTCTCCTGTTTGTCTTTTTTCACCCTATGTTTGTTCCTTTCCTCTTGTTTCCATTTTATCCCTTGAGATGCATCTTTGCTCTACTGTTGTCTTGATTCCCTCCTTTGTCTGCCCCTTGATTTGACGTAGTTCTTCTTGCCTTGTTGGTCCAGTCGTCATGCCTTTTCTATGTTGACTTCTTACAAACTAAAGGAGTTGTTTGGTGTTCCATTTTTCCCGCGACATTCTCCCTTTTGGCCTGCATTTTAAATTTCCAAATGCGGTTGCATGTTCGCAAATTCGTGCATGTTGTAGTGGTTCTTGTGGTCCGTTGTCTTGCATTCTTAAGTGGTATTTGTTCTTGTTTCGAGTTGCACTCAGTTTTCTTCATCCATTCTTTTTCTTGGCCTTGATCCCATCCTCGCTGACTCTGTGACATCGTCTACCAGTGTTCTCAATTGCATAATTGTTCTGTTGCCTTATGAAACCTTTTTGTTCTTGTGTCTCGGGGTCCCGATCGTCTTGTTCCCGTAGGTTATGTTGTTTCCATTTTTTGAAAGTTTGTTTGATCTAGTTATGCATGTAGCGCATATGTTTGGGTTTTAGTCCTTGTTTGTTGTAGTATTTTGTCATTATAGTATTCAGTGTGGTTCTCTGCTGGTACGTTGTTTCTTGAATTTTAGTTCCAGGTGCTCTTTGTTGGCTTGTTGACTATGTTCATTCTTGATATCTTCTCTTTTTATGCATTCCACGGCGCATAGTTTTTGGTCTTTCTTTATGGGTTTTGCATTGTCTTCATGAAAGTTCGCTTGAGTCTGTTCTGCATGAATAATATAAGTTAGGTATGTTTGTTTTTACTTCCGTAGCGTCCTGTCATTAGGTTTTTTCTGTAGTTTGTTGGTACGTTGGTTCTACAATTTGATTTCATGTGCTTTGATGGTGGCCATTGATCTTGGTTGTGTTCATTAGAGGTAATTTGAGATCTCATTTTGTCCCATTAAGGGATGCTTAAAAAGCCACATCAGCTTTTTAAACTGTCCAATAAGAGAAGAGCTCCAGTGTATTTTATTCCAGTATTATGTGGCAGCAGTAATTAATGCAGTTCTAACTAACTTTTGCAGTGTCATTTTTCTACTATAACTTTTGATCAAAAACTCCGATTCGAACACTATTTGTGGCAATGGATTCGTCTCCTCAAGATCTTTCTAATGACAACCCATTGTTATATCTTTTGGGATGTAAATATATAAGAAAAGAGCAAAAAACCATATTTTTTAAGGTTAACACATATGGCTTGTATTGAAATACATCATAATCATATATCACTTGAAAGATCTTTTCATTCTGCATCTAATGCAACAAACGCCGCAGCATTTTCATGAGTAGATCAAAAGTTATAGGGAAAAAATGACAGCAATGAAGTTGTTAATGTTGCATTAATTGCAGTTTGATGTAGAGTACTCATTCGATTGGAGGATTCTTATGGGGACAAAAGGAGATCTCAAATTACCTCTAATGTCGATTTTCATGCCTTCTTTGCCTTATGCAGTCCGGTTGTCTTAGGGTTTCTTGCGCCCCTTCCCCTCTATTTGCAGTGGCATCCCACCTCATCTCATGATTATTACACTTTCCTAGCAGTATGCCTTACAATCTCTCGGGGTCTCTATGTATGATGGGATTTGAGGGAGGTTCCTCTTTGTGTCGGATGTTGATATTTGTGCATAAGGACCTTTCCCTAGAATGCTATGGTTCTCTTCTTATATAGAAGAGAACCATCATTCTGGGGAAAGGGACGTTTGTTTTGGCGTCACGCTATTTTGGACGTAGGAGTCATCTTTAGCCTGAGTTTTCTTTGGCACATGATTTCTTTAGCTCTGTCTGCTATATATCCCTGTAGCTTCCAAGCAATTCTCATCGGCGTTTCCTTTGAGCTGAATTCTCCTTGTTCTAGTGTTTCCCTCCCTCCCTCCTCTACGGCTGGTCGCATGGTTGGTTCGCTTGGCTTCTATTTGGTTTCTGTTCATCCCGCCTCATGAGGGCGGATTCTACTCTTCTCTTCTATCTCATTGGGGGCAGGTGGCCTCTGCAATTTCCCAGCGTAGCACTTGTCGCTTCTGGAGGGCACCTCGGGGATGACCCCCGGGGTCAGGCCTAGTCTATCTTACTCTCTCTCTCTCTCTCTTTCTCTCTCGGCGTAGCTATGGGCTTCCGAGTATCGGATGTTGATATTTGTGCAAGGACCTTTCCATCCATCTTTTTGTGCTTTCTTACATAAAATGTTTGTTGATGCTTGGCCTGTCAGAGTTCTAACTCATTGTCTTGCCTTGACTTTCCATGAGGTCGGTTGTGTGCAGTGACTGGACGATCCTCTTTCTTGGCAGTTCCCGAGCGGTCTCTACATGTTTGGGGGTCGAGTTGGGGTCCTGGATTTGATGGGGCGGCGGAAAACAATGCTGGTCTAGTGGAGTCATCGAGGGATTTTTTGCAGTCACATATGCTTTGAGATGAAGCAGTTGATGCTTAACTTGGGGTGTTTGGGCTATCTAGGATGTTCTTCTGATCGTTATATTGTTACTCACATCGGATGTTGATATTTGTGCATAAGGACCTTTCCCTAGAACGACTTGAAATATTCTCTTCGGTCCAAAACTCTCTATCACAGCCTTTATTTTCTGAAAAATCCAATCTCCTGTCACTTGGTCAGTTTTGGTTTCTACGGTTTTCAAAAATACTTCGCCCCCTGGATACACGATCATGAAGTTTATAAGATGGTCCTTGTTTACATTGCTCCAACCATCAGTCACTAATGAGGCTGGCCTGGCTTTAGTAACACGACACAACTTCATCTCCACCCTCTCGACCATTTTCCCGTGTATTTCATCCACCATTTTGTTATTGGCATGTTTGTATGAAGGCAATCTAAAAGCCGGCCCTGCTTTGGCAACTTCCTGGAAGGCTTCTTTCATTGCTTTGTGCTCCAAAATATGTGGAGACAACCCGGCATATAAAAATGCCTCTACAACCTTCAATTACATCTTCTTCAGTTGCTCTGATGTTAAGCACTGGTCAACCCTCTGTTACTTAGTCTGTCTTTCCACTATTTCAATTGTCGCTGCCATTCTTTTTTCGCCCGTACTTAACCCTCCTATCGAACCTAGTCCACCCTCTGGTTGGTACATTGGCGCTGCAGGAGAGATGGTGTAATTGATCTCTTCTGCTTGGCACGGTGAAGGTCCTTGACTATCCCTTGGCTGTGTTTTTCTGCTGCTGTTATTTTTTCGACCCAACACTTCAATTGCATCTTGTCGTATGTCAGCAGATGCCGTACAAGTTTGCACCCCAATTTTAGAATCCCATAAAAGATGAGCTCATATTCTTGTCGCAGATCCATTTATTGACATGTACCCACAAAACACACATTGCCACTCATTCTGACCAAATTCCTTCACAAATCCCCACTCAGGACCTCTCCTTCGACCACCAGTATTTCGACATACAATTCTTTCACATCTTTGTTGCAACCCTGGTGGGCCATTAGCATGCCATGACGTAGCGACAAGCACCCTAGATGATGATACATTTGCCGTGGCCGCCGGATGTAGATGTATGGCCACCAGCGGCGCCTGATGTAGATGCATGACCAGCTGCCATCCCTGCTGCTATCTAAAATTACTGTCTCTGCTCTGCTATTCTAAAGGGTAAAGACTCCTTAATCGTCCGAACTAAAGGCCGACGTCTATATATGCGAAGGAGCAAGCTCACTACGCATATGTTACATCGACGTCCCGTACGAACGTAAGGAGGGAAGGACAGGAACCTATAGGTCTCTAAGGAACAGGGTAGGAACCCAAGGTCGGAAAACTCTGTGAAGGAGTAATCTCACTTCACAATTCCGGCATCAGGCCCCGGACACAAAACCCACACCTCAAAGGCTGACCGTTTCCCAAGGAGTATGTGGACTCGACATGGTAGTCAACGCGTCGAGGCGTAATTCTAGGGCTAAACACGTTTTTCCTATATATAATATAATTCACCTACACAAAATAGACCAAACAGTGGCGCAAAAACTTTTTTTCCCTTAACAAAATGCCCTAAAATGCTTTGTAAAATTTCACGTAAGCGAAAATAATGGTTTAAACTACCGCGATTTTCAGCGTAAAAGCGAAGCAGTTGATTTCACTTACGCGAGTTTAAAAATTTGGCGACGCGAAGATTTTTCGGCGTTTAAAAGCAGATTGATTTAAACTACGCGAATTTTTTTTGGTTAAGCGTAAAAGCGAAATCAAATTGTTAAGCTTTTTGAAAAACCTTCGCGATAAGAGAAACGTTGTTTTAAACACCGAAATTTTTTTCGGACCGGAAATGTTTTTGGTTGTATTTTTGACGTATTAAACGTCAAATTTGTGCATTATCTTCGAAAAATACTTATTGCATTATAAAAGCGATCGATTGAACCTATCCCTGATGGTTGCTGCCTATGCCCAACATGGGCATGTTAATGAGGCCTTCAAGATATTTGACAAAATGTACCTGAAAGGGTACATCCAAACTCGATTACAATTTGCAATATACTTTTTGCTTGCAACCATACTGGAATAGTACATAAAGGGTACCATTTATTTGCTTCAATGAGTCATAATCATAGCATTATCAGGAAATTAGAACATTATACCTGCGTGATTGATAGCCTTGGCCATGCAAAGGTACTCTTAGACGAGGCGGAAGATTTGATTAATGTCATGCCATTTGAACCTGATGCTACATGGACAATCTTGTTGGACTCATGCAAAACCTCTGGTGATTTTGAAAGGGCAAACCGAGTTGCAAAGCATGTGTTTTTATTGGATCCTGAGAGTGCAGCACCATATGTCATATTTTCAAATATGGTTCAGGACTACACATAAAATTTGACCAGGAAAAAGGTTCATACACTTTTTTTTTTATTGAAGGATGGTATTATATTTATGTTTAGAAAGGAGAACAAAATTGACTACTTATATGGGGAGTGTCCACCCGGGTTAACCCTCATACTTGAAGGCTTTTAAGAAAACTAGATAAACCATTACCAAGGCAGAAATTTGACCAGGAAAAAGGTTCATACACATCTTGAAGTTTCAAATTCTCCACTGACCTCGGCATATAACAGGAATTTTGCAGTCAATATTTGCATAGTTACATATTAGGACAGTACAAAATGCGGACTTAAATTTTACAATCTCCAAATGCTTTGTGCGTCACGGGAATTCTGTTGTTGTACAGGCACATGCCGCGAAGTATCATCTCTGAAATTAGAAATGATGCTTTTGAAGAGAAGATAATGATGACCAGATATGATGATTTGGTTCTAGTTTGTGATTATATACAATGATACCGAGCTACCCATCTCATAGATGTTTTTGTCTGGCTGAAATAGGAACTCGCAAAATGGGAAAATTGTATTGGTAGAAAGGAAGCACTTGAGGCAAAATCAGCAATGAAATTTGGTGTCAAAAGACAGGTTCAAAAATAAAAGCAAGTGATGTTGATGAAATAGGAGGCGATCTCTATCAGGTTTGAGCTTATACTTAATGCCATGGTTCTATTGCTTTAGCAATAGAACCGACATTCCTTGGATGGGGACGCCTCACCTCACATCTCCTATTTATTCTGCCTCTTCTTCCATGTTCATTCATCGGCGTTCTCTTGAGCTAGTATTCTGCTCCTTCTTTGTCCTACCAGTTTCTTTATTCTAGTCTATCTCTTCTAGTCTATCTTTTCTAGCTTCATATCGATTAGATTATGTTTTGAGAAAGGCTAATTCCATTTGTTTTGTTTGCACGATCTTACGTCAGTGTTTAACCGTTTGGTATTTTTTTCTCTGCATAGCTTGAATAGGGAGAGTTCAAGAGCGTTTTCTTGGTCGGATGTGGTCGATTATGATGGTGCAGGACGGCTGTTAAGCCAAGACACTTATCTATGCAAGGGTTGCATCGGTTCCAGGCGACGATCTGTTGTATGCAAGACCATGGATCTGCAATCATGAGCTTCAAATGGGGAGCGACCTCTTCCAGATAAGTCTATTTCTTTGGTTCCAATTCGTTTTGGTGCGCTTGGTATGGGCTGTGTTAGAGCTCGAAATTTTTGGACAGACTTGCTTTTTACCCCTCTAGGCTTTTTGGGTTTGCTAGCGAGAGATCTCTCGGTTTCTCGAATCGGATTTGTTGCCCTTGCCCCTTACGGTCTTTCCTTTTTCTTTTCCCTTTTGGTATCGGATCGCTATCCGTCTTTGATGGGGCTCTTGCCATGGTCTCGCCAAATCTCTTGAGTTAGGCCTTGCTTTCATCTGTTTTTGGATTTGCTTTTGACGGTTTTGGCTGGTTGATCTCTCAAGCTTCCAATCTTGCAACCTGGTTTTGTGCAAGATGAGTATTTCGATTTGCCTTCTGTCAGATCGATTGGCGGTAGGGCTCCACTCAGAAGTTTCTTTTTTTGCCTTCCTGGGCTTTCCTGAATTGGTTTTGCGATCATTTTCCCTGTGTGACGTTTTTTGCATGATTTCTCAAACTTCCAGTTCTTATTTGAATCAGTTATGCTTGATTGCTCAAACTTCTAGTCTTGCAATCATCCTGGTTGTGTTAGTCTGCTGTTTTGGGTTTCGAATCGACCTCCTTTAGCCAAATCGATTGGGTTTGTTGGATGGATTTCGCTCCTTATAGCCTCACCTTCTGTATCTCGTCATTAGTCCCTGATCCTCAATCTCTCCCTTTGTTGCGTATCTGGTAGCGCCTCCGCCTCTGTTCCGCTTTTGCGCCATCGCAGGTTCTTTAGGGAAGGGTTACCTGGCTGGGGGATACCAGTTCCCACTTTCCCCTATTTATTTTGTTGATTCTAATGGTTTTTTGGTTACATCATCTAGTAGCTTGCTTAGTAGACATCAATTTTTTGGGATTTGGATCATCTCCTTTGCACTAAGGAGAGTGTGTTCGTCTCGATACTGATATCTACGACAGTTTTTGAACGAATTATTGGATAGCTGTTGTGAGGAGTTCCACAGTTAAGCAAGACTAGGCCAAAAGTTGAATCTGGATTGTTATTGGTCGTTTGGTGAGAGTGCTTCTCTATTGTCTTGGAGACCAAGGTTTGTATCCGGCGTAAATTAGTGAGTTTTTTGTACACTATAAGTGAGTTTTTGTTGTAGGTCATTATAAGCTTTGTGCACCCACCAAACTTTATATCCCCACTGTGATGTTTCTGTAATAAATCTCTCTGCGAGTTTGTGATATAAATCCTAACACTAACGTCGTTTTTGCACAGGGAAGTTCGATAGTTATTTTTTGTTCTTTCCATGAGATTCTACTAGAGAAGCGGCACTTCATATTCCATTTAATTCGTCCTAACAATGCCAATGTATGTCTTGTACATGGTTCCAGGGTAGTTTCACGAAGGGTGCCCTAGGGTGTTTTCACATTCTGGTTTTCTTCATACATTTAGTTGGGGCATGGGTCAACAACATACTCGGAACGTGCTTATTATTCAGGTGATGTTTTACGTATATTTGGTAGGCGGTATTCACTGTAGATATTCTCATTTCATCAATTCTTGAGATTTTTACAAAGTTTCTTTCATTTAGTTTCTGTGGTTTTCAACACCTTACACAGTATCTTTGATGCATATTCTGTCTTTTAGTATAATGCTTGTACGGCATAGCTTTTATTGTGGCTTAAGCCTTTACATGTGACGAGATGGCTTCATCTAATGCATGAGCTTCATGCTTTAAGCTTTTACATGTGCGTATATGGTTTCATCCGTTGGGCCTTAAGCTTTTACATATGCCTAGATGGTTTCTGCTTCTCCATATGTAAATGAGCATTAAATCCGTTTTAGTAGTGGTTTCTTTTATAGCTCATTTGTTGCATTTGATCTTTGGATCCGCGCTTGGTATATCGTTCGTGGCCTTTCTTGTTTCAACCTTCGTATGTCTTCATGTTCATCTGAAGTTACCTATCATCCCTTCGTTGAAGTCACATTGAAGTTTCACATTGCTTTGCTGGCACTTACAAAGTTTGTATGTTGGTTGATCTCGGCAGTTCAGTTTCCCATGGCTAGTAGATCGATGGTAGTTATCATATCATGATTTTATTTCTAGACTAGTTTTCTTTGGGGGCTCAATATCACGTCTTTCTTGTCATGGTTTGGATGGCATATACTACATGGTCTCATCTGGTCGTCATACTTACTTCTCCCTCTAGTGCATTACATGGTTGCTTTTTTCCATGTAGGGGAATAGGTGTTGGAGACTGTCTAGAGCATTGCAAGCTGTGGTCGTTTTTTGACATTGCTTTGTTGGTTTGGTACACATATTTGGATCCTTTTTAAACTACTTGCCTCTGGGATAGGTGTCGTTGGATACGTCATTCACAGCACACGGTCATGTTGATTCTTGTTCTTTTGTTCTTTGTTCCCTTTTGTCCTGTTCGTTCTATTTGTCTTTGTCGTTATTCGTTTGCCTTGTTTCTCCTACTGTTTCATTTACTTTGCATTGTTTCCCCTGCTGTTTCATTTACTTTGCATTGCTTTGGGTCTGGTTCGATGTGCTCCAGTGTTCATGCTCCCTTTGGTGTTGTCGTCGCTAATATATTAGTCTCTAGTATTGTCCTGTTTACTGCACGGATCTCGTTCTACTTGACATTCTTTTTCAGCTGCTTTAGTCATGTTTGTCCATATTTCGTCTGTTTGGTCATTAGTTTCATGAGCCTCCATGCTCTACCTGTTTCACTCTAAGCAGTTTTTATGTTTCTATTTGTTTTTTACATGATTGTCTCTTGAGATCTTTTTTGTCTGTCTTACTCCGTTTTCTACGTTTCTATAGTTTTCACTTCGACCCAATTTGGAGTAATTTCTTGTTCATGCTGGTTATGTTCTCATTTGCACTCTGTCGAGATTGCTTATTGGGCATTTATGTGTGTTTTGCTCTTGTTGCACCTCTCGTCATTTTTCGTGCTCCTTGGCTTGTTTGCACTCGTTATTAGATTCACCCATTTTGTTCTAAGTATCTTGTTTGCCTCATCCCTCCTAGACTTGACACCCCCTTGTACATCTAGTCTTTTCATGAATCTCGTAATATTTGGTACTATTCCTTCAGTTCAAGTTACATCATTATTTCCATTACTTCTTTTGGTATTTTATGGCTTTATTTTGTTCCTTTGTCTCCTTTTTCATTCCATTGTCGCACTTTGGCATGCTTCTTTAATATTGTTTCTACACTTGGTGTCTTTTTTATTTGTGTCTTGACAACCTCTAGTGCTACTTGTCCCATCTTATTTGTTATGGATTGTCCTTTTTTGTTATTTCCCTTGGTTTTCTTATGCCATTTCTTTCATTCGTTCTTTCTTGTCGTTGCCATTTTTTCCCTCTTCGTTTCATGATTCCCTTGTTGGGTTTGCTTTAATCCACTATTGAATTTGTTTTAATAGTTTCGACATGTTCCATTTACTTCCCTTGTGTTGCGTGTTGCTCCTTTCTATTTTTTGCTAGCTAAGTTAGTTTGGTTTCTCGTATCACTGGTAATTGCATTTTTCTCTCAGATCATTTCTTTGTTATTGTTATTGTTTGATTGTCGTTTTCATAGATTTGTTTGAATTTTTTCATTTTTCACTATATTGTTTTCATTTGTTCACTTGATGTTTTTCGTTGGTTGCACCCTCTACCTCCTTTTCTTTTGCCTTCGTTGTCTCATTCATCACTGTATGCTCCTCGTTGTTCCAGTCTTCTAGCCCTCTTTTCTTGCTCCTCTTTCCTCGTACTCCGTGTTCTCTACTGGCTCCTTTTCACTACATTTTGTTTGACCCTTGTAGCCTCGTCTCTTCCTTTGATTTCTACTTTTCATGTTCATCTCTTTTTCAGGTCCTCTATTTGGTCCGTGATGTGCCACATCTGCTTGCCTCATCTAGCTCTCCTATATGATTGCTTTTATGTCCCATCGATTCCTAATATTCCTTCAGATCCTTCCTGTTACAGGAGCTTCATCTTTTCCACTTCTTGGTGTCCCTTTGGCTTCTGATTACTTCCTCCCTTGTTCATGTTGGCCTTTTGTGCTCTGCCCGCCGACTCTTTTATCCAGCCCTCCTATCCCATGGTTTCCTATTCCTAGATTTGGCTTGTTCGCTTTATCCCTTATTATCCATTTTATATTTTCTTTGTTCTTCCATTCGTTAGGCTGTATCCCATAAATACCTTTTCCCTTCTCGAACTGCGTTGTTTGTGTCCCTCATTTTTATGTTCCCTCTTTCAGCTTTCTCTACAGTATTACGTTGTGTCCTTCATTTTTATGTTCTGTTTTCCATCTTTCTCTTCATTGTTACATCGTCTCTTTCATTTTCATACATCCCATCATTCGGCTTCTGGCTTCCTTGCTCCTTCTACTTCTTTCTTGCTTCATTGTCTCTGTCTTCTCCTTTATTCCTTTTTTGCTCCAATTCTTCTTGGTCTCCTCTTCCCCCATTTACTCTGGTTGCCTTGGGTCTCATTTGCTCTCGATGAGCCATCTTTCTACAGTTCTCTCGAGACTCGTTGTTGCTTGCCGGATTACGCCTCGTTTGTCCCATTGCTTTACTATGGGGTTGTCTCATTATTTGTTTGGTATCTCTGTTATCTCTCCTATTCCATTGATGTGTTATAGTCTAGCCGACATATTTACCATTTTTTCCCTTCATTTTTTCATCTTCTTTTACTCCCGTCAGCTTAGTTTGCTCTGTTCTTGTTTGGGTAGATTCCTCTTCTATCGACCCACTTGTTTTGTGTCATAGGACCCATCCTAGGAATGCCACGGTTCTATTGCTTTAGCAATAGAACCGACATTCCTGGATGGGGACGCCACCTCACATCTTCTTCTATTTATTACGCCTCTTCTTCCATGTTCATTCATCGGGCGTTCTCTTGAGCTAGTATTCGCTCCTTCTTTGTCCTACCAGTTTCCCTCACCCTCCCTCCCTAAATGGTTCCCTACATTAGGCCATGTCTATTTTTCCGTTTTCCATTATTCCATTTTATTGTGGAGTTGCTCCATTTTTTTTTGGTCGATTGGTCATCTTTATTTTTTGTCTATCTTTCTACACCTCTGAGGTTGCTCGCAGCTTCTGACATCCTCCATGTGTCGTTTCTATGTTTTTTGTAAGTGTAGAGATTTTGATGCTTCAATTTGCTCGGCGTGGCACTGTAGCCTCCGATGCATACTTATTATTATTTTTCTTGCTCGACGTGGCACTGTAGCCTTCGAAGCATATTTATTTTGTTCTTTCTTGGCGTTAGCCTTTGTAGCCTACAAGGTTTTCTTCTTTTTCATTTACTCTCGGCGTGGCAATGTAGCCTCCGAGGCAGCACTAATCAGATGTTTGTCTGCGATGGTCATTCCGTGGACAGTTTCCTGGTTGGTCGGCTGTTGTTTCTTCCTCGGCGTGGCCTTAGAGCCTCCGAGTGCTATTATATTCTATTTTATACAATTCCAGTTTGGCACAGGCCTTGGCTTAAAGCTCCTAACTTTCTAATGGGTCATTCTCGTTTTCAGATTTTCTAGTGCAGATCTTTTTTGCAGTTCTCTCGGTTGTCAGCGCCATCATGTTTGCATCAACCCACTTCTTGGCCGACGTATGCTGGTGGCATTCAATGAGAGCATTGGCGACAGTTCTTCATTAGGGGTTTCCTCGAAAGCCCGAACGAGCAGGGTTTCTCATCTCGATGAGGAGCAATAGTTGGTTTTCTCACATTGGCATATACCCATAGTGGAACAATCGTCTTTTATCTAGCACTCTTCAGGTTTTATCATGCTCTCGATAAATTGTCTAGTTTCAGAGCATGTTCAGTTTTTCAAGCGTTTCAGATTTTCTATCCCCTAGAAAGGGGATCAATATGTACTCAAAGATTTTACAAAAGCTCAATGAGAACACCACTTCACTTTGGCCACTTGTTTGTGTCATAGGACCCATCCTAGGAATGATTTTTGTCTTGGAATTACTAAAATACTTGAAAAAAAAAAGGGTTTGATCCCATACTGCTGGTAAAAATGCTACATGCCTTTGTTATTTGCTTAATTTGTTGGATTTGTAGTTCGCTTGCTAGTAAGTTATGTGGCGGTTTAATATATGCTTATGTTATATGCTTCTAGATCAGGTATTTTTCTCTAGGTATATTAGAGCGCTTTTTCTGTTATGCAGATCTTAGTGCATATGGTGGTTGCTTAGATTGCATAGCTATGGGGGTGTGAGTGCTCGTTTGCAGCTAATTCATAGGCAGGAATATGCAGAGGTCTTGCTAGTTGGCTATGGTAGATACATACTAGCTGGTAATGAAGGAAGGATGTACAACCCTTAATAAGGTGGTGATAGCTTGACACTAATAAATAGGGTGGAGAGCCAAGTTGGATGCTGGCTAGCCTGAATAGCATGCTAAATCGCATGCTTGCCTGTGCTTACGGGGTTAACACAGATTTGTTAATATGTCTTTGTGAATGTCTATGAGCAAGCTGGTTAATGTGTAGAGGGTAATAAAGGTTCCAGATCTGAATTCTCACTTCTAGCATGTTCCCAAGTCATTATATGAGATATTCCAGATGTATTATATGACTGAAATTTTAGCACGATGGTACTGCTATGGAATGGCCCCATTATGTGATTTTAGAACGAAGACCGGGAGAATTGGGGCATTTCCGCAACTTTTTGTAATTTGCTGCCTCAATCTCTGGCTTATGCATCAGAATCAGGATCATAATGCCAGATTTATTGAAGAATAAGAAGTAGTATGTTGCCTTTGTTTTAAGGTTTCAGGAAATTAATGGCATGATTCTTTAAAGCTTTGACAATGGTTTGAAATGTGAGTATCAAAAGCTAAATTTGTTGTATCAAAAACATTGTTGTAAGATGTATTCTTTCTGAGAGTCAAGAAGCCTCTTCTACCTTTTGTATCAACAAATCTTTTTAAATACTATCGTGTTAGAAATATACACTTTTGTCAATTCATGCTTTTGGCGATCAAGGACCGCCCTCTAAAGAGGCAAGAATCCCGCCTCCTACAATAGAATTTGACTGGGATGAGAAAGCCTTGTCCTATTCCACCTTCCCGGATGCTAGTCCAAATAAGACTCCGTAAATTCTTGATTCAAATAGAAGAGAAGTCTCAATATTTCTATCTTATCATCAGAGAGGTTTCCAGGAAAATGGGGGAGGTTTCCAGGGAAAGTTGGGGAGGTTTCCCGGGAAAGTTGGAGAGGTTTCCGTGGAAAGTTGGGGAGATATGTACAAGATTAGTCTAGTATGGACCTTAAACCCAAATAATTAGGCGTAGAAAAAAGCATCGTTGCCATGGCCTTTATAGTCCTCATTGTTATGCTTATGCATTTAGAGAATCAAACGGCTCGTTTATTATTCTTGAGATGTTGTGAACCCATGCCAATTATATATGTGAGGTTTGGAAGCCCATCATACCACCTTTCGCAAAGTATATTAAGTGATGTCCTAGAGAATAGAATAGAATAGAGCAGCTCTTTGAAGAAGAACCATGCCCCCTGAAACTTTTTTAAATAAGTAGATTTGGTGCTCGTCTCTACTTGGCCAACAACTAGTGTTCTTCTTTACTGCTTGATCGACTTGTCTAATGAAAGTTGCCTCGATCTGCCTTTGCTATTTTTTTTATTTTTTCATCTGTTGTTCCTCGTCCTACGAAGAAAAATTTACATGTGTCCATTTTTCAAGCAAGGTCAAAGAATAATATGCCAATGAATCTTGCCAATAATGATTATCCATCACGTGATGAAAGCAATTTATAATATTGGTTCCTTTTCTTTTATGCATTCTTTGATTGAGGGAAGGTTAACAATAGTTCTAGCCCGAGTTTCAAGATATGCAAGCTAGCCTTAAATGTCAAAAAAACCGTTGTCCACAAAAACGCTGTGTATTTGTTTTTTTTTGGCGTGGCTATAACATGTCAAAGACACAGACATACCACGGATATGCCCATGGCTATATAATGGCGTCCGATATATACAGGGCTTGCCGTGTGTCAGAAGGAGACAGGTCATGCTTTTAGATATCCAATATGAACTATAGTTATCTTCAAGTTGACAGGTTTCAGGAACCACTAGCTTGCACAAAGGTGATCAATTGGAGGGTATCTTCCACATGTTGCTGTGAAGGAACTGGTTTCTTTGAAATAAAGGTGTGCCAAAGCGTTGATGATCTTGTTTGCTTCTCATAAACCACATTCTACTATTTTACTAGATAAGAAAAAACCAGAACTCCCTATTGCAGTCACTGTATGTTTTGTACAACCTCTGTACTTCACTACTTTGAATTTCATAAAAGTTTGCCAGTAGGCTAACCATATCAATTATTATGCTCTAGAACAGCAAATCGGAAGGTTACATTATCCTGAGTGGTTAATATTGACCTAAGTGGTTAACAAAACGAGAGTAGTTTTGTTAAGCTTTGTGAAAGAAATTACCACACATTCTTTGAGGTAATGTTCTATACGGATAAGATGGAGTGTTTTAGAAAGGAGGAGAGGCCAGATTGAGATAGAAGGGCAGAATTTTTCAGAGCAGCAGCCCTCTCTCTGATACCACTTCGTTTTTCCATCACAATTCTGGCGCATCTTTCCACCTCTTCTGCACCCACAAACCCTTCTGCTGTAGCCTCTACTTCAATTCCAATCTTAAGCTCATCCACCACATACCTGCAAACAAATGGCTGATCCGCCCCTAATGGCCAGCACACCAGAGGAATTCCAGCCATGCTTATGCATTCCACTATAGAATTCCAACCACAGTGCGTCAAAAATCCTCCAATTGCAGGATGCCTTAGAATAAGCTGTTGGGGAGCCCAGCCTGAAACAACAAGACCTTGATTTTCCATTCTACCCTGGAATCCTTCTGGAAGCGCAGCTATGGAGGATTCTGCAGTAACCCATATAAAAGATTGTGTGCTTGCCTCTAATCCCTTTGCAATTTCAAGAATCTGTGCATCCTCTAGTGTCTCCCAGCTTCCAAAACACAGAAAGAGAACTGTGCGCTGTGTTCTTTTTTCCAACCAATCTAAACACTGCATATCTCCTTTTTTGCTGCCCTTAAACACAGCAGCTCTTGAGAGTTTTTCTGGTGATGTCTCAGGATCCAAAAACAGGGGATGAACTAAAGGTCCTACAGGAAAACACTGTATGTCTTTTGCTTCTGGCATTTGTTCTAGAGCTTCTAAAACCTTTCCATCTAGCTCCTTGAAAGTATTCAGCAAAATCCCATCTGATTGGAGCAGTTGCAAATGGCTATTAAAAAATCGGTGGTCCCTCTCCTTCATAAAATCTGGCACCTGGGGCCAAGGAATAACAGGCAAATCCTTCTGAATCTCTAAACCTGTGTGACAAGTTGGATCAACACCTTCTAAGATCAAGCTTGTTGCTTTAAGCAATGCAGCAAGGTAGAAAGGAGCAGCAGGATAGAAAACAAAGCTTTTGAGATTCAACTTCTTGGCTGGAGATGCAGACCAGGCAACAACCATGTCAGAAATGATGGCAAGGGGCGGAGTTTGCATAGAAAGTATCAGATCCTCCAAAGCCGACTCCTCTGCTGCAAAATCTGTCCTGAGTGTCATGTTGCTCCCAAGATTAAATTTCCTTACCCCCTTCACTAAAACTCTGTTCCCATCCTCCCAACCTTCAATTTCTCGCGAGCCCTCTAGCAGAACAAAGGCTATGTCTAGCCCTTCTGCTGCATCTGCATCTGCAAAAACAACTGATGAATATGCGGATGCGCTCGAAAACACTACTGTCATTGACATCCCTAACCTTGCCATGGCCTTTGCCAGATTCACCGTGGCAGTTACATGACCACGCCCGCTTGTTACACAACATAATACATGACTAGATTTTCTCAGGCCCCTGCAGTCTATTGCCATATCTTATCTGCAGTGCTAAAGCACATCTAGTTTTGCATCTTCACTTATACACACTAGTTATTGAAATTCTTGACCCATTGCTTCGAACTTTCTAGGTCAAAAAAGTTGACCTACCTTTCTTCACAAGCAACTTACTTACGCTATGTGACAAACTACGATATTGGCTTCGAAGTTTCTGTCCTACACTCGTGTCACTCAAAGTGTGAAGAGTTTCATGCTTCTAAAGTTCTAAAGTTTCATGCAATGTTCAAACATAGCCATGTGTATCTCTTGTATTTAGCTAAAGACCAATAGTATTGTATTCTTCATCCTTGAATTGCGTAATAAAATCGCAAGACATAATCCTTCAAAAATGAATAGAAAGAAGTTAAATTTATCTCAAATTGAAACACCTACTAGATAAAGAAGCAACAATTTTTACATCATGCCATTAAAACCATCTATTTTCATACCACCTAAAACCTTGGCAAGTAATTATTTCTAATCTAAACCTATATGATTCATTCTTACATTTTTCTTCCTGCCTTTTTTTGTTTTTGTTTTTGCCATAAAACAAGGATAGATTGGGGAGTGCCATGTGTTGACCAAGTGAAAACTTTGCTTCGAAGCAAAGCGAAGCTATGCATTGCTGCGTTTCATAACTTAATGATCAAGTTAAACAAGGTGATGCGCACAAAGGGTTGGCCTCTAGGAGCCTGAGGGTATAATTTACATGTTTTTTGGGTATAATTTACACCTTAGAAAAAATTGATTGGGAGGGAGATTATGGGTTATAATAGAGTGGTTATTAGGTTTCGGCCTTATGATAAGCAATTGGTTTGTGGATGACATCCACGGTGATGTTTTAGGAGGTATACAAAAGAAGAAGAGCCAAATTGAAGGGCCGATTTGAGGTGTTGGAGCATTCCTAACCACAATGATGCATTACAACATTTTAAAACAGGTGCATCGAGGGTTATCTCGATCAAACCCTTGGCAACTGTTGGATAAAGGTGCAATTAAAACTTGGGATAGCTAGCAATGAGATATTATCGTGATAATCTCTTGAAATTTACTGTGATAATCTCTTGAAAGAGATCAGCCATCAAATTCGTAGATGACCTTACAAATATATGCATCAATACTATACATTTGCACCCATTCGATGCAAAACCATCATTCCAACCTTGACTCTTAGCACATTGTGAAATCAACAAATTGGCATTTAAATAAAGTAAAAGTCTCGACCATGATCCTCCTTAGTTGCAACATTGTTGGTGCTGATAAGTTCTTTTGGAGGCAATTTTAACATGTCAATAAAGATGGTTTGAAATTGCACAAGAGATGCCCAAACCATCATACCATGCATACAATCCCATAAGCAATAAGGACCACATCCTCGGGATAAAGAAAGGACACCATTTTGCCAATTATTGCAAAATTTAAATTGAGGGTAGTATTATAAATAAAGGGTGGCATTTTGCTGATAAAATGCACAATTCGTTTCGTATTGCGGATGTAACGTTCCTAACCGACATGTTCTTAACCAACTGGGCAAAATCGTCTAGACGTTTATGAGTAGTCGTTTCTACCCATTTATGCCGGTGTCTCGGGAACGTACACCAAGATCTACTCGAGTGATCTCCCATGGGTCCGTTACAATCTCTTCCACTAGAAGTATGCTCGTCCTCGAGCATCACAGACCAAGTCATGACCTACTGTCCAACAATATTCTGGGTCATACTTTGCCCCCATGGGGACTCGAACTCGAGCCCCGCTCTGATACCAAATGTAACGTTCCTAACCGACATGCCCTTAACCAACTGGGCAAAACCGTCTAGACGTTTATGAGTAGTCGCTTCTACCCATTTATGCCGGTGTCTCGGGAATGCACACCAAGATCTACTCGAGCAGTCTCCCATGGGTCCGTTACAGCGGGAGGGTATTCTCACAATGGTTAGGGTGATTTGAGCTGCTTAGTTGGTTTAAAGGTCATATTTCTATTCTTCGGGATTCTTTTGTGGTTGTCATTGTAATGGTTCAAGAAGGGAAGGAAATCCTGCAAATTGTGGACAGCTCGGGAGAATAGACATGGCATCCCGGACGGTAGCCTTTCTTATGCGGCCTAGATGCAGCAAGTGCTCAGATCAGCGATTATGTGGAAGCCTGTGGAGCTATTTTTTGTTTTCATATGGCCCTTCTGCCTCTCCAATATTTAGAGAATCTGGCTTGGTAATGGTGGGTTGAAATCCCACATTGTTTGCAGGGCTCTTCCATAGCAGAGCAAGGGCTGCTCTATTCTTTTTGTGAGATCGATTCCTTGAAAACCTCCAGGCGGGGCCTACGGGCTTTGGATTTAGCGCAGCTTGTGGCCTTGGCATTTGGCGGGGATTTGGATCTGGCAGGGCTTCTGGCGCCGCCTGTTGAGTCTGGGCAGTCCAAGCTTTTGCTAGATTTGGGTTATGGTGTGGCCGATTTTGGTGATCCCATAGCGATGGGTGGTTCATGGAGATGCCATTTTGTTATACTGTGGATTACATGAATTAATCCATTTTCTAGACATGCAGTGCCATTTTTCTCCCTTTTTTTTTCTTCAGAAATTAATGTTCATTTTTAGTATGCAACATTTGTCAATTGCGAAGGACTTGGCTAGGCTCTCCTTGATCCATCATCGTCGTCGCCAGCACAAACATTTCTTCAATAAAAGCCATGGAGATGTTATTATTTAAGCAGATGAAGTAATAAATTTGTGAAGGCCTTGGCTTTGGAGCTACTGAACCAGCCTCTTGAGACAGCCGCATCCGTCATATGCTTGCACCATTTGCTTGCCTAGAACATTCTACAATAGTAGTCAATAGACATAGGTCAACCGTAGAGGCATTACTCTATTCTGTTCTAGCTAGTTGGTCGGTCAACGCCCACTGGTCACTCTCCAAGACATTATTGAGCATATGGCTAGCTTGAAAATTTTCTATTTTACACCCATTAGGCAACTCCGTGAACGTTGATCCTATAGTATTCCAGATCAACACCCTTGTAAAGCAAGACCAAATTTAAAACTTTTTACTTTAGTCCAAGGGAGTGCTCAATAAGCATTGGGAGCATCAAGACATTCGAGAACATATAGAAAAAGGCCAACTTTCAAACATTTGGTAGAAGTTGTTATGTTAAGAACTTAATAGAGGAGCTTCCTCATGCTAGTGGTCAACACCCAATGGAATGCACTCTCAGTATCAAATTAATCCTTATGTTCAATTACTAAAACTACTGTAAACTCTGGACTTTGTATCCAAATCTTTGTTCGAATCCAAAACTTTTAATTTTGAATTTAAATAAGCATAAAGTGTGGAATGTTTAAAACTCTGTGTTTGATGAATGTGGAAATTCTGAGTTTAAATTAACTTGGGGGCACCACCTCACCTCTACCAATCACCAATAAAGAAACAAAAACAAGAAAAAGGAGGAAAAAAATGTCTCCAATGTGGTTTACAATTCGAGAGCCAATAGTTTATGCCAAATTGATATCCTGGTTGAATATCTTTAGAATTAGACTTGCGCAAGTTCACGTGTAAGAGCTTGAAAGTACCAAATGCATTCTATCATTTGCATTGATTCCTCAAACCTTGCAATGCAATTTCGTAGAGCAAAACCTGTCAATAAGGTTAAATAGTAGGAAATACAGGTACCACCTAATATGACGCAAGGATAAAATGATAGCGGGCTCCCTGATCTCCCTGATAGCGGGCTCTTGCATTTTCACTAAGATTTGGCACTTCTCGGCTTAAGGATACTGTGCTTCGGTCGCTTTGCCTTCCACTACTCATGTCATCCTTTTGCAACCCACCACATGGATGCAACCGATTGGAGCCACATGATGTGATATGGCAATCCTAACCTACCACTGGCCAAACCCTAACCCTAGGCCATTTCTTGGCTCCAACAGTCTTGAAACCCTGTTCGCACTCGAAACTCCATCTTGGGAATCGTCCGCTGCAGCTGAGCATAGCTCAACAGTCCCAGGAGTGTGTATGCTTCAGAAGGAGTGGGAGCTACTTTCAACCACTTGCAAAGTGATGGAGATGTTAGGAGCGGGTAGAAGTTCCTCCAGAGCAGGTATTTGGAGTGGATTCCTTGGTAGATCATCTAGTTAGAATTCCAGATGAGTTAGCATTTCGTATCTCTAGTAGAGCCATTCTAGAACACTCAATTTGGATCTCGAACCGTAATCAATGGACTCTAACTGTAAGTTAGATGTATGTGATTAGGATTAGATGTTATTCTCATTATTTATCATGTTATGTGGATATATGATGTTGGTCGATCATATTTGCACCTCTTGTATTGGGAATGGGGTAGAGACCTAGTAGCCTTGTTTAGATGATGTTTTCTAGTTTAGACCCTTTAGTTCTTATTATATGCGACATGTGCATAGTGCCCACCTGGCCACTGAGGCTATGAAGTGACTGTCCACAAAATAACGGGGTCAGTGGCAAAGTGGAGGGAGGTCCCTACTGAGCGCAGCTACTAGGGACCCATAGCGGGCTATGCTTATAGTCGGTCACTTCGTGTGGGCCGGGTATGAGTCCGACACTTCCTGGGTCAAAGGTATTGCCCTTTTTCTTGTTTTGGGTAATTTAGTCGAGTACAGATATGTGTTGCCACGATCCTCTAGTTGCCCACGGAGCCACTGCACTTTGGGAGGGGGAGATGCAACCCTTCCTACCTCATCGGACCGCGGAGATGCAACCCGGAGTAGTCCCATCAAGTGATACCATGGGATTACATCTACGGCAGGTTATAGTCGCGACATAGCCTAATTTAGCCTATCTGCAAGGTATATGCACAGGAGGGGCGGATGGAGTGGTCAACCCTAGCCATTGCTTATTGTAAGCCCAAGTCATTATTATAACTCGGTCTGCTCTATCTTGAGACCCCAGCTGTCAGTCTACTTTCCCCATGAGTTTGAGCCTGGGTAGGAGCTCATGGCACAAGACACCCAAAAATAAAACTATTAGGGGTTTTTTCCTTGGTTATACATAAAAAGCCGCTCAAAGAAACCAAGGCATCTTTGTGGGTTGATATCATTAAAAACATTACATGGCTAAAGTATATGGTTTCTTTAGATGCTTTAATAAAGTGGTATTTTGACTAAGTAATTATCAATGGTTTAATTATGGTGCTCAATTATATGGTTTTCTAACATGTTTATTTGCCATTGTTTCATATCATGGTTCATGTGTATGGTTCGTAATATGATATAAGATAGTGGTAATGAGACTTGTTTTAATATGGTGTTATGTGATGTGGTTCGTAAAGTGTTATGATAAGTTTATATGGTTCTCATTGCGTTAAAAGTGACAGAAGCTGCACGTGTTTAATGGTCTAAAACCTTCCTTTGGTGCATGCAAACCATATAGGGTTTTTCATAATAAAACGCTACCCATTTTGTGCGTGCAAAACATCTAGGGTTTATAGTAGAATGCTACCCATTTCGTAAATGCAAATCATATAGGGTTTTTAGTGGAATGCTAGTGTGGTTAAAGTTAGAGAGAGCACTAGTGATTTATTGACCAAAGCATTTTAAGTTAATTTATTAATACATGTCACTTTTTCTCATCATAGCATAATGTGGTTCTTGTGCTAGCTATGCAGGGGGTTCACAGTGCAAGCTGTTTCTAGTTAACATATTAAAGCATGAATAGTCTTTACTATTGGTAATTACAGGTAAATGAATAGTCTTTACTATTGGTAATTACAAGAAATTTTTTCGGATGTGACAAATGGTAATAAATGAAAGGAGCTCCAAGGATTCGAACCTTGGTTAAACCATTATCCACACTTATTCAAATGGATAAATAGAGCCTAGTAACCCTAAAGAAGCCACTTCAAAAATCACTTTCAGCTTTCAACCTTTCCAGCAAACATTAAAAAAACTACTATGTTACTTCAATCTGAAACTAATTACTACCAGAAATCCAATTTATGTTTTCACCATTCGTGAAACTCTGAATCCCATAACTTGCATCCACTGCCCCTAAGTCCAACTAAAATTCTACTATAGAGGAAACAAGGGCAAGATCACAGGTACAACAGTGTGAAAGAAAGATAATGATCTCTTTACTGTGCCACAGCTTATTGACAATTATTGCCAATTTAAAAGGAAAAAATTGGTCATATAAATATCATGATCAATAGACTCCATTACTGATTCTGCAAATATTATAACTGCTTCTCCAAATGAATCTAACACCAGCAAACTCCAACATCAAACTCCATAAATAATTCTGCCAATATATAATTCTGCCAATATATTGACACTGAAAGAACATTTTACTAGTGCACGAAAGTCTAGTCTATAGCATCAAGCCTCCAATGAAACATAACAACCTTATTTAGACATTTAGCATATAATCTAATGTAGAGCAATAAACATAATTGAGCAATAATGTTCTTGTAATGCAGAAAATCCAGAATTTAACATTCACAAAATAGTAGTAATATAATGTAGAAGCCAAGCTAGATGTTGTAACAAGATGGCTAACGAGGAGGGCCTAGTCTAGATAAAAGGGTAAAGGAAAATATAAGAAATACCACAACCAAAATCCACAGCATCGGCGGTCAAAGGAACTAAAACTTTGCTTATAAGCTGGCAACAACGATCACCAAACTGTTTTTTTTTATAGATGATATCTTCCGGACTTGAAAGAAGATGCTTCATACCCTGTGGGTCATGTTACAGAGCATATAGGCAGACTTTTTCTTGATAAATTACAATAAAACGGGGGAAAATAGAAACGTTTTGTAACCTGTATGTTTATGTCATGGTCGTTCAAGCTCCATCCTATCTTGCTACTAAGTCAGATCAGCCTGATAACGCCAGAGCTCGAGGCTAGAGCAGTTCGCCACTTGGTTCGTGAAACTTCTTATAACTCCATGGAAAATTTCCTACACTAACAAAACCTGCTTAAGACGTTTTTCCAGCCTACAATTGCTACAAAAACGAAACATAAATGCAATTTTACCATGTTCTAAGCTCCTCTGCCTGTTCCGGCAAGGGTTGCAGCTATGAACCTGGATGCCAGCATCGATTGACGGATTTAAGAGAAGAGGATTTTTGTGCTTTCTGTTGACCATGGGCGACTTTATGTTTGCAAAAGAGGAACATAGGCCGCCGTCATTCATCGCCACTTGGTGCTTTGCTCTGTTCTTGGATCTATATCTGCTCTGATTTATGTTTTAGAATAGGATGTGTTTTGTTTCTAGATGGCAAAGCTGGCGGAGATAAATGGAAAAAATGTCAAAAGTGGTGAAAGCTCATCTTGCCATAGCCGGATCTTGCACTGCCATAGCCGGATCTTCCAAGCCCGAAATAGGTAAATCTTCAAAAAATAGTTGATTGCAGCAGCTACAAGAGGAGCAGGTGCGTCGGCTTCGTCGAATCTGTCTGCTGCTTATATGAATCTGCGAAAAGAATGCCGTCGGTGCCGCTTGAGCTAACCTAAACCTAACGTAAACCGCCGTTTGGGCAAAATTCCTGGAATATTCCCTAAATGTTTATTGTGGTAATTTTTGGGTTTACGACTGTCTGGTGGCGCCGCTTACAGCGCCGCCATTCATTTTCAAGCAGAGTTTGCCATTTCGAGCGGCCGGCAGACCTTCCCATTCAAGCGGCCACAGGCAGAGCTCTCAGAGAGCCGGCAATACAGGGGGTGCTTTTGTCCGGTAATACACAGGCAGAGCTCTCACAGAGCCGGCACCATAGCTATGGTGCTATCTTTTCAAGAACAATCTCCATCGCAGATACCCTGCTCCGCAGATTCAAGAACAACTCTGCAAATACCTTGATCCGGCTTCAGAGGTTATGTTGCCCTCAAAGTGGCGCCTTTTTCACAAGATCCTCTGTGAGTTTATGCTAGCCAGATGCATTGCTCTTGTTCTTCCTTAAAATATCTTGTTCGTTCCATATCCAGGGTATAGCCAGGTCATAGCCAGACCTTCTTTAAAATCACATTCCAGACCATAGCCGCAGAGAGTGAAGGGCCAAGACCTTCCTTAAAATCCCGTTCCAGGCCATAACCGCGGAGATTGAAGGCCAAAATCGGCCCTGCTTGCAAGAATCCCAAGAACGGAATTTTGCCCAAGCGTCGGTTCACGCTGGGTAGCCGGCCGGAAACCCCTCGATCCGGCCGGTTACCTAGCACATAAAGGTTTATCTTTTTCATTTTGTTCTGTTTTATTCATCGAATATAAGTTAAAAATATAAAGTATATTTCACTATAAAAATGGGCTCTGGAACGACAAATAAAATAGGTTTGTTTATAACCCACTGATTTTCTTTTTTTCATGGCTAAAATTCATACCGCCCCACATCCATCTAAATTGTTGCCAGCATGTCGGACAGAGGTTTTATAACCCTTGTATTTCCCGAACAAAAGTTCGCCATAGCTAGAAGAGGAGAAAGGCAAAAAAAGAAATGTTTGTCACTAAAGAGGGGACATGTTTAGATCCAAAAAGTACCAAGATGGGAAAGCTTACTAGTTTGTTAAAGCTCGGCAGACCCTTGCTAGGTGTGTTGATCATAACTATGAAGGAAGGAAAAAATGGAGCCTAGAGATAGCCATGACCAAAGCTCAAATTTGTAATGACGCATAAAGCAAGTAGTTGTGGCAAGAGTTGCAAATGTTAGATCAAACTGTCGAGGGAGGAAAAGGAGAGGCTAGAACCCATTGTACAGTGTCGAATCTTTTCTGAAACTTAAGCCACACAAATGTAAGTATCCATAGTGAATGAGTTCAAAATGGTGAGAAAGACTGAAGAAGCAATCATATTTACTTGTGCAAGCTTTGTCCATCACCATAATTTGTCACTCGCCCTCTAAGCTTTTGTCCACAAAATACACGCTAAGAGTTTGCCATAAATGGAACCAAATAGTGAGATTAATGGAGACGTAGTACAAAGATACCTCGTATCATGAGTATATTCCCCCTTTTTACCCATGGCCATGGCCATGCAGAGCTTCAGAACAACATGCAAATGCCCAAGGGAAAAGGGGATATTGCGTGGTCATGCAAGAAAGCCAAGAGGATCATCGTCGCTGGAACTATAGATCTCCGCTGGTCTCAAAGCTTTGGCTACCATGGCTATGGTGTGAAAGGAGCCCTAACAGTACTCATGATGTGACAGCCTTCTGCATTTTTCTAGCTGGATGAAATGTATTTTGCAGAAAAAGAAGAAGTAGTGCTCAAGTGTGAGATTCTAACAATTTGTATGTGTTGTTAGTAAGGTCAGAAATAGTGTTAAATGGCATTAGCAATTATTACCCTTGAAAATATTATACAGAAGTAAATTAATGATTGAATAAATGATGTGACTAAATATTCTCCCTGACTTGGAAAAGGAATTAGTCGCAAGAATGATACATTTGGTCTTCTTATTGTTGAGCCGTTTACTTTATGTAAAACATTTCGGGGAAGGGGGCAAGGTGCGTTGAGTACAGTAAGAAGCAAGATGGCCTTGATTTGGAGCATCACCTTGGAAAGGTGGTAAGCCTCAACATATTTGGATTTGCAATAACTTTTCCTAGGTGCCACTTGGTATAGGAGGACTAAGTGTCATAGGTGGCAAGGGATGTGGACCACCCATTTGGGGAGGGCCTTAGAAACATTTATGTTAGAAAAAAAGCGTAGTGCCCTCCCTCTAGTACCCTGATGCATCTAGGACTGTAATGTCCCTCTAGTACCCTGATGCATCTAGGACTGTAGTGAACGAGCGAACGAAGCTTCTTTGTACTTGTTTCATTTATTTGTATCTTGGGGTGGAGATTTGTCATGTTATGATTACTTGCTTCAAATGGTTTATGGAGCTATGTTATTTCTTGTTCATGTATAGGTTCATAATGCAGAATCATTATATTGATCCATTAAGGGGTCGTTAAGTGTTTAAAAACTTTCTATCTAGCCCCTTATGGAGCCATGTTTTGAAATAAGATCTTGTGCCATTTTTCTTTCGGTTGTCCCCCTTTTTCTTTTAAGACAAAGAATTCTCATTTATAAGCATAGAATAGAATAGAATAGAATAGTTTTTTAACGTCCACAGAGACCAATAGGTCATGGGACCCATACAATGGGCTAGTACAATCATTACTACTAGGATTAAAAAACCCCTGCCTCGAAAGGTTTTCAAGGGAAAAACCTTTGCAGTAATGATGATACTAGACAAACAGAGATAATGACTACTGAGGGCTCAGTTATTGCAGACGTTTATCTAGAACCTCAAGTATGTATACTGCCAAGTCATGCACAGATGGTGCTCTGAGAAGTTGTGGAAGCGTGGAATGGAATGCTAAGGTCAAAAAATGATTCCGGACTATCTCAAAAGCAGGGCAACTCAGAAGAGTATGGCTTTCATCTTCAATAACCTGTAACTGGCAACAGGTACATAGTCTCGCTTCTCGCGGCAATTGCGGCCGCTTCCATCTACCTGTCTCAATCCGTCTCCTGTCTCTACCTGTCTCTATTCATTTATAAGTGAACTTTTACAAAGCCCTATAGCAGGTAGACACCTCTTGAACATGTTTGAAGAAGAGGTAGCTACAAAGCCCATTTGTAGTCAGATATGTAGGTGACTTCTTACGGTTGTAGCTTGATGAAAGTTTCCCAGACTAACATTCGAAGAGAAGCATCAGCCTCAACATCTATAGTCGTCTGACAGCGGTTAATTATGATATTTATTTTTTGGGTGCCTTACGAGTAACCACTATGAATAGTCACACCATTTTACATGAGAACTATGAATATCACCATGATAATTAAGTCGGTATTGAAAACCATGCTACAAACCACAACCATTTTATAACATGTAGTGTTATAATAGAAAACTAGCATGAGTAACTGTCCAGGCATTTAAATTGGTATAAAACCATGCTATAAACTATTTCACTTTCTTTAAGCTATGCGACAATAGAAAACCAATATAAACAACCATTGCCATATTAAACAAATGGTGTTGAAAACCATGCTACAAAGCATTGTAGATTTAATAAACCATACTACGTTAGAAAACCAACATGAATGACCACCATTGATGCTAGAAATAATGTAATAAACCAATATTGATTTTAATAAACCATGTTATAACATAAAATCAACATGAATAACCATATACTATGTTATGTGGTTTTTTTTAGGAATAATTTTTTTAGCATAAAAAACCACATCTATAGTGGTTTTTTAGTGGTTTATCATAATGGTTAAACTTTTGGGTGCCTTGTGTGGGATGATGATATATTGATATCTATGATAGATCTGTGGATGGATAGATAGTAGTACCCTTCGAGGTAGCTGATCGTGTTGTTATTGCTAGTGTTGATGTTTATGTTTATGCTTTTGTTGTTATAGGAGCCCATAGGGGAAGGTCGTGCAAGACACCTTCATGTCCCCTTCCCACACCATGGCCATCTCAGGTGCGGGATAGATGGAGGGCCCATGCTGCAGGTGTGCTGGATGGGGAATTTCCCGCGAGATGTATTGTGACGTCCCCTACTGCATTATCACGATTGCACTCTCAGGTATACAAGCAGGAGTTCTTCCCCACACCAGACTCCATCGCGTCTGGGGCCCTCCACATATCACTGCACCCGTAACGAGTCCCAGTGGGAAGAGTGAAGGTGTCATTCTACCCTGTCTCCCTCAGGGCCTACCTAGCTGCGGAAGCATGAACATACATGTCAGTAGCACATACATCAACATCATGTGACCATCTCGAAGGATGGTCCTCCACATATCTGCATAGACAAAGATCAGCACATCACATGGGGAATCCTACCCAAGGCTCGAGACTCAAGGGGAGGGCCCGGCGGCTTGGGTCTCGAGTTCATTGAGGCGAGAATTCATGGCAATGGATTTGGCTAGCATAAGAACATGGCATTGGGTTGTCCACTCCATCCGCCCCTCATGCACACTTTGCGAGTAGGCTGAAAAGTGTTGGGACTGGCCAGTAGCCCGGGATGCATAGCCGAAGGGGCTATTCTGGGCCTCATCCTCCCGATTCGATGGGGCGGGTAGGGATCACTCCCTCAGAGATCTACATGCTAACTCAAGGTGACTAGAGGGGGCCCTTTGCCCGTATTCGGTGAACCCTTTTGGAAAGTGTACACCACTTCGCGGTGTCGAGCCCATGCCTTACCGCTTTTCGGTGGTAAGCCATTAGACCTAGTCACAATGATCCCGGTGGGCTTTACACACCGGGGGATGGTTCAAGAGTCGAGGACATGAACCTCCTTCTTAGCGGTCGGCCCCTTCACCCACAACCGGGTGTGGCTCTTGCCTGCAGGCGAATCTACGGTGTGCTAGAGAGGCTACTCTAGGAGCATCAACTACAAGCTTTAGGGTCTCTACCCCCTTCCCAATACAAAGGAGTTCCGAAATACATCATCCAAATACATCACGGAAGAGGCGAAGAACTAGATCTAATCATAGAGTTAGGTTCTTTAGTTAGTGTCCAAGCTCTAAGATCTAGATAGCTACTATGGGCAATTTAATAGTCTAAACCTCTTGATTCTATGACTAGAAGGCGGTTTAAGCTATTAAATTGACCAAATCTGATCCTTGAGTGGCTCCTCGACTGAGTTCAACCATCCTGTTTGGCTGATCAATTCTGGGGAGGCCCGATGGCGCAATTCGCTCGAGGCGGCGTCGGGAGGCGGTTTTGGCTCTGGGGCAGCCAAAACCGAGCTCTAAAACCCTAAGGGCCGAAAAACTAGCAAGCTAGGGTTTTCCTACCCTAAATAGACATGGGGTTTAGGCTAGGGTTTCCAATTACCCAATTTGGCATGTGGGATAATTGGAAGGCCCCACTTGCCTTTAATGGCTAGGTGGCAAAATATGCCAACATGGAAAGGTGTGCCCTCATTAATGTGCACATGTGCACATTAATAATATATGAACACTCTAGCAAGTTGCCCCTAGGGCTACTTACGGCTATCCGTTGGCGTACCGTCGATTCGGGGTGGCGTGTGCGGCGTGGTGAGCGATGCGATATCGTCTTGGGACCGTATCTTTGTCTTTGGAACGTCACATTCTCCCCACCTTGAAATGATCTTTGTCCGCGGCATCATTGGGTCTCCCCACCTTGGGATCTTACTAATCGCAAATGCAATCAGCGTGATGCATACAATATAATAGTTATACATTTACGGGGATTACCCTAAGGTAATATCTTTTAAAACATTATCGCGTCGTCATCATACTATGGAATACTTAACAATTCATAACATCATTAAACAAGGTATTCACTATCTTAAATTAGACAAAATTTCAACATTTCATATCTATAGTTATTTCAGGGGTACTCTTCATTCCTTGCAACACATTCCAACAAAACTTGTGTTGCAAGTCTTAAATCTTCGACCTCCTTGCCCGGGGGGCGCTCTGCGGCTGCGGTCGACACTACGTTAGTACCGTTTTAATTATTTAATAAATTTTGGTTATATGGTGACCAACCCACCTATCTACATGAATGCATGGCTAATCTCTCGGCATAGGAAGAGGATGAATCTTCCATAATGGCGTGGAGGCGGCGCCTATATGCCTATATGCGCTCATGCCTACACCTCTAGTTGCCCGGCGTGGAGGATATCCTTCTCGGCGTGGGGGCGTGAAGGATGGATTCCTCCTATCAAAGCATATATGGGGCTAAAGGTGCTTTCCCTATCAATGCATTCCTTAATGACCTCTTTTTCTCGAGGTCGTCTCCTTTAGTGGGACAGTAGACTTTCTAATCTACCTTCCACTTTCCCAATCGGAAGCAGCGGTCATGCCTACATTGACATTACACCCGCCCTAGAGATCACCGTAGTGGTCTCATCGCCGGTAATTTCTTGCATGCGACCCATACCAAGCATAGGTTGCATGCGTGGGATTAATCTATACAAGAATTAACCTACACAAATCGACATGCACGAGCGATTTCTTGGGAGATGACCTTGCCGTCCCATTGCTCCATAAAGCGTGGGTCTTTGCTTTACTAAATCCTTCTTAAGTACCCGCGTCGCGTCTTCCAGCGGCAAGTGTTTCCACTTGACCAAGTATTGGAGGAACTCCGACCTCCTTGTCTTCTTGAAAGCTTTATCAAGAATCATTTACGGAACTATTTCCATTTGCTCCTCGATCATTTCCAACAGCGTTGGAGTGTCCAAGACCGATGCGGATTTGGAGTATGCTTCTTCAACAAACTCCGTGGAAGACCTTATGAATCTTTAGGTGTCTTTGGCAATTCTAACTTGTAGGATTGATTACCTACTCTCTTGATTATTACGAAGGGTCCAGCCCACCTTGGAGCAAGCTTCTTGCAATTGCCAATCTGAGCCGCTGCTTCACCTTTATCTTGAGCCATACATCATCTCCAACTTTGAACTCTCATTTGTTCGATGCTTGTCGGCGATGCTCTTCGACGACTTCTTCTTTGCTAGCGGATAACCTCGAACTTCTTCCACGAGCTGCTGCATATCGGCCAACATCTGCTGCGAAACTTCTACTTTTGACGGGGTTGTGCCAAATGTAATGCGGAGTTAAACAGCGATAGCCATAATTGATCATAAATGGCGACATTTGGGATGATTCTGCTTGGTGCTATTGTATGCAAACTCCACCAAGTGAATAAATTCTTCCCACATACTTTGCTTATTCGGACATAGTTTCTTAGCATGTCTTCTAAGATCTGTTGGTCGCTCCGTCGGCCATCCGTCGAGGATGATCGCCCGTGCTCATGGATAGCTTGGTGCGAATCGTCGCAAAGAGGTCTTGCCAAAAGGCACTCATGAACCGGATCCACTGCCGGGAGATAATCTCCCTTGGCATGCCATGAAGCACGAAGATCTCTTTGGTGAAGAGCTTTCTTTGTATCCATAAATTTGTATCGTGGTCTGCAAGGCACAAAATGTGCCATCTTCGACAACTTGTCGACCACTACCATCAAGGCATCCTTGCCTCTCGGCATTCTTGGGAGTCTGTGATGAAGTCCATCTTTGATTACCTCCCCTTAGCGTTTGGCACGCTAATGGCTCTAATGCCCACGGAATTGAAGCTGCTCGCTTAGCCGTCTGGCGGCATAGTGACATTCCTTGATGTAGCGAGCTATTTGCTTCTTCATTCGGCCAATAATAGGCTGCTGCGCGCACTTTGAAATATGTTTTCATGAATCGCATGGCGGCTATTGGGCTGTTGTGCGTGTCATGGAGGATCAACTTCCTTACACGATGATTCGAGATGCGCGCAACTTGTTCTTATGGTATAACGAGGTTGCCTTCCTTCTTATAATGCTTGAAGGTCTCCCGCTCTTTATCTGTTCTAGCCTCCTTAGAGGCTTGTCCATACTTCCACGAAATCCACATCCATTGGCAAGGACTCTTCAATCTTCTTACCAAAGTCATTTGGAGGCGTCGAAATTGCATTGCAATGCACTCTAGTTGTCGGGGATGCCTTGAAAGCGCATCTGCTACCACATTGAGCTTCCCGGCTTGTAGACTATATCAAAGTCATATTCTTGAGGAACTCCATCCATCTCCGTTGCCTCAGATTGAGGTGTGGTTGCGTGAATACATATTGGAGGCTCGATGGTGGGTATCAATTGGAACTTCCTTCCCAAGAGATAGTGCCTCCATATTCTTAATGCCCGACAACCGCAAGCAATTCCGATCGTGCGTTGGGTGGCGGCGTCTCGGCGTCGTTCATCTTCACGGAATCATATGCTACCACACGCTCTTCTTGCATAAGCCTTTGCACTTTTGTAGCTATCTTACTGCATCTGTTGCTACAAGCTTATCTTTCTCGGGTCCGGCAAGGTCAAGGCAGGGGTGTCGTCGAGCTTCTTTCAACAATTCAAACCCCTTTTGGGCTTTCTTGTGCCAATGCTCTACCCAATCTTTCACCTTCTACGCCCTCGTCAGTGCATTAGCGGGGCTGCTATCTTAGCAAAGTTCTTCACGAACTTCTGTAGTACCACTGCTAGGCCAGAAAACTTACGACCTCGTGCACATTCTTGGCGCCGACCCTTTGAATCCTTTGCTTCAATCTTGGCGGGGTCCGTCGAGATGCCTTCTGCCGAGATCACATGACCAAGGTATTCCACCTTCTCTGTTGCGAAGTGGCGCCGACAACTTGGCGACCCTGGCTGGTGCCTCTTCAACTTCTCTAGCACCCTTCTCAAGTGTTGCCGCGTGCTCTTCAAGGGATCTGCTATACACCAAAATGTCATCAAAGAAAACAATCACAAAGGTGTCGGGAACTCCACGAAGATATCGTTCATGAGCCTCATGAGCGTTGCGGGGGGCATTTGATAAGCGAAAGGCATCTTTGTGAACTCATAATGCCCATCCGGCGTCACGAAGGCGGTCTTGTGGATATCCTCCTCCTTTATCCGTATCGATGATAAGCGACCTTAAGTCGATTTTTGGAAGATCTTTGCTCCTTGAAGCTGATCCATCAAGTAAATGCGATCTTGGAAGCGCATACTTGTTCTTAATGGTGTGCTTATTCAGCTGTCTATAGTCTATGCACATCCTCAAAGATCCATCCTTCTTCTTGACAAAAGAATGGGAGCTCCAAGCGGCGAGACACTAGGTCTAATGAAACCTAGGTCGGCAGCTCCACTAGCTTTGCTTCTTCAGCTCAGGCAACTCTGCGTTGTCATTCTATATGGAGCCTTGCTTGTTGGCTTTGTTCGGTTCGAGTGCTATCTGCTTTTCGACTCCCCTATAAGGAGGGCTGCTTGATCTCATCACGGAAAGAGATCGTGGAACTCCGTGATCAACTTAGCTATTTGCCTCGGCAACTTCTTTGAGCATCTTGTCTTCTTTGCTTCCTTCCAATTCGGCTCACTACTCTCAAGCTTGAAGATGTATGCTACTTGCTCACTCTTGATGCACTTGAGCAGTAGTTTAGAAGACATACTGCTTGCATGATGGGAACAACTTCTTTACTGTTATCTCAATGATCTTGCCGTCGGGTGTTGGGAAGGTCACCTTCCGCTTTCCACAATCAATAATGGCCCTGCTGGTCCAAGGTACTCCATACCTATTATCAAGTCGTACTTGCCAATGCCCATTACTTCTGCCCCATCACGGATCTTAATCCCGGCAAAGTCGATGTCAAAGTTGATTCTTTTACTGCGATGCGCCTTCTTGCTCCACTTGCTAAGACAAGCGGGCCTTGGCTTTGACTTTAATGGTTTCAACTTCAACATTTGAACCATTGCGGGAGATGCAAAGTTATGGCTACTTCGAATCTATCGGGGACTATAAATGACTTGGCCTTGGCCTTTCCCTTTGTGGAAATTACTTTATCTTGGCTCTCTGCTTGCTCTGTATCTATTGCGGCAAAGATATGACACTCACCACGAATGTAGTCGGCGGGCCTCCTCGCCGTCGTCGTCGATCAAAAGTGTCCCAATCTCCCAACTCTCGCTAATTTGCACTCATGACATATGGGCGGGTTCATTTGTTCTATGCTTTGGTGGAAACACACGAAGCAAAAGCTGCTTTTCTATGCACTCTGTCTCTTCTCCTTGGGCATGGCTGCGAGAAAGGATCGCCGCGGCTTTGGAGTAGTTTGACCCTTCTGTTTGTCTTTGAAAGATACACGCTTCTTCTCCTGCTTTGCTTCCCTTGATTGCCACTATATGGGGCTCTAGGCTGGTCTGGGGTGAAAGTTTGTTCTCGGGCTGGCGCCTTTCTTTGCCTTGCCTTTATCTTGGTATCTTGCTGCCTCGCCCGCTATTACGAGGTCTGTTCCTTGCAAACTTATTGCCTTGGACTCAAAAGCCCGATCTTTGTTCACCGGGTTTATTGCCCTTACAAGCTTGCGGATCTCCTCATTCGGACCTTCAATGTAGCTTTCCACTGCGTGCTTCTCTCCTAACTTTGGCACATCTGACCTTAGCCTCATAAATTCCTGTGTATTTTAAATCTTGACTTGTTGCCTTCTTTGCAACTTTGTAGAAGCTCTTTGCATCATCTTGGACTTGTGCTCTCTTGGGGCGTAATGGCGGCTTGAAGGCTTTAGCAAACTTCTTGAACGCAAGCATCTGCTTAAGCCATGAGCCTTGGCATAGCCCTTCCACCAAATGCGTCTTTGCTCCCCGGGTTATTTGTTGTTGCCACCACGCCTTTATCCTTATCCTTCATACCATAGGCATTGCCGTGATTGGCTCATCTCGTCAAGCCAAGCCTCGCCTCCATGCGACATTTGTTCTCGCTTTGAGAATTGCTTTCGAGCTTCTGGCCTTCAAACATTTCCCAATGCGAGTCTACTTTCTTACGGTAGTCGAGGAGGTTCTTGTGTCCCTTTGTCGTCCCTCCGGGTGGTTCCTCGCCTTTAAATGCGCTTTCGGACTTGGTTACGCTCTTCTTCTTCCTCGGAATCGGGTGCGAATCGAGCTTAGTCGGAGGGTCGAGTGGGGACCTTCCTCTCTTGCTCCTCTTCTTGTCTCTACGTTCTCCAGAGCTGATGCTTGCGGCGGTTGGCGTTACCACCGAACACTGCTCACAGCTTGTGCGGCTAGCAAAGCCTTTATCGCTTTCGAGGTCCGTCCTCATTTTGCGATATTTCTTCTTACGGGGTCATTTGTCCAAATTCTTCAAAGCGGGTTCCTTGCGGACGTGGCTGGGCGGCTCTGTTCCTCTGTAAGTTCCGCGGTTAATCGTTCTCTGGCGTTCGGGCCTCTAGCGCATACACAAGTGGTTTATATCTACATGGTTAGTTTTCCTTGCTTTCTTGCATTATTTATGTTTGTTGGCATGGTTGAGGGGACACAAAATATATCAACAAAACATTTATAGTGCAAAGAGAATGTTATATTTATATTTTATATTACACTAATACAAGAAATTGCAACTCTTGCTAATCATTTACGTTGATCTTGGGTAAGATGGATTATCCTCGGGAACTTTTTCACTTGGGCATTTCCCCTTTGAATGGCCCAAGTTCCTAGAACATTGGCTGGAGATCCACCCTGTAATGCTCTTGCTAAATCTTCTACTCTGCGGTGGGAGGTGTAAGGCTGCATCAGCGGCAGTCTTACTGCCTTTGTAAGGTATGGCGAAGTCGAAGGCGTCGAGTGCTACCGCTCTCTTCACGGGATTGCATACTTCGGTGTTAAGGGGTAACCGTGCATGCGGCGAATCACGAGAGTGCAATCAGCAGCGCTACTCCTTCCTCGCCTCACGGGGGTGAACTTGCGGTGGATAACCGCTATTCTTCCATCCATCGGCGGTGGCGGGTAATAAGCGTAGTGACACTGTCGTTCGCGAGGCGGGTCACCGGCCCTTTCGGTATCGGCTGCGTATGCGCTTCGAAATCATCAACCTCCACCGTGGTGAGCTCCTGTAGTCTCATTTGTTCTTTGAAGCCCTCACGAGGGTCGAATTCGCTGTCCTATCGGGGAGGTCTTTGCTGGGGACGAGCTTTGCCGTTAGGATGTTTGAGGTCGCATAAGCGGATCCCCATCTGTTCACGAAGAGCAAGGAACTCTTCCTCCGTCGGTAGCTTGTTCGATGCGCCTTATGCGCCTCCATAATGCACGATATTCTTTGTAGGCTTGGATGCCGGGTAAAAACTCTCCCGTGTAAGTGTCGGCTTCCCTTACTTGGAGGGGAAGTGGGACTCTCCTCGGAGCGATGAAGTCGTCCAAGTACGTTCTTGAGGGTTGGTGCAGCAACTCTTGGTCGATTACTCCCTTTCCACACTCAGGGAGGTTTTGAATGTCGCTTAGGAGTAGAAACTCCTCACCTTCCGGCGATAATGGGAGCTAGGCTTGTGATGCCTAACCGGGGGTGGGCGACTACGAGAGTCTGCCGGCTTCTTTGAAGTCTTGCCACTCTGCTACGCTTGTCGCCCGCTCCTCCGTGGGGTCGAGGCTTCGACATCGTCTTCCTCCTCCTCTTGATTCTGTTCATCAGGAGTCTTCTTCCTTCCCTTCTGCTCCTGTTCATCTTGTGTGAGGGCCGTTGTTCTCTTTGCTATGGCTAATGGGTCCCCGTCCATGGGGGAATGGAGGTTTCCCCACGGTGTTCTCGACGCGGTGGGTGAGAAAGATTGCGAGGCGGTGTTGAAAAGAAGTACTTGGTCTGTGTGGCCGATTAGGACCATTGGCTCAGGTGTGCGGTGCGCTTTGTTTGTGAGGTATTTGGCGATGTTAGGGACATCGTCTATCTTTGCCTGCGAGGGGCTGTCTAGGAACAAAATATCCTACACAAGGGGAGTTGCACTAGCGGCTGGTTCTACCCTAGCTTGAAACTTCGGTCGGGACTCTACTATAAAATTTGGGGGTCGCGTGCAAGGTTGCTGGGCGTCTACCTCCTTCACGAAGATCACGGAAGATTTGGTCGGCGTCGGCCTGGCATATGCTTTATATTTGTACCATCGTGGAAATCGAGAAGTTGCCATTGATTAATTGCGAGAAGAGGGTAACAAGCGGTTGCAAGGCGCCTCGGGGAGTTGGGAAATCGGCTAGAAGGGGGGAGCAGATTTGTAGGGTGCTATCGAGAAATGGCGGGTCTATTTATAGAAAAGGGGAAACCCTAATTTTTGGATGACTTGAAAATTTCCTAGGATTGGGTAATTCTAACTTATCGAGGTTAAAATAGGAGTTTGAGGACTATAGGAGATGCTTGAACAAGGCTAGGTTACCTAAAAGATGCTATCACGATAGGTTGAAGGTGACTTTGACAAGTCTGGTGAAGAAATGGTAAGAGGTCTCCACGACTTGCGCCTCGCTTCAAAACTAACTTTTTGTTTTGCGACCCGGCGGCGTTGTGAGACATCGATCTCATTCGATCAAAGATGTCAACTTGGGTAAACTAATGGTGTAAGGGTGATGGGCTCATCAATTTTAGGCGAGAATCGACCCCTTATTTGGTCAATTTGGGCTGTTTTGGTCAAGCTTGGCGAGGTCTCCACGACTGCGCCTCGCTTCAATACTAACTTTTTGTTTTTGCGACGGGCGCGGTGTGAGACATCATGTCTCTCGGCTCCCCAAATGTCCTATTTCCTTTGAAATAAAAGCTAAAACTTATTAATTTGCTCTAATTAACCAAGTTTATGTCATCAAGGTACACAAAATTGGTCTATATTACAAAATTTTTAATTATTTACAACAAAAGTTTCTAAGGCGTTCTCCCTTAATGCGGTCATAAGACTCATGTCTTGTCGCATTAAGGTTACCGCTTTGGCGTGGATAGTCTTGGCTGTTGAATCTTCAAAATGTTGCACTATCTTTGCCTCAACCGCCTCTTGCATTGCCCCGGCGCCTCGTCAGAGTGACTCTAAAAGTACATTACGTAGGCTGCATCACTTCACGCACCAGCCCAGAAGCGAAGGGGCCGCGGGGATTAGGAGACCCGAAGGCTGCTTATTTGGAAGTGTCTAATCTCCCTTAGCGCTCTTCTCTCCACCTCTTTCCTATCGGCTTTCTTCTGGGTGGCGGCTTGGGAACCTTGGGCCCGGTGGTGGCGGCCTTAAGGTTTCTTTGCCGTTGGTCGCCCTCCCTCGATGAACCTAACCACTTTTTTTTCTTCATAATATTTGTTGTAGGCCTCCCATTTCTTCATGTAGGCCTCGTGCTCTCTCATCTTCCTCTCGTAGATCTTCACCCTGTCGGTGACGTAGGCTTCCCGGGCGGGTCGTGGTTGCTTCTTTGTATCCCATGCGGGTATTTTCGGGGGCTTACGCACTTGGTCTTCTTTGGGGTTGCTTTCAGTCTTGCATTTTGCTTTCGGGTACCTCTGCTTTCGTCGCTGGGTGCTTGGAAGAGCTTCCACCTGCAGCATTAGGGTCGAAGTCCTCCTCAGAAGAGTCGTCGGAGGGGTTTGGGGGTTCGTCAGGTTGCCGCTCCTTGATGATGATGTTGGGGTTCGGCGTCTTCCTTGGCGGGCGATCCGCCGTTCTCCTTATACCCGACCACGAACTTCCCTTTTGCTTTCTTCTTCTCTTCTGCTGCCTTTTGTTCCTCTTCCTTCCTTTTCCTCTTTTTGTCTTCCCTTCTCTTACGGCATTTCGTGCTTTTCGATGAACCTTCTAAGGTGCGCTACCTCCGTGGCTCCGGACACATCACTGCTCATCTGCTTTCGAGGATTTCCGTGGGTCGCGTCCAGATGGTCTGCTTGTTCCTCTTCTTTGGATCTCCCGCTCTATTTCTTCATACACCTCCCTCGTCTCCTCGTCCATGGAGTTGGTGATGTGGCCTCGTCTGCTTTCTGCCTGGCTGGTTGAAGCCCTCAATCAGATCGGACGTGTCTTGCTCCTCGTCCGAAGGCGAACGTCCCCCTCTCGCGAGCCTCTCACGAAGCATCTTCCGAATGATCTCCGCCTCAGTGGCGCTGGTGGCTTCGCCTGGGCGACGCTTCCTTGCGGTCTGTTTGGTTCGGGCCATGCTTTACGGATCGTCAATCGGATAAAAGCGCCGAGAGATCGCCTAAGTTGGGAAGAAGCGGATTTCTAGGGCTTGGCCGAAAAAATGAGGGGGTTCTACATCTATTTATAGCTTGTGGAATTTTAGGTCAAAACTCAAGTTGCTCTGTTTAACATGCTAAGGCACCAACTTATCTAAAACTTATACTTATTTCAGACTTTTCCTACCTATTGGTCTCACAGCTTGCGCCTCGTTCCAATACTAATGTTTAGTTTTGCGACCAGGCGCGAGCTGTGAGATCTCATACGTTTCTAGGGTTTTTAGATAATCAAAACATGCTATTCTAACTAATTCCTACCTTAGAATTAGCCTTACCACATTATTTTTCACAAATTCCTCATGTTTTGGTGTTTTTGACTCGATGTCTCACAGCTTGCGCCTCGCTTCAAAACAAAAATTTAGTTCTGCGACCAGGCGCGAGCTGTGAGACCACCTCACTTGGAAAATTTTTGGCTCATTCTTTTTAATCTTGTTAAATTCCAATTCACTTAATTGTTACTAGCTTAGCATAAACTACAAAGGTGAGAAAAAATCTTCCCACTTTTCGAGGCTTGAGGATCCTATCAAGTTAGTACTACTGGAACATGGTCAGTGCTTTGCTCTTGGTCTCCAAGAACATTGCTCGATACCAACTGTGGCGTCCCCTACTCATTATCACGATTGCACTCTCAGGTATACAAGCGAGGGAGTTCTTCCCCACACCAGCTCCATCGCGTCTGGGGCCCTCCACATATCTTTGCCCGTGCTTGAGTCCCAGTGGGAAGAGTGAAGGTGTCATTCTACCCTGTCTCCCTCAGGGCCTACCTAGCTGCGGAAGCGTGAACATACATGTCAGTAGCACATACATCAACATCATGTGACCATCTCGAAGGATGGTCCTCCACATATCTGCATAGACAAAGATCAGCACATCACATAGGGAATCCTACCCAAGGCTCAGACTCAAGGGGAGGACTGACGGCTTGGGTCTCCAGAGTTCATTGCAGACAGAATTCATGGCAATGGATTTGGCTAGCATAAGAACATGGCATTGGGTTGTCCACTCCATCCGCCCCTCCTGTGCACACTTTGCAGAGTAGGCTGAAAAGTGTTGGGACCTGACTGTAGCCCGCCGGATGCATAGCCGAAGGGGCTATTCCTGGGCCTCATCCTCCCAGTTCCGATGGGGCAGGTAGGGATCACTCCCTCCAGAGATCTACATGCTAACTCAAGGTGACTAGAGGGCCACTGCCCGTATTCGGTGAACCCAGCGGAAAGTGTACACCACTTCCGCAATTGTCGAGCCCATGCCTTACCCGCACTCAGTGGTAAGCCATTAGACCTAGTCACAATGATCCCCGGTAGGCTTTACACACCAGGGGGATCGTTCAAGAGTCAGGACATGAACCTCCTTCTTAGCCAGTCTGGCCCCTTCACCCACAACCAGGTGTGGCTCTTGTACACAGGCCGAATCTACAGTGTGCTAGAGAGGCTACTCTAGGAGCATCAACTACAAGCTTTAGGGTCTCTACCCCCCTTCCCAATACAAGGAGTTCACAGAAATACATCATCCAAATACATCACAGAAGAACTGAAGAACTAGATCTAATCATAGAGTTAGGTTCTTTAGTTAGTGTCAGAAACTCTAAGATCTAGATAGCTACTATGGGCAATTTAATAGTCTAAACCTCTTGATTCTATGACTAGAAGGCGGTTTAAGCTATTAAATTGACCAAACTCTGATCCTTGAGTGGCTCCTCGACTGAGTTCAACCATCCTGCCGAAGGTGATCAATTGGAGGAACTGATGGCATAATTCGCTCGAGGCGGCGTCACGGGAGGCGGTTTTGGCTCCGGGGGGCAGCCAAAACCGAGCTCTAAAACCCTAAGGACTAAAAAAACTAGCAAGCTAGGGTTTTCCTACCCTAAATAGACATGGGGTTTAGGCTAGGGTTTCCAATTACCCAATTTGGCATGTGGGATAATTGAAAGGCCCCACTTGCCTTTAATGGCTAGGTGGCAAAATATGCCAACATGGAAAGGTGTGCCCTCATTAATGTGCACATGTGCACATTAATAATATATGAACACTCCTAGCAAGTTGCCCCTAGGGCTACTTACTACGGCTATCCGTTGGCATTACCGCGTCGGTCGAAGTAAGTGGTAATCTGGCGTGGCGGGGCGATACGATATCGTCTTGGGACCGTATCTTTGTCTTTGGAACGTCACATGTATGACGGAGCGTCGTATATTTGGTGGGGAGCGTCATAGGTAACAATTCGTTCAGTTGGCAATGCTGACAAAATCTGTCCTCACGTGCTTCCCGAATCCATTTGCCTGTCTCAATTTTGAGGCAATGTGCACCTCTGCGAATTGAAGCTATCAGTCTGCCTTTTTTCATGGGCAAATGTGTACGTAGGTAGCGCTATGAAGTAGAATGGATATGATGCTTCTCTCAAAGGGAGGTGGAGGAAAAGGAGAAAATTTTATGGCATGCCACATGAGAACACATGACATGCCATATGTTCATGTGTTCACATGTGGGCAAACAGGAATGCAAACATCTTTATTCTCGTGCAACTCCATTCATCCTTACTTCTAGCGGATGACATTTAGATATTCTTGGTGAGTATAAATAATATCAGAACAGGAGATACATATGCTATCGAGGTACATATGCTATTGTGCCAATGCTGGTTGTTGGTAGGTCTTCCACCATTTTGTGATCTATTCCTTCAATTTCACATACCAACCTCCATATCCATACCCTTAAAAATTGAATGAAAAGGTGTCTATATACACACATTTTGCCTATGTTCGATGGCTCAACTAACATATTTTAGAAAGAGCATAAAAGCTAGGCACGCCATGCACACGTATCCTAAAAGAAACAAAAATTGTCCGATATGATATGATACAAGAGACAGGGCGGTATGTTCTATGGAATATGGGACACAACAGCAAGATCAACGGCCAGGAGGAGGCCACGAGGCGTAATTAATATTCCAGTATGGAAAGAGAAGGTAGAGAATTAATGGCAAAATTCAAAACGGAGGTGGGTTGTTGAGAGCGATTTAAGACGGAAAAAAAGGTGCAGAAGCTCTGCGTTTCGTTGAATAGAGAGGAGAGATCGCTCGCCAAAACGCTGCATTTGGGCGCTGCTGAAATGGGAGGCTACACAGACGCAGAGCAAGCTGCAAAATCTCCCCCTAAAAAACGAGCAACCGCCTTAGATCTTCTCTCTGCTCTTCTTCGAGTCCTTGCATTGCTGGTCTGTGTTTTGCTCGTTGCCTTGCTTGTTTCTACCCATCAAACTATAAATCTTCCCGGCGGTATTTCTCTTGAAGCTAAATATGACAACACTAAAGCTCCCGTGTAAGTTCTGTGCTTTCTTTCACATTTTGTGTTTGGTCTCTTATGGGTTTCAGTGTAGCAGTTTTTTTCTGTTTTGATCTTTCACATTTTGTTGGGTTTCGGTGTAGCAGGCTCATGAACTGTGCTTTCTTTCTATAACTTAACTTAATATTTCACATTTTGTGTTTGGTCTGTAAGTAGTATTTATTTCTGTTTTGATCTTTGACATTTTGTTGGGTTCCTGTGTAGCAGGCTTATGAAGGTCTGATATTTGTTTCTCTTGTTTAAACCATCTAGACAATTTCTAAGCCATTTTCACTCTTGTGCTCTTTCTTCTTCTTTGATTTCAAGCTTTACTTAATCCTTTCTCTTGCAGAGTCCTCGTTGCTGTAGATTCGGTCTGTGCCGCATACGCTCTAATCCTTGCACTCCTTTCCATCTTTTCAATCTGCACAAAACGAAGCATTTTCCAAAACACCATCTTTGCTTGGTTGATATTCCTAACAGATCAGGTATGCATATCATAAACCCAACTCGGATTTCCCATTTCGTCATCTGACAAAAAACCACGGGCTATTTTTTTCAACAGATCTTCACCTACGTCTTGCTAGGGGCTGCCGCCGCTGCAGCAGAGGTGGGTTACATAGCCAAAAAGGGCGAAGAAAAGGTTCACTGGACAGAAGGATGTTCGGTTTTCAAACGTTTTTGCGATCGATACTCTGGTGCAGTGATCGTTTCCTTCATCGCAGTGCTGGTTTTTGCAAATTCCGCAGCAATTTCTGCTTTCTATCTTTTCCGAAGATATAAGCCTGTTAGCTAAACTTTAATGTATATCCAGCAACGCTGGAATGTGCAGTGATATTTAATCGATGTCCTATTTCAATCTGTCTTTCCATTCATTGACGCGTCGGACTCGGAATGCATTAACTACTCTACGTACTGCTAGCCCAAATACAAATTTTTAAAATATTGTGAAATTGTCTATCATATTTTCATTATAAAATAGCCTATATATTAAAGCATGAATTACAGATTATGCAACATATGGAAAATCAACTAATGATATTAGTAGCCTCAATTCCCTCAAAGATATTGCAAGCACATCAAAAACAACTTTTACAGTTATTACAAGAATAGTGTTCATGCATGGGAAGTTTATTACAATAGTGTTCATGCATGGGAAGTCTTTCGCCATTAGGGGAGACGCACCGTTATTTGCGCAAGGCCCTAAACTGGATGCGCAGGAGCCCTGCGTTTGTGATCTAGAGGCTCTTCGTTTGCCCTCTTGATGCCCGATATTTGTTGCCCGACCAAGAGGACCTTCCCGCGCCCAAAGCCACTGATTGCGCACCTGCTTTCTATCAAATGCGCACCTTGTTCCAGCCATGGCAACGGTGCTTTTCTTCACTTTGCAAGCAGTTCTGATCAATCTGCATGGATGGGCAACTACTTTTTGCATCCCAGAAGTTTGAATGCATGCATTAACACATCCAATTGGCGCTCAAATTCATTTTGGCCCATATTAACTTCTGATTTGCATTCAAATTTTGAACCAGCCTGCCATAATTTTGTCTTAAACAAGATTGAACGCCCAAGATGGCTTCATTGCAGTTAGCCACCACCTTGCAGGGCATTGAGCATGGCTAAGAAGAGACCAGCTGATGGCCAAGCACAGAGATCTGCAATTGCAGGGGGATCTAAACGTGTTACAGCCAAGAAGAAACCAAAGAGGATGAAGATCAGAGAAGGGAATAACAGGAATGAAGGGACGTATCTTAGAATGGAGAGAGGTAAATGGAGTGAGGATGACATGAAGAGGGCACTTGACCTTATTGAGAGGAATGAGATGAGCATAAGAAGAGCAGGCAGAGAATTTGGTATCCCCGAGTCTACAATTAGAAGTTCGCATTATGGTAGAGTGAACGGAAAGCAAGGTAAGCATCCTGTAGCCATGACAGTGGAAGAAGAATCTGACTTGGTAGAATGGACATTAGAGAGGGCAGATCAGGGGATGCCTTTAACTTTAGATATGTTGAAGCAGTTTGTGGCTGAAATATGTCTTGATGGACCAAGTCCATTTAGGGATGGAGTTCCAGGACACAAGTGGTGGAAGCTTTTCAAAGGGAGGCATCCAGAGATAGCAATAAGGTCTGCTGAGACATTAGATTCTGCCAGGGCCAGAGCACTAACAAATGCAACTCTAGCTAAGTTCTATGATGAATTTGAGAAGGTGTTGGATGAGTTCAAGTTTCCACCATCCAGGATTTGGAATGCTGACGAAACTGGTGTCCAAGCTGGTAAGGTTTCTTGAATGAAGGTTATTGCCGAGAAAGGAAAGAGGAACGTGCATGAAGTTGTGATGAGAAATAGAGAATGGGTGACAGTACTTACATGTGTTAATGCAGATGGCTTTCCACTTCCTAGTCTTTACATCTTCAAGGGAGAGAGGATGAGAGGTGACTATGTATCAAGATGTGAACCAGGCGCTGTGATGGCTTGTCAGGGTGAAGCTTGGATGACAAAAGAGCTTTTTAAAAGTTGGCTAGTTGATCATTTCTGCAAGAAAGTACCAGGAGGTTGCAGCCCTAGTACACCACATTTGCTAGTGCTTGATGGCCACAATTCGCATGTGGATCTTGACACTATACTAGCAGCCAAGGAATTAGGAGTGCACCTATTTGTCTTGCCACCTCACACTTCACATAAGTTGGAGCCCTTGGACGTGTCAGTATTTGGCCCATTCAAGAAGTGCTTCAAGAAGCAAAGAGCAATTTATATGTTGAAAAACCGTTATGCTGAACCAAGCAAGCAAGATCTAGCCATAATTATATACAAAGCCTTGAAGTCATCCATGACAATGCAAAACATCCTATCTGGTTTTAGAGCTACAGGTTTAGTGCCCTTTGTGAAGGGCAAAGTGACACCACAAGCTGAAGCAATTGGAGATGATGGTAGGGAAGTGGAGTTGCAACCTTGGGAGCATGGAGAATACAATCCAAATGATGCTGAAAATGAAGGTGCAGCAGCCCCTGATGCTATTTTAGGGTTAACCCGGGTTTAACTTGGGGACAAGAGGGACAATTATAAGAATAGACAAATTATGCAAGACCTTGCTTTAGCGCTCTTTTTGGGTTGCAAGGACTTCTCATTGCAACATGATCTTGATTGTTAGAACAATGTATTGTATCTTAAAAATATATTCGCACACATATCTCACAACTTTTGTTGATATGAAAATGGTGTCATGCTGGCAACAAATATGAAGTAAATTAAATAGATATATCAAGTTCATATAGCATTTCAGCCCAACCACAATTGCTATTTACAATTTACAACTAACTTACAATTTGTCACTCCCAGTTTGTCCTTTATATTAGCAGAAGGTTGTGTTGGATACACTTTATTGCATTGGAAGGATTTGCATGCATGAGATCTTGTTTATTAAAGTATTTCAACCTCTTAAATAAATCTGCGTTCTAGTATAGATATTTGTGAATGTTCAAATAAACAAACAAATGTTCTTCCATGACAAACAAATTTGTGTCATACTATATACATTTGTGGATGCTCTTTTGTGTTTATGACGAAGAGGGTATCCCCTGTACTATTAAGGCTTGGGCTTTTACAAGGATATAGCATATTGGTCATATTACAAATCTTGAAGCAACAATAGTTGCTTACAATATAAATGCCACATCCCGATTTCTATGGTTTCTGAAGTACATCCAACTATAAATGAGCATCCAACGTTTGTATTCGAACTTGCTGCACATTAAATATATAACACTCACACAAAGATTTAAATATTCACTTCTAATATACTGTATCTACTGCTGCAGCAGATGGAAAAAAGAAGTTTATGTTAACAGAATTGTCCCTAAATTCTTGAACAAAGCCTCACCAAACTAAGCTTCATTAACCTAGTATACAACATTCCATTATGCTGCTCATGTGGATGCATGCTAGCATGTTCAAATTGTCATGCATGTCTGGAATCTTTCAAACTATGGCAAAAAAATCTCCAGTCTCTTTAACTATACCAAAATAACATGTACTCTTTAACTGCAGCCCCTCACTTGTAATAATTAACCTGTAGCAAAGAACATGCAACATGAGGAGCAACAACCTGCAGAGTAACAGCAAAGCAGCAAATCAGCAAATCAGCAAATCAACAAACCTGCAGATCAGCAAACAGTAACAGCAAATCAGCAAACCTGCAGATCAGCAAATGAAAAGCAAATAAAAATTGATATCATTATAGTAACAAGGATATATCATCGTGAAAACAAAATTACCTTTCTTGGTCTTAATCTTAATCATTATATGCTGGACGCTTCCCTTTGGCCTCTGCAAAATGTTCAAACAGTTAGCTTATTCATCAAAAGACAGTTGTTGCAAAGATATTACTTACGAGAATTCACGAACTCATCAAACTTTGTCTTGTCACTTTTAGCCAATGCATATTTGTTATTAGAAGAACTGAATTTTAAATTGGCAAGGGAAATCACACTTTCTAACTCTATGATTTGGTTCTCCAACAAGTCATATGTGTACCATTGACGGGAATCTCCAGCCACCTGATCACAAACTTTATACCAAGCCATGTTCACCTCGACAAGATAAGATGGCCTATTCGCCAAGTCAACAGGCTCACATGTCTCTTTCCATGACCTACTAATCTTCTTCCTCATGCTGAGCACCCGACCAATATACCAAGCAGACTTCAAGGTCTTCTGGTCTTTCTTCTCAAGCCTTGCACTTCTTCTATTTCTCTCTTGTCCTACTTCAATTTCAAAGTAGACAGCTGCATCACTGCCTATACCTAAGCTCGTTCGTGCATCAATCTCAGTAGACTCTTCACTTTTCAAAAACCTAGATTTAACCTTGGTCAATCTGTCCTTTGATAGCCATGGATTGCCATTGAGTTGACTTACTAATGTGCTCTTGCAAATAGCATTCCCATCCATTATCACATGATGTTGCACCTTATGCTTTAATCCTTCTGCATAGTCTACCATCTCGTCAAATACATGTCTCAATTGGGATTGATCAGCTGCAACCTCGTCATCCTCGATGCTTAGGCATGTGGCAGCTCATACTCATCACACTCGTCAATGGTTGGACTTGCATCAGCCACTTCATTTTGCTGTTGGTATATGGTCTTCCAATCACTCAGTGATTAGCTGCCTGAGGTCTTTCATTCCTCGGTCCTTAGTGGATAAGTTTCTTTTCAAATGGATGGTGCATCCCAGTGTTGTTTCCGTACGGGTACGGTACCTTTCAAGTACTTAGCATACCGTACCAGAGGTACGGTACGTACGGAATGAAAAATGAAATGTTTATGCTTCAAAGTTTTGGAGTTTTCAACACAAGTACGGTAAGTATTTTAAAGGTACGGTACGTATTTTATAGGTATTTTACAGGTACTGTAAGTATTTTACAAGTATTTTATAGGTACGGTACGTATTTTATAGGTACGGTAACAACACTTTTTAACGTACTGGTTTTTTTTTTCGGTACGTTAAAAACTCAGAGGTACGTTACGAGGTATGATACGTAAAATACTTACAGTACCGTACAGGTATGGTAAGTACGTTACAACACTGGTGCATCCTTTGATGAAAGGAGGAACTTCTTGCTACATCAAAAAACTCACAAAAGTTTATGAGAAATGTCCAGAATTTAGCATGAGGACAATTTTGCTTATTGATCCTTACAGGTACGTGAATTTTAAGAATAATGCAGATTCCTGCATCACACCAAGGTCCTTCATGCCTGACATAAATGACGGTGATTACCTGTTGAAGACTATGGTACCTTACTTGGAGAAGCTAACAACAGAAGTGAACGTAATTGCTTATGTACAGAGGTCTGTGCATTTTCAAAATCAGTATGATGAGAAAGCAACAAAAGTGTTGGAGTTACTAAAGACCATGGACTTGTCCTAAACTGTTGTATGTTTTTTTAATATTAAATCCCTTTTTTATTGTAATTTGGTATTTATCAACACCACAAACGTTTAAAGAACTTTATAATTCTCTGGTGTGCAGTTCAAGTTATAATGGGCTCAAATATCCTGCATGCTTTGGCCACAAAATATCGTCAAAACAGCAACCCCAAAATTAGCACAAACCTAACACAAAGTTAGCAATATCTCACATGCATATATCACAAAATTCGTGCACATATATAAATAGTTTTTTGCTGCTTCATTGAAGAGTGTGGATAGAGATTAGATGATGAAAAGTTATGGCTCTGGCTTGTAATCTTCAATTACAGGCCAGAGTGTCATGATCTTTCAAAATGTAATCCTCGTCCACCCTTTTTTTAGTAATGGGCTCAAATATCCCACATGCATTCAATGTTCCACATGTTACCAAATCAACAATTGCCAAATCAACAAATGCCAAATGAATGGATTATGTTAAGGCATATTGTGTACCTATGCATATTGTGTTTGGTAAAGCGTGAGTCAATAATTTTTAAGTCAACAAGTGTGAATCACCCTCAAGCATTTGGTAAAGCATAAGTCAACAATTTTGACCTATGCTATTCTATGCATTATGTTAAGGCATAAATTGTATAAGTCAACAACTTTCAAGTCAAGAAGTGTGAATCACCCCCAACCAAATGTTTGACTTTTATTGACCAACATCTTTGGTAAAGCGTAAGTCAACAATTTTCAAGTCGACAAGTATGAATCACCCCTAAGCTAAAGTTTTACTTTCATTGACCAACATGTTTCGTAAAGCGTGAGTCAACAATTTTCAAGTCAACAAGTGTGAATCACCCCAAGCATTTGGTAAAGCGTAAGTCAACAATTGTGACCTATGCTATTCTATGCATTATGTTAAGGCATATTGTATAAGACAACAATTTTCAAGTCAACAAGTGTGAATCACCCCCTTTGTTACATGTTTGACTTTCATTGACCAACATGTTTGGTGAAGCATAAGTCAACAATTTTGAAGTCAACAAGCAATTTACACTAACTAATTATAATTACAATTACTAAACAAGTGCCAAGCCAACATAAGATGATTGGTGTCCAAAAAAGAATGGCCATTTCAGGATAGATATTTTTTTTTTAATGTTTTAGAAAATAAAATTATGGACATTTCGAGGTAATTATATTTCACTTCGTATCCTACTAAATCATTACGATTAAGATACTAATGATACGAAAATCCTAAAAAGAAGCCTACGAAATTAATTTCACGCCAACCTTTATAGGCTATGGTCGTGAGGGAGAAGCATCGTCCAATTCTCCCAAACAGAATGCCGAAGCGCTGTCGCTCCCCCTCCCACTCTGCTTCCCCTACCCCTGGCCCTTCCAAGCGCCGGTCCTTGCTTTCCTTACATTTGGCACAGGTCCTCGCGAGTTATGGCATAGGTTCTTGGACAATGCCTTTGCAGGAGCCCAATTTTGTTGAGACCAATTCTGTCGAGACCAATTCTTTTGAGAGCCCCGAGCAGCAGCCTGAGTACAGCAGCTCCGATTCCAGCAGGTCTGAAGACTCTCTTTCTGAGCTTTCAGAAGAGGTGGATTCTTCACAATTCGATTCCTCTGACGTGGATTCTTCGGAGGAGCAGTATGATTCAGAAGATGAGGTTTGGAGCGAACATAAGACGACCAGCGAAGAAGAGGACCCGGATGAAGAAGAAGAAGAAATTTTTCTTGAATTTCAAAATTGGCTGGAGAGTAAGTCGCATGCAATTTCAATTTTTGGTTTCTTTCCCATGAGCTTTCTAACTTTTTGAACTTTTCTTACAGATGAAGCTTGAAGTCCCGCCAGCTCATGAAGACACGTTTTTTTTTTTTTTTTTTTTTGATCAAGTTCTTCAGAAACAGGCCTTTTGTGCCTTTGTAATTTTTTTAAAAACATATGCTATAGGCCTTAGTGCCTTTCTTTGTAATGACCCTTCTGTGAAACAGGCCTTAGTGCCTTTGAAGGTTGTGCCGACCCTACTGTAACACAGGCCTTAGTGCCTATTGTAATATATGATGGCCTTGTGCCTTTCTGAAAATTTCTAATTTTATTTTCTGTTTTAATCAATTGGTTTTGTAATACCTTTTTATTATGCCTTCAGTTTAATCCAGGCCTTAGTGCCTTTAATTGTAATGGCCTTGTGCCGACTGTAATCCAGGCCTTGTGCCTTCTGTAATCCAGGCCTTAGTGCCTTCTTTAATGTGGATGATGGCCTTGTGCCTTTCTGTAAATTTGTGGTTTTGTTATACCTTGTGCCTTGTGTAAATTTGTGCCGTGTGCCTTTTTCTAATTCTGTTGTACTTACATGTTTTACCTTGGTTTTGTTATACCTTGTACTTAGATGTTTTACCTTGTAAATTGGCCTCAGTGCCCTGTCTGTATACCATCAATTTAAAATACTATAAAACACCAACAATTGAAATTGATTGAAATTTGGAATTCATTCAACATTCGAGTACAAAATTCTGTAACTGAAGCATCAAAAATGAGAATGCAACAGAAACTTCTTTATATTCATAAAAGTACCTATGCAGTACCCTTTACACAATTGCTCTTTCCACTATTCCAACAACGTGGGAAGCCTCTCTAGAATATCTTGTTCTTCTTTGGCACTAACAGTGTAAACCACTCCCCGCTTAACAACGTGCTTTGCTTGAACCAACCTGACTTTGTTCTTTGCAACTTGAGTGGCATAAACAATTGCTTTATTTCCTCTACAAAACTTGTAGCTGGATTTACAATTCACCAACTTCTCATAGTATGTCCCTTCTATGACCTCATCCCCTTTCACAAACTTCTGCCCTTGCATATCTACAAAGTCTTCTAACACCAAGTACTTAGCTTTGGTACATAGGATAAGGTAGAATTTCACATTCTCGTGATTGTTATTTGGAGCCACCTTTGCAAAGACATCACCTATAGATACTTGCATGCTACATAAGTCATTTATTTGCCAATATATGCTTCTTCTCCTTCATCATGTACTTCTTCTTCAATAATAGCTTTGATGGGAACGTACCACAACTAGTTCAAACTTCTTAGTATATGATACATTGGGGCAAGATTCCCAATTCAAATCTAAACAATATGTGCAAAAGCAAGAGAGGTTTCTGACCTGTAAATGTGTCATGTGATTTGAACACCCATGGAAACAATGAAGGTTTCTAGATCCTTCAATAGGACTGCTTTCCACTGATTTTTTCTGTCCACTTGTCCTATTTCAACCTCCCAAAAAGTTCTACTTACAGTTTGAATCTTCTTTTTATATGTTGTGGGTCTTTCTTTGTTGACATGTCTTTGCTTTAGTCATTCCACCACCTCGTGTGCATTGGTCATCTTGCTGCCCTTCAACTGTGCTGCTCTCAAAGCCCTCTTCCTGTCAGTAATACGCTTGCTGCTCTCTTTTTGTTTGGGTCCCATAGGCCAATTGGTCTCCGTGGACGCTAAAAACCTATTCTATTCTATTCTATTCTATTCTATTCTTTATTACTGCTCCTGCACCATCATGTTCTCCCTTCCCATGGCCAGAGCACCAAAAGTTCCACATCATGTCTAAACCTGTTAAAGATTGAATCTAGCATCAAAGTAAAATGTTTTTTTACCTTTGAATTGTGAGGCTACACCATCTGAGAAGACATAATGCGTCTTCAAAGTGATTTCCTTCTCTTGCATCCAATGATTGTGTAAGAGAAAGCAATGCTGCACAAACAAAGAATCATGTTTTCTGTCATCAGATATATAAAAATGTTCTTCCTTGATCATTTCTTGTGTCTCAGAATCCCTTCTATATGTGAGGTGCACAAGAATAGTGATCTGCTCATTATGCCAATGCTTGGACTGGACTTCATTCTGCTCCTTGAAAGAGTAATTCTCTGCAAGGTCAACCACTGATACAATAGTATCATCAGCAAACCTGTTCAGTAGTTGTCTAAACATGGCTTGCTGCCATTTATACCTGAAATTATGTGTCACAAACTCCTTTGCTTTAGATATGAAGGTTTCCATCAAAACATTGGGTGAAGTCTGTAAATATTGATGCTCAATTCTTTTTTTGGGTTTGTCATTTTTATCCTTACCAATTTCAATGTAGCCTATGTTCTCCCAAGTGATTTTTGAGGTACTGTCCTTTGTTTCTTCTTTTGGACACCTTTCCATTTTGTCCACACCACATTTGATGCAAGTTCCTGACAAGCATGCTTCATTGTGCCACTCCTCACCTTTAGGCTTTGGGCAAACCATGTCACTGTTAGACTGCCAAACATGTCTTGCTGCATTGCACCCTATTTGGCTTGTCGTACGGTCACATATCTTTCACTCACAGGTGCAATCTGCACCGTGCACCATGGACCTTTTCCTCATGTTCTTCACCCCTTCCCTCAGCATGGACATCCTCTCATGATAAACGCAACAACAGGTATTGAATTCAGATAGCTTTACAACAAAGTAAGGCTTTAATTTCTCGAAGGCTCTCTGCTTAATTTGAACATCTGGATTGTCTTGCTTGAAACTAGTGAAGAATTCTGTCTGCAGAATAAGAATAGAAAACTACTTAGTAAATGCTAATGCTAATACCACTAAAATTTGCCCATCCTGCTCTTATTGTCATCAGTTCCATGACAAATTCAGAACAATTGTACCATAAGCTAAGCTGGATTGATAATAGACATTATAAAATCAAGATTTAGCACACAATACATCAAACTCACCTTCTCAAGCACCTCTGTCCAGAATGAGATATTTTTGTCTTAAGAGCAACAGATTGTAAGGGTCTCGTATTCCTTACTCCACAGTCAGATAGTATACCAATATGAGGTCCTAAAATAAAGTCCACAACATTGGAAGGAGGTCAAATGCTACCTGCATCAAATCAAAAATATCTAAAGGAAACTCATTCATTAAGGTGTCTATATTTATCATGTTAATATGGTAATATGGACCAATGGCATTATGCAATCAGGCCAACTATAGGAGCGCTGTAGTAAATTTTGTTAATATATATGCCCCATGATTAACCAATTGACATTTGTAATAGCACGGACACATGAAACAACAATATAAGAAGAGCATAGTAAGCCAATTACTATACGTAATTCAAAAATCCATCGGCTCCCCAAAAGGGTTTTCAAGAGAAAAACCTTGACAATAATAAGCTTATTGAGGAGTATATACAAAGTATGATAGAAGTGTGTTGGGGGTTGGTACAAATGGGCTTGTTTCTCCATGATATAAAATGCTAGTGCCTGTAGGCGTCTGCAAAAGCACATATAGTGGCTAATTAGGTCTAATCAATCAAACCACTTAATTTGCTCTAAAATTTGAAGAGTATGGTGCTCATCTTAAACCACTCCCATCTGACAACACCCATAAATCCTATTTTCACGTGGCTCATTACCACTATCGGCCTATTTCAATTGGTTTCAATTCTAAGATGATATGCGCATGTTCGAATAGATGCAATTGTTCTACATCTCTTCATGGATAACCTATATACTTGTGGGTTGTAAGCTAGCATAGCATTAATTTTTGTTCTGTAATGTCATGTCTTAACCATCTCTAATGCACCACCATGCCAAAGCTTACTAAGAAAGCTTGCATCTGTATAATGTTTCAAGTGGTTCAAGTCTGCATTATTATTCACATGCCTGCTCTTGTACATTCCATCTAGAAAGCTACACAACAAAGTTCCCTTTCCAATTGAATTTGTAGGTCTATAGCCATTGTGTATGCAAGGCTAGAGAGTTTCATGTCTCACATTAGGACCATCTTTTGACAATAGAATATATAGCATATGAAGCAAAAGAAGAAATCTTCTCGTTCGTAGGAGAATAGGTTATTGGATTATGGAGTTATCTTCAAGAGTTTGAGTCAAGAAGGCTTTCTACATATGCTCCAAATCTTCCATATATCAAGTGATATTACATGACCCTATAGCTCATACCATAGAGAAGAACTAACTCAACACATTCAAAATAAGTGCGCTCTATGGGACAACTATAGAGCCATGCTTGGTGGCAATAATCTTGCATATAGCATACAAAGACTTCCGACCAACAATGACTCTTTTGGATACATGTATCCCAGTGTATGGTTGCTATGAGCCTCTATGTGTTTCTATAGAACTCTTCTCCAAAATGCCTTAGGGTTGTGAGCATGAAGAAAGAACATATCTTATTGATGTTGTGTTATGTATTGAATCTTCTTCCTTTTGAGAGAAGCCATATAGTGCTTAATAGCTTTCACACTAGGAACATGGTCAAACACGAGCCTAAGTTGCCTTTTCAGCTCTTTACATTGATGATCAAACCATGCATTCCCAAGAAGGAAGGAATCAGTTGAAGCATTCCTCTCTCTGCCGTTATTATTTCAATATCTTCATATTAATTCTTAGGGTCCTCGCATGTTACGGTGTCTCATTTTTAGTGTCCTTTTGTGCACCCAAATTAGCACTATTTTTTAGTATTATGGGAAGAGGGAAATTCAAAATTAACGAGAATATCGGGTGGTGGTTGATTCCCCCTTTCTCGAGGGAGAGAGATCTCGTTTCTTTCTTTCCATCCATTTTTTGTTCAGGCTTCTTGTGATCCAATGACTAATGACGAAGACAGGAGGCGGAAATGGCGTTTGCAGGAGCAACGGCAAAGAGCAAGCAAGATGAGGCAACAATTGTCAAATGAAAATTTAGATTGGAGTATTGAGCACTCAAAAAAGCAATTGCAACATGAGCCTCCATAATCACAAAAACGTTTTTGGATTTGGATGGGTTCGATGTCTCTGAGACGGAAGAAAGAAGTATCTAGTGGAGAACAAAGAAAGTTATGCAGGGTTGCGAAGATCGATAAGGAAAAGATTGTTCACAAAGTGAAACCGGGCTTCGGTAGCATCAAGAAACCATACAAAGATGTGAAAGGAGGTGGAGTCCAATGACAAATTAGCAAACAAAAAGAGCGGCATTAGTCATGGCACTTGGGAAGGTCGGGCATGGCGACAAAAGATTAGTCGCCAAGGCTTTAGGAATTCATCCAAGGAATTGTTCGAGCTAAGAAGCACCGTGTTGCAATTAGTAATAAAACGCATTGTGGGCTCTTGGGGAAGGAAGAAGAGAAAGGATTCGAGCCAAGAAGTGATTGAAAAAGTTGTGGATTATTGGACAAACTACACCAGAGTTTCGCCTAACTTCAAGGACGTCAGATCTGGTAGAGGAAAACATCCTAAGCATCCAACACATTACCTTGATGTGAGCCAGGTATACTATCGTAGATCGACTTTTTACTAAGTCTTTTTCACGTTTACTAATACTAATATTTTTTATAAGTTTTGAAGTATTGATTCTAATATGATCTGCTAATGGAATTAATCTGCACGTTCTTCTCGTGGTAGCAAGTCTTAGTGCTATTGATGGTTGATAATGGATCATTTTTTGATATAGTGCTAAGGTTTCTCACCTTTATAATGTTGGTGCCACGTTTAGTAATTGTGTTGATGTTAGTGCCACTGTTAGTGATTTTGTAAATGACAGTGCTAATATTACTAATTTCGTTAATGTTGTTCCACTGTTAGTAATTTTGTCAATGTTAGCACTAAACTTAATCTGTATTTAGTGAAGCACCACCTACCACTACAGATTAGCAATGCTTTCATCTCAATGTCCTAGCACTGGTTAGTGGTTTGGTTTGCTAAGGGTTATGTTGTAATGCTAATGGAATCAGTAATTAGTTCTAAGTTTCTATTCATTAGCAGTTGTTTTTTCTCTCTTTTCTTGGGGATATTGTGGTGCCTAGTTATTGAAATTGGACAATTTTGTATGGTTGGAAATTTGTGGCCTATCTTTGCAAGTTGGAAAGAAAAAACACCCTTGTAAAATGATAACTAGGATTTAGCCAGAGTTTAAAAGAACAAAAAGTTAATATGGGCAAAGATGAACAAGAGCCTCGACAACCAGGATTTAACCAAACAATCTAAAATTTAACATGGGCAAAAATGAACAAGAGCCTTGATGGATTTTGTAGCATGTTTTACTCACTCGATGGTTTGGTTCTGGCCTTATTCAATAGGTTAGTTTAAACTGTTTTCTTAACATATATAACTCTCATGGGCAAGATGCCTTAGGCATATTCGGGTTGATGCTTGCCACGTATTTCAGGGGAGGAAAAATTAGGGGCTTTAAGAAAAAAAGATGAAAAATGAAAAAAAGGGCCTTTGATGCCCTATTCTGAGCATTGGCTATGGCGGCTACTGTCCGGCAATGACTTCCAAGAAGAGCTCAGAGATAAGAGGTCGGTGAGTCTGCCTTTGATCAAAATGCCTTGATGCAGAGAGCTATGACAATTTCTGCAAAGCTATTAGGACTCATAGTTGGGCTGCAATCATATTGACAAATGCTAAACTTGGGCAAGAGGATATGGTGCTCAGGGATTGCAACAGAGTATATGAAGCCCACAGACATGATTGATTGTTACAGGGTATGAGGATGTGAAGGATGCACCATTCATGGATGCTATTGTGAAAGCTTTCTGTGTATATATAAGCCAAACAAGAATTTATCGTGGCGGCCTTCGCCGCCATTATTTTTTGCTTTTTAGTTTGTATGTTGAGAGAGAAGAGTGCTTTTTAGTTTGTATATTGAGAGAGAAGAGAAGCTACGTGAAGTATTATGCTGACCATAAGGAATGAAGGACTTTAGGACCAAGCACGCAATCTGGCATTTCTTGCAACGAATTGATCAGATGTCAAATACTCATTTTCCAGGCTCCCACTAGTGGAAATTCACATTTCTTCTTTTCAGTATCAGATATTCCACGAGAGCACATCATGATGGATGATTCTGTCAAAGACTTAACGACTTTGCAACATGCTGCCACATATGAGTGCATATCCACAAGGAAATTTGCAATAAAAATCTCAATTTATCTTTGTCTTCATGAAATGGATAACTATTCCCTTCTCCAAAAACTCTGCTCTCATAAATTTCCCACTAGGCTTCTTCCTTGCTGCATATGTAGCACAAATCTTTTCGTTAGATATTTGCCAAGGTTTGCATGTGTTTCATTTATTAACAATGTTCATTATACTCCACCCTTTTGTTACTTTCCTTCAGACCTTTCTCATATCCAAGCAAGAGTTCTATAAATCCTAAATTAAGGAGCTATTTCAAATGATGTATAAGTGACCATGTTAATTTAAAAAACTATTAGAAAATGGAAAAAAGAGAGCAAGCACCTGACTTCTTCATTCCTAGAAAGTTTGTTATAAGCACTGCCTCTTCAAGAAACAATATTTGGGCATGTAGGAACAAAACACAAAATACCGTATCTTCAATATTAACCGTTTCATTAATTTTGAATAGAATGGCAAATGTTTGCACACATCTTCTCCCTCATTGTGTGTTCTACAACAAAATTTAAAAACATGGCATTCTGTCTTGGCACATTATAATAAGGTATTGGCCTTCTTCTACTACAGGTTACAAAATCATTTTCTCTGCAATACATAGGATGTTATTGAGCATTAAAGCCATCAAAAAATTAAACAAATAAGCAATTTGACGGGTTTAATAGAATTTTAGTATCTGGCTTGGCCAGGTTTGCGGGCAGATCTTTCATAAACAAAAGTTTTGTTGGTTTTCCTGCAGATTGGATTGGCTTGATTTGGATAGGCCGACCCTTAAGCTTTAGCTCGATTTTACTGATTAGTCTGAAACACAAAAAAGAAAATAAAAAACACAGTTGATAGATAAAACATGTTTTTTTTTTTTCCATGCATTTAGGAGCTAGTAAAAATTCCAAATGCTAGACCTGCTAACTTGATTGGTTAAGTTATATGCCTCAAATTGTCATTCGAGCTTCTATGCAATACGGTGATTCTTGGAATTCAGCTTTGTCTAATTTCTAGCAATTTTGGTAGCTAGGCAAGAATCTAGTTTCCCTTCCCTTCAGGCCCTATTCACATCTGTTGGGCCAAAATTGTCGATTCCTATGCGCTGGTGCCGATTGTTATTTATGGTGGCCTGCGCTGGACCCATCTGAACGAAATGATTCATCATCTGTGCATACATCAATCGATATATAAATATACCATTCGACAATTTACATGAATCCTCCTATCTCCTTTAAATCAAACAATCCAGATTTTTTGAGGATGCGGACCATTTTTATTCTTTGAAACATCATACCATCAATTTATTATATGATAAGGATTCAAGGAAGGATCCTTGCGAAAAATCTGAACAGGGAACTCTGCTGTTATTAGGTTAATAATGATTAAAAGAGTAACCTTACATGCTTGTAGAAACAGAGGAAGAAAAACAAACTTGTGGAGCAACAATGGCAAGGCATCAATTGATAACAATGCTATAATTGTCTAACAGCCCCAAAGTTCGCAGGCCAGAGCAAGTCGTTGTTGCAAAAAGGAGAACCTTCCAGAACCTCTAGTTCTAATGCAGAGCATGCTTAAAAATCCTAGTGCAGAGCATTCTTAAAAACTCTGCTGCTTAAAAGCCCTGCCGCTGTTTAAAACCATCACAAGAAAGAGCTCTCTGTTGCAAAGAAGTCCGACCACGAATTTTCAAGTATGACAAATCTAAAAGACACACACCTTGTCTCTATAACGGATGGACAAAACAAAGATAGGGAGACTTAGATGAAGAGACGACCGCCACAGAAACAACAGGCGATCAGAACTCCAAACTAGCTGCTTACTTAAGGTGTCGATAAGAACCAACAGGTCGTTGCAGAGCAAACCTCTTTTATATTAAAAGACGAAGCTTCTAGAGCAACAAAGAAGCTGGTCCCACTTTCCAGAAGTTTCGACCTACTAGCTTCCAAAACAACCTAGAAACCCCTGCTTATTTTCCCCCTGTCTAGATTCTTATGTTGCCACTGTCAAGCTAGCCTCTTACCTCCCTTATTACAATTATATATTAGAGATAAGCTCGCCGTCGCCCTCCGGGAGTACAACCTGCCAATAAATTTAACCCAATAAATTTAACCCTTTTGATCTGTCTACAATCCCATTCATAATTCTGTCTAAAAATTTTGGATTTGTGTGCCCAGAAAAAATCTGGCCAAAAGGTATGGAACCGGAATGAACCCGAGCTTTATGATGCTATTATAGAAGGGGCTTTTCCGTCCATGCTTTCGTTCCATGTCCTTGAATCGAAGGCCGATTCATGGGAAAATGTCGACCCAACTTCTGAGCAGATCGAATCAATGGCCAAATTTGCAGTGAACGACTTCAGCACGAGACCGGTAAGCCAGATCGGTTTAATTTTTTGGTTGAATTGTTTATATTTGAAGGAGCAAATGACGGGATTGCTCTGTTTTTGGAACAACCCAAATTGAGGTTAAAGATTCGGAATCCAAAGGTGGTGTAGGCACAGAGGAACTTTAATTCAGCCTAAGAGCTTAATCCGCCCTTCATCGTGCCTTTCTTCAATTGTATGCTTAAACCCTAATCTTTTGATGTTCTGGCTTTGTGTATAAAAATGGACTGTTGTATTTTTGGTAACCTCATACCCTGAATGCAGGAGGATAAATATTGTCTTTATCGGTTTTAGATAGATCAATAGGGCTTGGCATCCCACAAATTTGCACATCCAGCTATCGCACAGTTCAGAGCAGCAACATATTATTCTCCAGTGATTCTTGCCTCTTGATTTGTTGCATAGCGTGAAGTCGCCATTAATAGCAAAACTAAAGAAGATGTTATTGTGCATATACCTGAAGTAAATTCCAAACCAATATCATTTAATATTGTGTGATTTTTTTCAAGAATAATACAGCCATTTCGAACAATAAGTATTTGATCCTTTCAAGATGTGCATGACCTTTCAAGATGTGCATGACATATCATATACTTATTCTGGTCTGCTATATTCTTTTATTTGACTTCATTGTTTCAGATTACGTTCATTCCTTTGAACAGTAGATTTGCTGCTCGATAAATCATATACAACTACATCTTATAGATCTTTTTCCATCTGAAACCATTACACAAGAAATTAAGTTATCATGCCAATTATATTATTTCAGGGTGGGTATAATCTATAGTAAAGTCATCCTCGACCTAGATAGGCTGTAAAAATTATTCGCCAGATCAAGAACACAATAATATGTTTTGAAGCTCAATTCATTGAGTTAACAAGTTGTTTAAGCTAAGCCTTACATATGAAAACGTTCTGGATCACTAGGATTGATTAGAGGAATGCATCGCCCAATTACGTGCTAGGGAACCCACTGGCCGTCATGGGTTTCCGGCGGAAAACCGGCAGGCGGCGCCGCCGTTGATAAGGTGAGTAGTGCCAAAATGCGTGTTCCAAGTTACTTTGTTCATTATGAGCTTAGATTGAGTGTCATAAAAAATGGCAACACTGTGGTTTACCATGCTTACTTCAGAGACAATTGTTGCTCCATGAGAAGCTTCTTGCCTGTCTCATATGACCACTATTTGACACGGAAATAGATTATGATTTTTGTCCCATTTTTCAAGGGACTCATACCCATCCACTTGGCTAGAGACCCTTAATTTGTCGGTATAAGTGGTCATGTACAAACAAAAACTCGGGACTATAGTTGTATATGAGAATGTACACAAATTGTAACTAACTTTGAAATCTACTTACTATTTGTCTCATCTCTACATATAGGCAGTTTGTAATATTCTATTATTTGTAGGGTGTATTATCATTTCGCGTGTTCTAAATTTTTTCGAGGCCATTAGATTGTAATAGTTTATGGGGAATATTCTATGTTGGGCACTCTAGACCATTTCTGCAAAGAATATGCGGTCGAACAGGCATGTCTTGACTTGCCTCACAGTATGTGAACTGCAATCAACATACATCTCTATCTTCGCATCTCAAGGATGTCCAGAATTGAGATCTATTCGACACCACAGAACTTCTTTTGCAGCGGGTTGGACGGCCGCCGCGATAAATTGCTTGCTGTGCAATGATAATGAGATTGAACCTAGAGTGCAAATGGGAAGCTATTGCGTTGAATGTTGGATCTCCAAAGCGCACTAAAAGTTGTGAGTCTTCATTTACATCCTCTTCATAATAAAAAACCCCCTCACACACTGCCTCATAAACCTATAAAAGCTGCAACCTAACCATACATATGCACACATTCTCTGCCTCCTGCATAAGTACCACATAGTCATTGAAAACAACCTAGAACAAATTGCTGAAAGGCAACCTTCACACTAATATAAGCTTGATCATTTCTAACATGAGGGTTAGCCATACTTCCTATCCTTAACCCTCTTGCACAATCTATACATGCCAAAAATTTTCCACTAATGATCCGGTGTGTTTCAACCTCTTCATAATTGCAACTTGCATCATTCTATGCACCACAGGTGTCTTAGACCTCCATAAGAATATCCGCGTAGTAACTTCAACCTAATAACATGAGCTACACCAACAAACGCAATCCCAAAACAATACCAACAATTGTAATTAGTGCTAAATTTTCCCAAACGCCCTTAGTTTTGAGGATATTTTGATGGAAATAACCGTAACTTTTTTACGATAATCTAAATAGGAATGTGTTCTTCAGATGTATTATAGAGGAGGATGAAACCTTTCCATCTAAAATCACCTAAATCAAAGCTCAGAATTTTAAGAAGAAGAAGAAGAATTTTAAGATCATCCTTACAATTTTTTTGTGTATTATGAATAATATAACTTGTGATTGCAGACACCGATTCAGGCGATTTTAACTTGGGAAAAACTCTGAAATACCCTTATGTTTTGCTAAAATTAACAAAACGCCCCTAGTTTTGGGGGTATTTTTATGGAAATGATCATAACTTTTTTGTGATGATTCAAATGAAAATGAGTCTTTCAGACATATTGTAGAAGAGGTTGAGATCTTTCCAAGAAAGTTAACATCTCCTGAATCGGATTCCGAAATCTCAAGTTATGGTCTCGTAAATCCTTCTAAAATTTCTACAATTTTCTTGTGTATTAAAAATAGCATAACTTGTGATTTAAGACTCCAATTTATACGATCTTACCTTTGATGGAAAGATCTCATCCTCCTTTACAATAACTCTGAAAGGCTCATTCTCATTTGGATCATCATAAAAAAGTTATGATTATTTCCATTAAAATACCCCCAAAACTAGGGGCGTTTTGTTAATTTTAGCAAAACATAAGGGTATTTCAGAGTTTTTCCCTTTTAACTTTGACAGAAAGATCTCATCCTTTTCTACAATGCATCTGAAACACACATTCCCATTTGAATCATTGCAAAAACGTTACAGTTATTTTCCATCAAAATACCCCTAAAGCTAAGGGCGTTTTGGCAATTTTAGCAAAAACATAAAGGTATTTTGGCGTTTTTCCCTTGAAATTAATAGGAACAAGCTTTTAGTTGGCCAACACAGTTCCAACTACAACAAAGATCCAAAGGCAATCGACAGTGCGTTAGCACTTGATTATATTATGCTTTCAGCCAATCCTAGTCCACTATACCTATACCGCCATTGGATTCTCGCCCTTGATTCTAGGGCACCTCCACCTCCTCCACTTAAACAAGCATAAGGTTGGTGGTGAGAATTAATGACTCGTCATCTCTGCTAGTATTCCAGCTATATATTTTACAAAAGGGAAAGCTTGCCCATTTTTTACTAATTAATGGGATTTGTCTGGGTTGTGAGGCAAAAGAAGAGAAAGTCCAGAACTTCTCTGCCCTGTGATCTGTATATCGCCTACAAAAAAATGGTTCCCTTGACTGCCATTGAAAACTTTTTATGCAGTCTCTAATTGTCTGTTTTGCAAGAAGTTAGAACTGCGGCGTATTTACAGTATAATACACATGTAAAATAACCATTCATGTGAATGGTTCTTTCTTCCTAAGATTCTATGCACTGTGTCAATCACCACCTGAGAAACCCATTGACTTCCGTGCAAAAGACGTACCCAATCGGAATCTACAGCAGACCCAATAGTTTCTGATGCAGTACCATGCACCCAATCGGGATCTAGAGTAGAGCCAATAGTTTCTGTTGCAGTACCTGGACAGCTCGCTGTCATCACTGATGCTGTATACACTGGAGCAGCAACCAAGGCTGTGGTGGTTATTGTTGGCACACTTAGTCCCGCGGTTACATGCATTGGGATTGTAGCGCATCCTGGAATTCTAAGCTCGAAATCTTGTAAAGATAAACTTGTTGGCACGTTGCATGCATGGAAGTCTGATAATTGGTTTGCTCCTATCATATCACTATCTGCAAGCTGCATATCTGTGGGCCCAGAAATTGCTTGACGACCCAGCAATGTAGTTGCAGTACTCCATGAAAGCTCAGCGTTGCTAAATGTTGTCTGTTCAACAACCCTACCATCATATGCATGTACTGGTAAATGATTTGGTACAAATGCCAAACCTGTACCCAACCCAGCTGTCCTAACACCACTGGTAACTTCAACTGCAGCTCCAAAAACAGAAAAGTAGTTAATACAGGTAAGGCTATACCTTCTGTCCTATTCAAATCAAGACAATATACCTCTTGCTGCTCCAGCAGCAAATGCGTCTTTAGCTCTCAGTGCATCTGCAAGACGGCGATTATTTTCAATCTTTGTGATGCTTCGATGAAGGTCCTCATATCTTTTACCAAAATCCCGCTCCTTTTCCTGTAAACGTGCCTCATATTTTTTCTTCAAGGCACTCTCTTCAAGTTCATACTCTTGTTTGATCTGGGCATTCTGTAGACCAACAGAGGCACTTTAAGCTGGCATCCTGCTACATTTATAGACACTTCTTACAAAGAATATAATTGATAGCTTAGCACGTGACAAGGAAGTAAACCTGATTTTTAAATGCTTTCCACAGTTTTTCCTGCTCCTCCTTAAGTCTTATCTCCTCATTCTGAAGTGGATCCAGTGCTGGTGAAATTCCAAAACTGGAAACACCATTTAAAGTTCGAGGTGCATGGGATTGGCCAGATCCAGCTCCTGTATTATTAGGAATTAATGTAGAATGTTGAACTGTTATTGGAAGGTTCAGAGTTGATCGACTTCCATCCATTGATGCCAATGCCTGAGGGGCCAACACATCTAACAAATCGCAGCCACTTCTTTCAACCAACATTTGAGAGCAGGATGCAGTAACTGGGGTATGTTGCTCCAAATGGTCAGTACCCGTTTGTGTAAATTCTGCAACTTGTTCAGATACCAGCCCTTGCTGTCCGAGAGGGGATATTGAATGTAATGGATCGTGCAATAATGGAACTGAACATACAGATGAAGTCTGAGAAGTGGGTGAAATTCCAAAACTGGAAACACCATTTAAAGTTCGAGGTGCATGGGATTGGCCAGATCCAGCTCCTGTATTATTAGGAATTAATGTAGAATGTTGAACTGTTATTGGAAGGTTCAGAGTTGATCGACTTCCATCCATTGATGCCAATGCCTGAGGGGCCAACACATCTAACAAATCGCAGCCACTTCTTTCAACCAACATTTGAGAGCAGGATGCAGTAACTGGGGTATGTTGCTCCAAATGGTCAGTACCCGTTTGTGTAAATTCTGCAACTTGTTCAGATACCAGCCCTTGCTGTCCGAGAGGGGATATTGAATGTAATGGATCGTGCAATAATGGAACTGAACATACAGATGAAGTCTGAGAAGTGGGTTCTACTTGCACCGTGGCCACAGTGTCCACTAGTACCGAACCATTGTCAAGTTCTGGGGCAAGATTATACCAACAATGCTCTAATGTACCAGCTGCCAGAAATTTATCAGGAACTTGATGTTCATTCTGCAATGCAGACGCAAAGAAGTTTTTTAAATCATACAAAAATGTCTCATGCTCTTTATCCATTTCATGTTGGAATAACAAAGCTCGTTCCACGACCTCTCCATGGGGTATTTGTCCATCATTTGTTTCTTGAAATAGCCTACTAAAATACCTGTTTAATCTGTCATCAACATCTTTCTGTTGACTCCTGAGTTTAACTTCCCGTTCCTTAATAACCATTTCAAGGGATCTATTTTGAAATACATTGCACTCCCCCATAACCTCTAAACTACTACACACAGGTTGAATACTGGAAGTAAAAAGTCCATGTCGTCCGCCGTTAAGAATATTTCTTGCCTCACTTGCTTTTTGCTGGAATATTAGAAGTTGCTGCTTCTGGTTATCTATCAATCTCTTTATGCTTTCCCTCTGATATTTTCTCAACTCCTCTATTGTATTTGCTAGCATTTGAGCAGATTGACTAGAAGCTCCATTTTGCAATGACATCTCGCATGGCACAGTGTGTTGTGTGGCTGATGTTGAAGGCTTGCTCTTAATCTGTTTACTGAGTTTTGTGAAAATCAATTTCACTTTCTGCTCATCCAAATTAGTGTTCAATACAGTATTTGCTAAAACAAGTGTTCTGCCCACATCTATACCAAAACCAAGTTCTTCTGCTGCAATCAAGCACTGTCCATAAAAAATTGCAAATATTAGGAAACAGGTAAATAAACAAGTGGGAAAACTGAAAAAAGAATAATCCAGACCAGGCTGGCTGCATGATTATAAATATTCTAACATATATGTTCTGGAGCCAGGATATATCCCTTCCGTTCAAAGATCACAACACAAACATAATGTCTAAAAGATTGACATATGCAGACACATGCTCGAGACCTGAAACATATTGATAGAAAGCAATAGAAGCCACAACACAGGACTTACATTTTCTCTAATATGATTCAGCTGCCATTAAATTTATCACGCGACACAGTAATGGCGCTCATCAAACTTTTAAATATTCTAAGAAACCAATAACATACCAAAACAAAGCATGATTTTCCAACAAGTACATCGAAGGCCAAGATTCCCTACCAGAGAAATCTCCACTGCATGAAGCAGAGCGGGGTGATCTTTCACTTGCAAATTATTTAATACATATAGCAGTAGTTCATTTGCCCTGGAAGATATACTCTCCTGAAAAGTAATCGATCAACATATTTTGGAAAAATCAAAATTAGCAAACACAAATAATGAATGCAAACATACATGTAGATTTAGTGCAACAGACAATGACGCCAGCTCCTGCATCATGCTTTTATAGAGATGCTTTTGTTGCCTTAACTGTGGATTCAGAGGATTCCGAACATGTCCTTCATGGTTACAATTTTCAGATCTCTGCTGACAGTTCGTCTCTAAATTTTCCATAGGCTCAGCGCTTTGTGCAAGGCCTGCGGCACTTAATAGCTGCCCATCTGCAGGTGCATGTTTTATGAGTATATAAATAAGCTCCTTTCATTTGAGGAAGACGCATTAATGGAACTTTACCTTTATTAATCGCCAGAGTGTCTACTGAAGACATTCCCACCGGCCTTCCACCTGTCTCAACCTGTGTTGCCCCTGCATCAATATCAATCTTAACGCCCTGTTTTCTCCTCCTTTTTTTCCTTCCATCTTCTAGAGGTATGGTGGATCCATCATCCAAAGCAGCATAATGCACCCTTTTCCTTGTACGCTGGCTTTTACCATGGCTCCCAAGTTTCCGGTTTCCCCAGCACTCTGAATATCTCTCTTCCAATAAAAGTCTCCAAAAGTCCTTGGCCTCTATATCCTCATAAAAAGCCTTTGAAAATGTGCCATACAGAGATCTCGTAATATTTTCACTACTTGCAGGCATATCCTTGGTGGAAAAAATAGCTTGAAGCATTGGGTCACTAAAACTCGAAACTGCATTATCAGGGGGGAAAGTTAGCACAGCTCTAACCTTCAGTGGATCCCAGTCGATCGTAGAGTTGCCATCAAAGCTAGACCTGATGGCCAATGACTGCTTACTGAGATCTATGTCTGTGCCCAAAGGTCCAGCTTCCTGATCATAAATTCTATCTAATTCCAACAAGCATTTGGCATGCCATCTAAGAACTTGCTGACAAAATTGGGTTTGATTTTTCATGTTAGTGCTGGGATCCAAAGCTATATTATTACTTGATGCAATGAGTATTCCCTCTTCAATGGAGAAGTGAGTATACATTCTGTAGATTGGTAATGACTTTGATTGACTATTCAGACAAAGCTGTTTTACATAGGATGTATCCTTTGATGGATCCCAATTGCTAGAAAATATAATGATAGCATCAAGGTCCGTTAGTCTGTAGCTCACATTCTTAACATTTCCGTCAAGTAAGAGGACAAATCGATCAGAACCCTTAACATTAAACCGTTGAAAAGCAGCTTGTCTCTTCGTCACACTAAGACCACTTTCAACACGTTCATAGAAGTTAACACCAAATCGCTGTCTTAAATAATCTTCAAGAATATCCATCAATGAAACTTCTTTTCGTCCTCGGCGCAAAACTGGCTGCATAGTAGACACAACACATAAGTCTATTCCACCATCATGCTCGTTATTCAATTCTAAAATTTGCAAATGTAACTTAAGCAGACCTGTGTAACTATTAGGACTCTTCCACCCTTGGAATGTAGATGGCAGAGGAACATATCTAGAATGTGCAGCTTTCCACTTGCCTTAATTCCAGCATCTAACCATTCCTGTGCTGGTATATGCTTCACAATAGATCCTTGCAGAGACGATGACACAAGATATGGGTGATTACAGCACTGCATAAACAATACAAAGTATAAAGCACAATTGGTTAGTATCTGGGTGTTAGGATAAGCAGATGTTAGCAATCTGTTATGGACACTCAACCTAATAAAACATGCATTCTAATTATTGCCTGGCTTTCTTTTGCTTCGTGCTGTCTGGAAGGCCAGACATTCGACATGGTACCAAAGCTCAGGTGAAGCATGGGAGTAAATGCTGAATTTTACTGCTTGTGATTTGCTGAGTGATCAAAAGACATGTTGGGTGAGCCCAATTGTGACACATGAGGTCAAATCCGTGTCAGGGGGTCAGACGACGATGCAAGGGGTTAATCTGGTTATTCCAATCTAGTACCTGATACTGCAGGAGGCAAAATCAGAAATTGATATGAAGATCAAACTTGGACGTGGAGATGTAAACTTGTGACGTGTAGGTTGAAAATTGTGGACAAAAGTTTCTCTTCTTTGTTCTTTTTGCAAGTCGCCACTCTTGATCAAGATGGATATGACATACAATTGCAATTAATATCTATCTGGAGAAACTTATGCAGCCCCTTAAGAAGGAGCCTTTAGATATCCTGAAGACTGAAGCAGGAAGAGACCTAAGGAATGAGGCCCTAGAAATGCAGACTTGACCTTGGATCTGCACTGCAAAAACATTTTCTACTGCTAAAGGTCAGCTCAAAGCAATGTAACAAGTCTTAGGGACCTCAAGGGTGAAATACATGATCTAAAACTTGAGAATCACAAGAGGTTGTCCAATTCTTGTTCTTGGGTAAATGTCGCCACCAGAGTAGAGACACCCATCAAATTAGAACCGTTGAAGCTTAATTTTTATTTCTTGCTTTGCTGCAGGAAGACATCAAGCTTCAACATCAAGACGACATTGTTGAACTAAAGTCATAAATTATGACAGTTGCTCGATGAGAACCATTGATATGAAATGAGACTTGTGATTGCTTATCAAGACGACAAGCCTCACATTCTAATTCTTGAGATTGTACTCCCACCATGTGAAGCATTGTGACACTAAAAGTGCATTGGTGTCCTGTAGCAAGAAGCCCCAATTGACTAGGATGCAGAAAATTAAATGGTTTGGAAGCAAGGAACATGTTACGACCATTGACCAATTGTAGGCTTCAAACTGAAGATACAGAAAAGACATTGGTCTATAACCCAGGGATATGTAGCAAACTGAGATGCAAACGATCTTTTGCTTCTGACTGACATCCCATCCATTTACCATGGTAATCATTGTAGTTGAATCAGGCTAAAGTTCCAACAATAAACATGCAGAGCCTATAAGAGAATCTAGCAGGCATGTTCATTTGTTGCCGATGTGATGCAGCTTGAGCCAAAATTCTTATAATCTCTGCACTGAAATTTACAATGCCCTTTAGACCCATAACGTCAACAAGTCACATGAGATCCGTTTTTCTCGGCCGTCATCCAGCTTTGTTTTTCCTTGTGGTGGATCAGCAATAGCACAGTTCAATTGGGCTTTTCTATTCTGCCTAGTAAGTTTCAGCTCAGCTTTTAGTGATAGTTTTCAACTTCAGAGAATAATATCATCTATATATAAATTATGCCCTAGAGCAGCAGCTAGAATTGTAGTGTTCTAGTTTTAAAGTAAAACATATCAGGTTTATTGTCAGTGAAGGTGGCATATTCAAATAACATGTTCAAGCATACAGCGTATCTTGCCACTTACTTCACGTAGCTTTAGGAGAACATCGTGGAGTGAAATGTCTTGATGAGAATACTGTCCTGATTGCAGAACTTCGTAGTTTTGTAGAAGTAAATTGCAATACTCGTGAACCTGCACCAAAGGCATCTGAACTGGAACCCAGTACTCTACAATGGAACTTGAACAAGCTTCATCTTTAAATTCATGTATAATGTATTCATTTAGATTCTCCAGTAGCACACTTAGTGCTATGTTAATTGTTCCATCTGCACTGTCAGCAATTGAAGGATTGTTCCCATGATTCACAAATGCAAGAAGTTGTAGAGCTTCATCTATATTACCCTACAAAATTCCCATAAAAATCGAAGTATGTTAGTTGTGTATGTCCCATGACATGACGAAAGAATGACAGAAGCTTGAAGGCAACCTTCAGAGGTCCAGAAAGAAATATTAGACGAAAGATAGCATTCAGTTGGTTCAATAGACGCAGATAAGTTTTTGATGCCTTTGGCCTTGAGCCTTCATCAACTATCATTATCTCCCAATTGTATTTCTTCAGAAAGTCGATGTCCTATCAAGAAAGACAGTGACATCATTTTTTGTTATGCAAAACAAAATCCAAGTTACAAAACTTTGGGATGAAGCCATTTGTACAAAAGCATGGAAAAACATCCGTTCCATAACTGAGATCCTAGTGAATGAAAAACATAATGCAAATGAATTCCAAATGTGGTCGGCATATCATCATTGTTGCGGAACAGGATCAGCATAAGAAGAAAAGCAAACAAGCCCAGAGTTATGCTAACATCCATGTTTCAAAAAAAGAGATTATAACACACCGAATTTACAATGTCAAAAGTTGTAATGACAATGTCTGCTTTCATGCACTCTCCAAACTCATACTGTTGGATGACATCTCTCGCATCCCTTGTACCAACATATGTGACACAATTCAGTTTTGAGGCCAGGTTGCACAATTCCATCTCCCAGAGAGCAACTTTATCTGATGGCCCTACAATCAGCGCAGGTCTAACAGTCTTAAACTCTTCAAATATAGACAAAAGAAATGCAACAGTTGAGGATATCCGTTCCTGGTTACATAAAAACCAGCACATTAAATTGAAATTAGGAAGGGCACAAATACTATGTAAAATAGAAAGAGAAAGAAAGACTTTGTTAACTTCTAGAGGAGATCCTTGAGGCCTCTGAGACAAAGTAGATACATCCGTTCTTTATCAGGATAATGCTAGGTGGAAAATGCAAGGTAAATCTGGCAATTCATTAACAACAAATAGAGTATTAAAGCTTATTATAGGAACTGTTCAATATAAAATTGATCATGCATTAATATCTCTTCCATTCCTGCTTTGTTCTAGTGGCTACTTCCATGTCATAATAAGTTGTTTTTTTATTTAAACTCGCTTCTGATGCGTGATTCTTATCAACTTCTGCTCAATCTCCCAATGCCGATTTTTCACCTTCCTACCTGTGTCATCAGATTGATTGACTGAAACTTATTCATAAGGCACTATCGCCTTGGCCAGATTATGTGCTGGAGTTGGTACGTGCAGAGCTTTGAGGTTCCATGTCTGTAGCTTCTCTTGCAGGTTCATACTCTTTCTTGCTCTTTTGATAATTACTCGGCAAAAATGTGGATTTATTTTCTAAAAAGGAAATCTGATGCTTTCAAGCAGGGGAAGTAGTTAAAACATGTTAAAACTGAGATGGGAGTCAAGGTAACGTCAAGATAAAGATTAATGATGGAGGTTACAGATTTGATAATTTATGCTCAAAAAGTGGGATAAGACAGCAGTTGACAACGACAATTTGGGTGGCACTGAAAGGGAGAAAGAAGTTTGATGAGACAAGAGTAAGTGTGCACTTTAATTGCACTTACTAATGGTTCCAGAGGGTGTTGCCTATAGAATCCTGTTAAGCAAAATGTATGAGGAAAAATGAACGGACCCAATTTGAGAGACGCCAAATATTGATCTACCTAGAATGGTCAGAAGTAAAGCTCGGTTCCACCACCCGCTTATTGATGTCCCATATGTAAGTTTGATACACAAAAGATAGAAAACAAATTTGCCTTTAAACTAAGTCAAAACTGGAAAGCAATACCTGACTGGCCTCATAGACAACAATTCCATTCTGACAACTTCTATGGCAATTCCGGAGCTTATTCAGAACAGTCAACTGATGTGGAAACAACTGCACACCTTGAATCCACTCTGGCTGCTCGCCAAAATCAACAATAGGATGAAGTTTTGCCTTCTGAAAGTACTAAACAAATTAATATTTCAAAAGAAAACTGAAAAGGAAAACACATAAGTCCTACCTTTTCGTCTCTGTTAGGATGACTACGATCTAATGCAGCCTCGCATCGCTTATTATAGCACTCAATGAGCTCCTTAACTTGCTCAGTTGCAAGAACTCCACTATCAGCTGTTTCCCATGTACACTGGTCATAACCAAGACCTTTCCACTTAAAAAGCCATTCCCCGTTTTCTTGAGAGTTCCATATGTTCCCAGCTCCTTTCACAAACTTCCGTTTTCCAAGCACCCGATGTGGCTCTATCCATTCCGGATCCCATTTCAACACCTGTACAACAGGCTACCACCCATGAGTTAAGTTGAAGACAATACGCTCGTGGAGGCACATAATTTCACAATCTACATTGTCTTATAGCAAAATTTACGACATGCTTATTATATTATGGATGTAGAAGATCCAATATAAACATCCCAACAAATACACCATGATCTTGCGGCTAGGTGATCAAGACTAATATCATATACCATCCATAAGGCTTATATTATAAAATGTTGAAGATGATCCAATATAAACCTCCTAAAACACACACCATGATCTTGATGCTAGGTGATTAAAACTAATCTGATGTGCAAAATCTCTCATACACCATTCATAAGGCTTCAAGAAACATTCACACCTTTCCTTGTTTGCAGTTTTTCTTGAATGTAGCTAACTTTTTGGGGGCTACCTTGAGGAGCTCATTTTCAGATATCCAGGAGTTATGTATATGTGACTGGCCTTTCCACTTGACAAAATACATTCCCTCAGAGTCATCTCCTCCCTGAGGAACAATAGGAGCTGGGAACAAATTGGAACAATTAACAGCTGTTGAGAAATTGGTAGAACCTTGGTCGTATCTCATATCCCAAATAGTATCCACTGTACCATAAATAGCTAATTGTCTATTCCTACAATCAGGACAGTACCATGCCTCCCTTGATAAATCACCTAGATGCGGTTCCAGGCAACCAAGCTTATAAGTATTTTTGCAACCTACTCCATCGCAGCACCTGTAAAGAATGGTATTAATAATTGGAAAATATAGTAAAAACTGCAGGCACAGTTTGCTTACAGCAGCCTTTCTCCTTGCCCACAAGGTTCACCAAGGCTGTGGTGATCACCATCTGCATTTGGACATGCATGAGCTTCTCCGTCCAATTTCATGGCCACCCCTGCGCCGCTTTCATCATATGGGCCATCGGCATCATTTGGCTCAACACTTATTGCTGTATTGACAGCACCACATAAACTCTGACTACCATCCACAACACATTCGGCACCTGTCTCAACATCCAATCCTGGAACAGCAGTACTGCTACATGACATCAAGAAGTGTCCTTGGTTGGTAGCATGCCCCATGTCACCAGGAGAAACAGGTGCATAAGCTGGATTTCCAGGGATCTTTTCAATACAACAGGAACTGGAACTTCTAATAGCAAGGAGATGTTAGATTAGCCTAACTACCAAAATGTAGTTTTCAAATGAAAACAGGCACAAATTATTACGATGTAATTTTTGTAGGTCCACAACTGTTATACACTCCATCAGAACCTTGTATGCATGGATCTGGTTCATCACCCTTCGAATAATTATGAGCTGTTTTGCATTGGTGCCTTACGTGGTCCTGAACAGGGTCAGATGTTTTTATTTGCTTCTTGAGGAGAACACCACTAGAACAGTCCTTGCTATCAAGATCCTTATCCTGCTTACTTAGATTGTCTTTGGCCTTTAACTCATCAAGAGTCTGCTGATAGACTATCTGAGCTTCCAAAACAGCTGATTGGAAACATCTATCAGTTCCTGAGTCCTTCAGTAAATCGTGATTCTCCCCGAATGGCCGCAATAAGCTGTATTTTGGAGGATAGACAAGTTTTAGGACAACCAAACTTAGATAGAGTCAAAGTAATGAAAAGAGAAACTAGAATTCAAAAACCCACAAGCAGTAGGCGCTCGTTTATAAGGAAATTTTAGTACACTAAGAAACCCAATACAATTTTGAATTGGTACAATAAACAACTTAAAGGAAAGTTTATAGTAACATTAATAATCCATTGCATGTAACATGTCCTTCCAAAGAATGATTACCTTTTTCGAACCACCAGATATTCTTGAGATGAATCAAATAGATGAAAAAGACGCACAACCTTGTGTTTACCTGCCAATTTCTTTTTAACAAGGGCCTTGGGCCATTTATTTCTACTTAATAACATTCCAGGCCACCATATCCCAGTCTCTTGAATCTGCATAAAAGACGGGTAACTTAATCTTTGCACCACAATTATGGAAAAAGAAAATGGAATGATAAGCGTACATATAAAGGAAAGAAATTGCAAATAACTTTAGCATCTTGTTGTTCACAATTTTTAGCATTAAATAGAAACATCCTGCAAGGTCCTTCATCGAATTAGCTAACAAAGATTCTGGTGCAAAATAATGAAACCGATGAGGACTCTATATCCCACCTTCACCCAGTATAGCATTGTAAGTGCTTTTTCTTCCTCTGTCATTTTGACTTCAGCATTCATTGTGCCAAATGTACAGTCTATGTGATCTGGGTCATGGTATCTTCATCTTTGTGTGTTGCATCATTTATGGTTGATAAATCAACAGAGATGGGGACACATCCAGGCACAATATGCATCGATTCGCCCAAAAGCTTCCTCCTGCAAGAAAGATGTTTGATAAAGATCAAGAAAGATCAAAGAAACAAACAAAGAATTGAATATAATCTTCTAAAAGGCTTTTAAGGAGCTGTTTCAGAGACATATTGGGATGATCCGATATGATTAGAAGAATTTGATAGGATCAATTTTAGAGACAGGATCAATTTCATATTCGAATTTGATGAAGAGAAGCACCACAGAATAAGATTTGCTACAAAAATAACGTTTCTCCCCTTTAAAGCAAAACCTAGCCGAGATTGTGACATATATATATCATAAAAAAAATGTATGAACTGAACATGCAAATACATACCTCTGTCGTCACATAGTTTACTGACATACATACTCTTTTATTAGAGGAAGGCTCACGATGGAGATAAGATCTGGGAAGTAGTGAGATTTATGAAATTTTGCCTGCCCGGTCCTAAGAAAGCAATATTTATTGAATTTACTTATGAAAGTCCTTTGTCCTGGAAATTCAATCTGAAAAATAACGTGTAATTACTGTGAATGATGAATATGAATATGAAAATGAACATGATCAACTAACAGAGGAAGTGTCATCAGACTCCAATGGAAGATGAAACATGACTCGCAAAAGTGCTAAGAATTCGTAGATAACCCTTGTATGATGAGCCATACAGACCCATGAAAGAAATTCACATGTTTTTTTGCTTTCCAAGGCAGAAATTGATGTGGAATGGAGTGAAACTCGATTTCATTAGAAAATAAAGAGTCTAGATCGGATTTCCAAGAAGCAACAGCGACTTTATCTTTCGTTGGAATCTTGAGGTTTGTTGACACAAGACTAGTTTAGATCTGGCGAGCAGAAGCGACTTAGCAATCTATAAGGGAAAATTAATCTCGTCAGAATGTTGGATTTCCTAATTCTATGCAATATTTCGTTGATTGATTTCCTTTACTATTTAGTTTCTGATCATTCTTGATATCTCATAAAGATATATTTTGCCTCTCTTTGCACAAAGGAATATAAATCGACAAATTCCAATTGTTATTTTAAAAAACTCTCTATGATTTTCTAAGGATCAGAATGTGTGGCGCTTTACCTGCATCAGATGATCCGATATAGTTGCTAAAATAACACGAAGGCGAGAGTTCCAAGCGTGAATGTTGATTTAATGGCTAACTCTTCATTGATAATGGCAAGTGCAACAAGCGGATCACAATCAATTCCATGAATTCCACTTCTAAAGGCAAGACAAATGCCCTACAAGAAAGGGGCAGCTAAGGCCTAAGGACAGGACTGGCCTACGTTCTGATTCGTGTCAGTGCACCGAAGTTTGGCGGGTCTGCCTGCATCTTCAAACTTGGGTTTAAGCTTTTTTTATTAGGTAGGGTTTTTTGAAGCCGGGGATTGCTGAAACTGGGGTCTCCGATTCCGAATTATAGGGAATCTTACAATGAGGGTTGCCCTTTCTGTTTTTCGGGTGGGGACATGACATTCATGTTTGAAAATAGGGGAGTTCCTCCTCTGTTACATTCGGTCATCCTAAAAAAATTTAGGCAATTTTTCGGCAAAAGAATCAAGAATTTTTGGCAAAATACACTAGAAAATGCACTAAAATATATATTTTCCTGCTAACCTCAAATACCAAGCGGCATTTTTACTTTTAGTTTTTGAAAAACGAAGAAACTTTATATTAATAGGACAATACTAATACAGTGGGAAGTCAAGGAAGGTTGAGGTAGCCCCAAACCTCATCCTTAACATTCGGATGTAATTTCCAAGCCCAAAACTAATCATGCAGACGAGATTTTATCTCTTGATAGAGGCCCGCGGGAGGGGTGTTCAATCCACAGAAGACCAGATGGCATCTGCGCTTCCAAATCACCCAATAAACTAATTAAATGCCCACTTCTTGAAGCGAGGCCATCTGTCAGGGTAGATGCCTAAGAGAATTTGCTGACTCATGAGGTGAGTACGAAAAGAAGAGCGTATAGCTGACCAGGTGCAAGAGAGATCACTACAAAGTAGAAAACAATGCTCAATTGATTCGGGAGCTCCCTTGTAGACTAGACACAGACTGATATTTGGCTTGAAGGAGTGAACACGAACATTAGTCTCAATGCCCTATGCACAATCTGCCACAAGAGAATCGACTATATAAGATTCTTGTTCCACACTTTAGACCAAACCAAGGTGTGTTTTGCTTCAGGGATTCTTACAGGGAAAGAGGAGGCTACAATGTGAGATGTCTATAACAGGCCTGAACGAACTACTTTCCCCACGGAATATCCGCTGTGATTGTCCACACACATTCATTCGCCAAGTTAGGTTGCAAGGGAATATTATCTGTAACCTCCTCCCATATGTAGTAATCTAGCCGTGTCAATATGTAAGTGCCCCTAAACTCTTGCCAAGAGCGAAGGTGCCCATTGAAATGCCAAGCCTCAAGGTGGATTATGCCTGCAGAATGCCACCTGCGTTGAGTCTTTGGGTGGATCATGGAGGCTAAAGGAGTCGAGTCAAGGAATTGCGGCAACGGTACCCACAGAAAGGGAGAGGAGGTTTGAGACCAATTGTGAGGGTGCAAAGTAAGCAATGAGCTGACATCTTTCCACGCTTTGAGACCTCCACGAAGGAAGGTAGAAGCACGGGTTGATGGCTGCCAGGGATCGAAGAGAGCCGAAGGTAAGACTTACCGAAAGCACAAGAGTGTTGTAAAGCCCAGACAATCAACCACATGCCACATGACTGCATCTGACCAAAGAGAATTTTCCATATGAACTTTGAGTTTAATACCTTGCTATGGAGCAATAAGTCCATCATACCAAGGCCACTATCCCTCTTAGAGCACATACACTTCTTCCATGATACTTTGACCGTTGCTTTCGTTACCGCCCCCAAACAAATTTACGTATAGTGGCCTGAATCTCTTTGAATTTTGAGACTGGAGCTAACAAAGCAAAAGTGATGTGGACATGAGTGTTATTTAGAACAGACTTGGCGACCTGTATATGCCCAGCCATAGAGAGCGATGCCCCTCTCCACCAGAGCAGATGCCGCTGAAGGCCTAAGATGACCTGATCCCAAGCCTAATGGCACTCCCAGGAGTCTGGTGACAGTGGTGGGTGGGACAAGCAACCATGGATAGGCCTGAACGCATGCCAGCAGAGGAGTGTCCAACGCCCATATGGCGCTGCACTTACGCCAGTTCAAATTTGATATGGGTGCGATTGCAGGATAAATGTTTAGAGGCTACCACCTATGTTGTACATGTTTAGAGAACATGTTTTTATGTCTGTTTTCTACATGTGTCAAACCCCATCCTTTCCTTTTTGTGCAAGATGTGGGCTCTCCTTAATTGTCCCATTTAAATTCTAGAATTATATGCTGGAAAATTGGGAAATGGTAAAAGTCCTTCATGAAGAGAGGCATGGTAATAAGGAAGTTTTATTCTTGCAAAACTGCAGATGCAACAAGATTCAACTTGACAAAGCAAATTCGTCAGTACCATTTTTTTATTGCCTTTAATCATCAGAACCATTTTTCAGTAGCTCCAATGGAAGAAAGAAGAAAAAAAAGAAGAATTTACTATTTAAAACAAGTGGTTATATTTTCTTCATCATGGAATGCTTTGCTATCACAGGTATAAGCATATAACGAGCAACCCTTCACTGCATTAGCAACTTATTTGGGTTGCCTGGGGATACACATCTTCTATAGAGGATATGCCATGTGCATGCAAAGTGTTGGCCAAAAACCCCTTGTATATGGCTTAGAAAATTTCAAAAAATACCCCTTTCAGGCATGTATTATAGAGAAATTCTTCTATGTATGATATGTATGATGGGCTACCCCTTTGGGTCACGACGTTCTTATAGCGAAAACTATGTGAATTCCCCTTGGTTGCCCATAAGGCAAGCCCTCGTTTTTCGTGGTTGAACATTTTGTATTGGCCAATAGAAAACTGCATTTTTAGACAAAATTTATTCTTTTTTAGGTTTAGCTGCTGTGCAAAATTTGCAGATCATCCATGGGAATTGCTTGCAATCATGGGTAACTACTACATGAAATTTGCATGTAAGCTTTTGCTGATCTGCTATAGTAGGCCAGGGGTCCTAAATTTGGCGACATGAGCTTCTCCTGGGCTAATGTGAAGTTGTTTGTTATGTCATTATGGAAATGCAATTTGCCAGGTAATGGATTTTGAATTCGAAGGCTCTTATATATTTCCTAAATATTCGCTTGAAAGAAGTGTTAGATCCTTGACAGATTTCATTAAAAAGAACATTGATAAGAAGGTAAAATAATTAACCTTAAAGGATCCACCTTCCTCATATAGGACATGCCACCTGCTTGCATAGGGTAGCCAAAAAACCTCTAAGTATACGTGTTTTTGATAAGAAAAGTATAGTTTTATAATTAGAAGAACATCCAAAAACCCCTATGACCCTTAGTATATATATGAAAAAGGCTCAAAAGCCACCCCCTCCCATTCATGCACATGGTTTTGGCAGGCCTTCACAAGGTGAAGCCCCCTTCAAATTAACTCATGATTCATCTATGACAATCATCAAAGAAGCCAATAATACAAGCAATAGAGGTCGAAAGAGGTAATGTGAAGCTCCTGGAAGCTTACTATTTGTAGTGGAAGCTTACTATTTGTAGTGGGAGGTAATGTGAAGCTCCTAAGAGCTTACTATTTATAATCATTAAAGTATAAACACTAGAGAGGCTTGGCACAAAACTTGGGAGAACCAAGATTAGAACTAGGATAGGATCTAGACCACGAAGAAGCCAACAACCCATCCACTAGACTATGCAATGGTCATATTTTAATGGAGATTTATATAGAGGGGACTAAAACTTGTTACAGAACATATGGGCACTCGAACTAACATGCAATTATTGGAATGAAAACTATCGATCTTAATAAAGGTATGGCAACAACAGAACAGAATTTCGAAACTGCGGCCTCCTAGCAACATGGTGCTTTTCTTTTCTTTTTTTTCTTTTTGTTAGAGATCTGGTACTGTCATAACCGGAATGTGCAACTGGATTTGGGTCGGCCATTATGACATTCAGTGGCAGTAACAAGAGATCTAACTTAAAGAAGGTATCAGGATGGAACCAAAGGACTGTAGACCATTCTTATTAAAAACCAATCTACCCCATAACACATAGAATTCATACTGAAATCAGGCATAAAATAGAATCATTCACAGCTACAATCGTAGAATCATTCAAAGGTTAAGAAATTATGGATGCATCATAAGGCTCTTAAGGATTTTCATGTACTCACATTTTCTCCAAACTTTTCCCAATTCTCAAATTTCTTCTAGCTTCACAATCTAGAGCTTCTTCCTTACTTAATCACAAGCCTCCTCTTATTTATAATGTAGCACTCTAGTTTGCATATAAGTTTAGTTTGCATGCAGTTTAGTTTGCATGCATTCAAGTAGATTACTTTTTGACTTGTTATTTTAAGTTTTGTAAACTCATTTTTTTATAGAATATCTTAAATATCTCTACCGTTAGATTGGGAAGTGGCTCTTTTAGGCAGGTTTACAAAGCGAAGTGGCATGGTAGAAAGAGTTGTCTGGAAGTGAAAACATTAAGTTGAGCCTGGTTAACAGAGAGGTATAGGTGGCCATCAAGTTGCAAGCTTTAGATTCCTCCTACATGCAGCTAATGGGTTACTCTGTAGACACAACAGCTGGGAAGAAGAGCCTTATACTAGAACTCATGGATATAGATCTCAAACAATTTATAAGTAAGGTCTCAGAGGACTGCCCTCCATTCCCTTTGCAGGCAGTCGATATCATGCTTCAGATCTCAAAGGGTATGAGACATTTGCATTCCAATGATGTGATGCACAGAAATATAAAGCATCAAATGTTTTGCTCAAGAATAAAGCAAAAGGCAAGGCGCTTTCCTTCTAAAGCTTGCTGATTTTGGTTCTTCCAAAGATAGAATTTTCTAGTAATGAATTACATACATTGAACAAAGGCTCATGGAATTACATAGCTCCAGAAATGTTGGCAAACAAGGTCTTTGGGAGGTATACAAAAGAAGCGTGGATATGTCTACAGCTTTGCCATCACCTGTTACGAAATTCTTACAGGAAATCAACCCTCCATGAAGGAATCATTGGAAATTCGGGCAACGGTTTATGAACGCAGAAGGCCTGATTTACCTGACGGAATTCCAAGAAAACATGATAGCTTGATATGCCAATGCTGGCATAAAAAAGCTTCTAAACGCCCAACCTTTGAGAAGGTCTGTGAAGAACTTTGGATTGTGAAGTAAGAAATTCTAACAGAGTCTTATAAATTAACTAGACGTAGCGTGTTTTTGATAAAAGTACAAATCGCAGGGGAAGTGATAGATAGCCATCAGGCAATTAAGGGAGAGTGCCCAAGAACGGTTTACCAGTGACAAGATCTGCAAAACAAGTGCCCAAAGTAGGCAAATTATAGAATTTTTTTGGCTGCATAGCTGTTTTAATTGCTAATGAACAATATGTCACCTTTTTTTTCCTAAATTTTTATTGTCTTCATAAGGAAAAGTGGAGCCAAAGCAAGGCAGGTTTTTGACCTTAATGGTGATATCATGGTCCAGATGGTGATAGTTTTTTGGAGACCTGCTCGCCCTCTTTGGTGAGGTGCCCAACCATTATGGTGCACAGCAGAGCCTTCTTGGCACATGCTTCATCCAAAATGGGTTGGGCATGTGTCCTTCAATGGTGCAGTAGATGTCCTCGATGCTGCAGTAGATGACCTCCATGGTTTGCACTTGGACCTTAATGGCACATCAAATTTCTGTCAAGGGTTGTAGATTTTGTCTAAAATCAACAAAATCAAGAGGAACACTTACATTTATCCACTGTTTTTGTTTGAGCAGCCATTATATATTGCCTACAAAACCATTGCATGTCAGTTTTACGAGATGGAGCGAGGGGAATTGAACCCCTGCAGCCAAGATTGGCCACTTCCAAACGCTCATGCTGCAAATGTAGCAAACATATTAGTGGGGGATGGGCAGAGGAATACCTCTGCCCAGGAAATCAAGGGATAGTAGGGTCATAAAAGGACCTAAATTATACTGAGATAAATCAATGCAGACAAAATATTCCAACTGCTTACAATATAAATAACAAAATCAGAAATTGCACCATTACGTGATAAACAAACTTAGATAAGCATGTACCTAAATCATCACTTTGTAATTGATATGTAAACAAAAGGAAACTTGCTGTTTAACAACAAATTACATCACATAATCAGACTTCAAGTACTTAGAAAATCAGGCCTATATAAATATACAAAATAGGCCATTACAAGTTTAAAAGGTTTTCTTACATTCCCAAGTGTTTAAGATGTGCTTCTGCCTCCTCTCGGTATAAATCATCCAAACATTTTGTCTTCCTAGCTCCACCGTGACCTGCAAAGCTGCCTGTATCAGCTGGTTGGAGTGTTTCCATTAAAAACATGTTCCCTGCCATGATAGGCATCTGGTTCAGTCCAGTAATCAAATGCAGACTCTCCAAAGTTAGGCCTACAAACCTTCTGTTTTTTTCTGTTCCTCTCATCCCATGAGCATATATGGGTGTCTTCTAGGCTGCATGGCATGCAAGTTTCATCAATATCATCCGGATCTTGGCTATCCATGAAGTTCTCTGCTGGAACATCATTGTGCATGGAACAAGGATCACCAAGATCATTATCCATTCAAATTGGCTTTCACCGTATTGAAGATGAATACCATGATCAGGTTCAAGAAGTAAATCCAAGATTGATCTCATTCTTGCTGCTGGTACAGCAGCAGTTTCTTTGTGAATTAACCCTCTTTTCAACATAAATCTAGCTTTTGCCTTTTGCCTAGCCTCAATTACACCCCGTGTAAAAGGCCTACCATCACCAAATATCTCCTCAATGCCTAGCTTCCTTTTCCCATCTTGATGGAAAAGAATAACTCTCATTCTATTTGCATGGTCTTCACTCTTTTTTTCTGCCATTTTCTCAGCCTCTTTCAAAGCCTTGGCCTCCATCCTTGCTTTCATTTGCAGCTCTTTAGCCTTTCTTTTCTCTTCTTGAATTAACTTCTTCTCAACTTGCTTTTCTAACCTTACATTGTTGGCTTCTACCTTTCTGTTATGCTCATCTACCTGGCCCTTAACATTTCATCTGATGTCACCATGAGTTTATTTGCAAGCTCAATTGGCAATCTACTCCTCCTTGCCTTTGGCATGCTAGAAGTTGCAGGGCCATTGGCTACTATAACAGTGGAAGGAATAACATTGGCAGCAACATTTGAACTTGGATTTGGAGCTGCAAGAACTGGACCAGCAAATTTGCAACTTCAGTTGCAACAGCAGCAAGTGCAAACAAACTTGCATCAGCACATGCAAGCCCATTGGGATTGGCGTCTTCAAATTCACCTGCACATGCATGAACAATCTAAATCAGCAACTTGTAACAAAATTAAACAATATTTTAATCATGGATTTAATAAAAAATCTTACCTGCAACTTCTTGGACATTTGGCTCAACATCCACTGCCACATTTTCGTCCTCTTCCTCGTCTTCACTGTCTTGAACAATCATACTCTCAGCCACTGGGTCTGGTTGCACAGCAAGCATTTTCCATGGCCAAATTCCTGTGGCAGCAAAGCCTGCTTTGATGTTTACTGCAGTTAATGATTGTCTAAGAGACTGAGAGACCAACGTCGCCATGTCCTCCTTGTTTGGTTCATGCATATCATTCTGTCCCATGTATTTGTGCCTCAAAGCTTTAAACGCACCCTTCATAGAACCAAAACAGGAAACATCAAGTGGCTGGAGCTTATGAGAAGTATGTGGAGATAGCTGGAATGTGTGCAAGCCCATTTCCTTGGCATGTTGGATCACTTTCAGGTTCACGTGTGATCCATGGCCATCACAAATCAATAAATGAGGTCTTTCTAAACTAATACCTCCTGGCACATTCTTCTTGAAGTGATCCAGCCATGCATCAAAAAGCTCATTAGTAATCCAAGCTTTTTTTTATCAGGCATAGCTGCTCCAGGTTCACAGCCAGCAAGAAGATCCCTATCCCTTAATTTCTTGCCTTTAGGGCCATTTCCCACTCGCCATTAGGTTAAGTTAGCTTAACTACTTGGTTATTTCTTAACCTAACTAGAAAAAAAATTCTAGTTTTCCATTGAGGTGGTTAAATTAAAACTAACTTAAGGAAGCATGGAAATTTGCATTCCCATCATGCCCATTAAGTTAAAAATAAAAAATTGAATTAAATTTTGTGTTGATGATTCACACTAGTAGTTAAAGTGGTAAGTTAGGTTAGCGTTAACTATACTTATTTCACACTGCCAGTTAAGAATTTATGTTAAGTTAAAAAGAGTTTCGTTCGATTTTTTTTTTTTTTTTTTGCCAACTACCAATGATGCACACTAATTAGAAAGTAGTACGCACCTAAGGTTAACACAAATGTAGTGCTAGACTTTACAACCAATTTGTTAGAAATGAGCGGTCCATCATGAAAAACCCTAAAACAATTATTGAAAGAACTATAAAACATAATATAACTATACACTAGAATATAACTATACACTGAATATTTTGAAAATGCATATTCCTAGATATTGAAAGAGGCAACAAGAAATATGCATTTTCATATAAAACATAAATAACTTAACTATATTATTACCCTTTCTCACTTAACAGTTATGTTAAGTTAGTGCTTAACTGAGCTAAGTGTACCTCTCCTAGGTCACTTAACTTCTAGTTTAAAATAAGGGGACCAGTTAAAGTTTTAACTAAAATTAACTTAACTATTGTCAGTATGAAAGTGACCTTGTTAAGTTAACCATAGTTAAAATTTAACCAAATCCTAACTTAACTGATAGTAACTTAAGTGTTAGTGTGAAAGCAAGTTTCCATTATTTGCCACATTTAACCTAACCTAACCGTCAGTGGGAATTGACCCTTAAATATGTAAAAATTCGGAATTGTATGGCCTGCGCACTTACACAACATAGGGTAGTTAACCACTCTCTATTCTTGGGGATTGTTTCAGTAACATTTCTATCCCTTTTTCTGGCCACAATTCTCATCCCACATCTGCTGCCTGCTTGCATACCCGTTTCATCACAAATCCAGATTCTACATGGTTCTAAATCTAAATCATCAAAAGCTTTTCTAAGGCCAGTGTAAAAACCTATTAAATTAGTGGAGTTAATGGCCTTTACTCTTTGCACCTCAACACACTGGGCAGATCTAAGTGAAAGCTCAGGATGCCTACCTTTAAAGAGACGCCACCATTTGTGTCCAGGTATGCCATCCTTGAAGCAAGTATGCCTGTTGGCACACATCTCAGCTGCCTTCTCCCTCATGACACCAAGTGTGATTCCCCTACCCTCATCACACATTTGTAATGCCCACTGAACCAGGTTTTATTCCTCCACATCTGTTAAACCTTTGGGTTTTGACCCCCCTTTCACCTCACACTCACCAAAAACCCAACGAGTTAGAGTGGTGATGGAATACCATAATGAAGTGAGGCCTTTCTTATGGACATCCCATCCTCAACAGCTTCCAATGCCTCCTCCATGGCCTCCATACTCCATGATTTTAATAATTTGTTCTGTTTATCTTTAAATAAAAAATGTGATACTTACTAAAGTTTAAAGTTGCTTTCTAAATTAATTCTCGATTTCATCTATTTAGAATTAAATTTTCCTCTAAGATAACTCGATATAATTAAAATACTATGTTTTTCAAAATATTTAAAGAAAGTTTTAGATTGAAATTAATTAAGTGATTACGTTTATGTTTAATAAAAAATTAATAGTTTATTATCGATTAAATGTCAACATATTTTATTTCATTAATAATAAATTATTCAATAGTTATTATTAAACCAATAACTTTATATCATTTAATTAATTTCAACCTAATACTTTTCTTAAAGTATTTTTTAAAGTGTAAAAATTTGTAAATTGTGAAATTCTAATAATAGTTTTAAGTCAATCGCTTATCAAACCATCAGATTTCATTTAATTATCATGATTGCTAAATTTTGAATCTGTTAAATAACTATAAATTGAAATTTTTATATTCTTGAAATGTCTAATTCTAAATAGATTATGGAAAACATCCAAGCAAGAATGCATAATAATCGAACCACAAGTTATTATCCATGTCATATCCATGGGACCTGTGCAAACGAGAAGCAGATAACCACCTCAACCCAATTATGGGACAATCCGGTAGTAAGGTTAGTGTAGGTCTCCATGAATGCAGGGCTTTTGTACTCAAGATGCTGCATAGAACAGAAACAGCAAACGAGGGATCCTGTTTAAGGCTGGATTTAATTCGTGTCAGAACAAGTGACACCTTCAAGAAGTTCAAACTGATTGTGTTGTCTTCAATGATAGAAAGGACAGACATTATCATAGACTCCACAAAGACTTCCATAAATGCTTCATTTTCATTACCCGTAAACAAGCTAGATTTTTGCTGCAAGGAAATTGTAGGTGCATGCTTATTGCTTATCCTTTAGGTTGCTCAGATTGACCAATATGTGCTGGTCATTCCGCTAACCACTAACTTAACAAGACATTGTCTGAACAACAAGTAGTTAGGTTAATTTTACTTAACTGTGTTTTGGTGTGAAGAAATTTAACTTGTTTTAGTTAAAGATTTAAGCGGAACCTAACTATTTTTTGTTTGTATATTCAGACGACTCCTATGGATCGATTTAAAGCTGTCAAAATTTACTTCATAGAGATGTGGAAGGCATACCCGCGGCAGCAAATTCACGAAGATATTTGGACAATGGCGATCGGCTGGAAGGAAGGACGGTGTGGATCTATCGATCCTCATGTTGCAAAGGGACCTGTACCGCTATATGATAAAGACGGACATTGATAATTGTGATCCGGAACGAGTCTTTAATTTTAGTATGATCGATGAGTTAAACATGATCATTGAAGACCTCTGATCATTGTAGTCCACTGTCCACTACTAATAATTGAGATCTTGTGTAATAGCTTGAGGTCATTTGCCGACATATTCTAGTCAAAAGGTGAAGGCATTTCTAGTGGAAAGGATCCGCTGTTTGAAACTTGAAACTTTAAAAGAAATTTCAAAGATTGGTTTTATTTGCATGTGATAGCATTTCAATGCTGGGCCAGCATTGAAAGGATTGAAATGCTATCACGTGCAAAGAAAGCAAAAGGCTTATCACCTTTATATAAAAATATGTAAGTTGTTTTGTCTGTATGAATTGTAGCGAGGAAAAAATCCATGTGGCCGGGGTCGTGAACAGTATGCAGCGATAGGAAAAGGGGCATGTTTAGGGGAGCAGTGCAAGGCGATAGGCCTAGCGAAGGGAGGAGCTTTTGGGGAAGAGTATAAAGCGAAAAGAGACAGAAGGAGGACTAGTTCGATGTACGATCTCTGTGCCTTTTTTCCTTTGTTTTTTTTCCTGACTGTAGATAATGAATGAAATTCTAATAATAGTTTTAAGTCAATCGCTTATCAAACCATCAGATTTCATTTAATTATCATGATTGCTAAATTTTGAATCTGTTAAATAACTATAAATTGAAATTTTTATATTCTTGAAATGTCTATTTCTAAATAGATTCAAATGAAAATTAGTTTGAAAATCAAGTTTAGTTTTAATATATTCTTATAATGGCGTTCTTAAAGTGCTATTTATTAAATTTGAATAAGTCCAAATTTTGTTGAATATGTCATTTATGCTGCTTCTGGTAAATGAGAAAGACGTATCAAAGATTACTGGTTTATGCTGCTTCTGGATGCTGCTTCTGGTAAATGAGAAAGACATATCAAAAATTACTGGTTTATGCTGCTTCTGGATGCTGCTTCTGGTTACCGGATCAAAGATTTCTGGCGGAAAGAATCACACCGGAAGGAATCAAAAACTAAAAAGAATGTTGCTTCTGGTTACCGGATCAAAGATTTCTGGTGGAAAGAATCACGCCGGAAGGAATCAAGAACTAAAAATAATGCTCTTCTGGTTACCGGATCAAAATTTCTGGCGGAAAGAATCACGCCGGAAGGAATCAAGAACAAAAAAGAATCAATTCTGGTAGAAAGAATGCCATATAGCGAATTGTCGATTCTGCTGATCCCAATCTTCTATCATCTGATTTAGATTATCATCAAATCTGGGCTCTGCAATCACCGGTGGAATTGGTGGCACCACCATCGGTGCCCTTCTTTGGAAGAGTCTTCTTTGGAGCTGCGATTATCTTGTGACCTCGCCAATCTGCTGCGGTTGCGCAAAAGAACTCAGCAACTCATCAATGTAGCTTCTAACAATGACTCTTCTCAAAGAATCCGGTCTTCCAGATCCGGGGGAGCCGGGCCTGCCAGATCGGGGCCTGCCAGATCGGGGACTTATTCAAATCTAATAAATGTGCTCCAAGGATGCCATGATAATATTATATGTATTTTTAGCTCTTATTGATTTTAATAATTTGTTCTGTTTATCTTTAAATAAAAAATATGATACTTACTAAAGTTTAAAGTTGCTTTCTAAATTAATTCTCGATTTCATCTATTTAGAATTAAATTTTCATCTAAGATAACTCTATATAATTAAAATACTATGTTTTTCAAAATATTTAAAGAAAGTTTTAGATTGAAATTAATTAAATGATTACGTTTATATTTAATAAAAAATGAATAGTTTATTATCGATTAAATGTCAACATATTTTATTTCAGCTCCATATCTCCCTTCTGAAGCCCAAGTTTTGGCACCAAAACTCCCTCAGCTGCTTAAGAAATTGCTTGAGAGATCCCCATAGGAAGACCATTCCTACTTCATGGAGGACACAGGAAATCCGTTGTGGAAGATTGCATATCTGTGGTAGTGCAGGGGGTCTCCATCAGAGGGCGCAGCTGTGGCCATCTTCGTCCTCAACAAACCCTAAACCCTATCTCCCAACTGTCGTGGGAATGCTTAGGGGTCACCGTCGCCGGAAAAAACAGGTTCCGTTAGCCACCATAGCCCTAAACCGTCCAATGGAGGTGCCCTGTATGTGGGCACTCTCCCTTAAGCATTTTTGGGTTGCCCCTTAAGGGCAAGCCCTAGCTTATGTGGTAATGTGAGATATTTTGGGTATATTCCAGAATATACCCAAATATACCTGACGACTGTCCTAAACTTGGTGTCATTCTGCCCGTGCATGTTTTGTTGATCGCCCCTGTTCAGATAGGGCAAACCAGCATGCATCCCACTGCGACAGCACTACAATGCCGAAGGTGTGGACTACCAGAATCTACTACCCTAAGGGATAGGAACTTATCAAGCTCACCCTTCGTGACCTCGAGGCCAAGATGCGAGATCACTAGCAAATGCTACAAAAGCAGTTGAGGCAGGTTTAAATTTTTTTTTTTTAGGCAACATTTTTTTTTTTTTTGGAAGGGTAGCCGTAGTTGATCATAAAAGAAGACATCCTTGAAGACTCCTGTTTAGTAATGTTATATGCAAACTCCACCAAATGGATATAATCTGCCCATTGAGATTGCTTGTTCCAGACATAATTACATAGTATATCTTCTATTATGCGATTGGTACGCTCGGTTTGGCTATCTGTCTGTGGGTGGTAAGTTGTGCTCATGGCAAGCTTAGTTTGAATAGTGCTAAAGAAATCCTTCCAAAATGCACCAACAAACTTAAGGTTCCGGTCCGATATAATGGTACGGGGCATCCCATGGAGACGGAATATCTCTTTCGTGAATAACAAGGCAGTGTCTAATGCAGTATCCGTGGTTTGACATGGCAAAAGACAAATCTCGTCGCACGAGCACATATGTGAGCATGCGAGGTTGGAGTTGGCTGGCTAGGTGGATAGAGCATGGAGTGCCCACCATGATGCTTCTGCCTCTGGAACCAAATCCCGAGCAACAAAAAGGACATATCCCTGCTTGAAAGCTGAAAGGAAGAAGTGGGTACTGTGATTTCCCAAGGCACTAACCTCAGGGATAATAGGTGTCTACCTCCTTCTCGAGGTCCATCATCGTAACCTCTTCTTCCTTAGTTTCTTGCTTCTCTTCCTTCAAATGTTCCTTGTTATCACAAAGATCTTCCCCTTCTCATCCGATTCCGAGGGAATATCCACCATGTTAATATTCGGGACGTGAGGTCCTATAGCAACAAAAGCTTCCTCAGGTGGCTGTGACAGAGCGTCTGTAGTATAAGGCGTTGCAGCCGCAAGTGGGCATCAACCGGATCAATGGTCTCATGATGGAACTGAAGCAATTGCTGTACTTCAGAAGGTACCTCAGCTGAGGTGAAGTCAATGAAATCATCCATGCAATATTCGGCGAGCTCGTACAAGACATGTGTCTTCTTCTTGAACTTTTGGTCTACAATAATGTGGTATGTCCACATGATATCCTCCAATAGGAGGTATTCCTGACCCTGGTCATGAACAACTGGGAGGGTATCAAGTCCTGTAAGTCGAGCTCCCTGGTCTCAATGTAGACGCATTTGCTCAGCTAGCTGCTTCCAGCGAATAAAATCCTCTCTGACATGCTCATTGTCTTCCTCTTCTATTATAGCCAACGCTTTCCCCTTCTCCACAGGCAAAGCTTCATCTTCGCGTATTGGTCCATAAGAATGGCCAAGACAAAGTTTACGTGGAGGAATTGTTGGCCTTCATGTATCAACATAGGTGGGCTCTTAGCCCATCGGAGCTTTCTTTTGAGGACGTTAACTGCGTGGGAGTCGCCCCCCAATATATCACTCACAATTGCCTTCTCTAGATAGAGGCGAGGTGGATCACCAAGGGTGACACAAAGGGGGACCATTTCTTGAGTATAAAACTTGAGGAAAACAGCATAGTTTAGGTGGGCCTGCATGTTAGTGATGAGGTCGACCTCTTGGAGCAAGTAAGGCTGAAGGAGGTTGAATGGGACCTGGGAATCCCAATGCTCACGCTCCTGGTACCATTGGAGGAGGTTAGGAGTATCCATGTATGCAGGCGAGTCGTGGAGGAGGAAGAGCAAGGAAAGCAAAAAGGAAATGAAACCATAAATTTGTTTTAGTGTGACTTTATTTTAAAAGTATGTTGATGTCAGCATCAGTCATAAAATGAAATAAATAAATAAATAAATAATAATTTTCGTAGATAACTAAGAGAGCTATACAAAACCAAATATTGTACTCTAAAGATCAAATTTTTTGTATTTCTATGCAAAATATATACAGAACAAAATGTGTTACGAGCTCACTTTGAAGAAGACAAGTTGTCAAATCAATTTTGGTCTCCTCATATGCGTCGTGCCAAGGCTAAATCCTTTGGCATGATGATAACCCTCTTAGCATGGATAGCACAGAGGTTAGCATCATCAAAAAGTGCCACAAGATAATCTTCAGCAGCCTCTTGAAGAGCAAGCATAGCAAAGGTTTGTAACCGAAGATCAATCCGATACTCCTGTGCTATCTCTCAGACCAGGCACTAGAAGGGAAGCTTCTGTAGCAGAAGCTCCTGATCCCCTCAACACGACGGTACCGGGTTTGTACCTATGAGGCTTGCATTGCTGAATCGGCCTCTTAGGAAGGGTCTTGCCCCCTGATACAGGGTGAGGCCGAGTGGCATCTACATAGTCCTGTCGGCGGCCAAAATTCGTGGCCTTGCCAATACCGTTCACGGTCTTCAGCTTCTCCTTATAGGCACTTCTAGACTTTCATGCTGTGTACTTCCTCCTTTGTTTGGGAACATGGGTCTCAGTCTGCTCCGGGCCCCACTGCGTATTGTGTTCTTGATCCTGCTGAGTCTGATGGTGGGTCTCTCGCTCAGCATTTGCTTTGGCGAGTTGCTCAGCCTGTCTCTGGTGCTCCGCCCCTTCTACTTCTTGTTGCGCAGTGTAAGTAGCTGCCATACACTTCTACCTCCGTGAGGCGATGGGCGGCGACCCTTCTGATCAGCTCAGTCTTGTATCTATCTGGCCTAGTCTGCATGTCTAGCTGGATGGCTATCATGTAGTCTGGTTCAAGATACTCTGGAATGTCGTCCCAAATAAAGTTCTGGGACGCCTCATTGAATGGTAAGGGGGGGAGGTTAAATGGGTTCCCTGTGATTATGGTTTGCCCGTCTCCCAGGTAGGTATGCTCCCTACCCCGGGCCTTCGGGTTCCTCCTCTCCATTACGTGCATCATCACCCCAGGCTAGCCCCATAATTCTTGCGGCCTCTGCCCAGATTGCTTCATCTTCACTCACCTCCACACACAAAGGAGGGTAGAACTTGACGAGCATGAGCACTTGGTCGGGCTGCTCTAACAACGTGTAGGGCTCCCCTAAGGCGTTCAACTTCAGGAGGAAGCGCTTTGACAGATGAAAAATAGGATAGGGAACCCTATGTCCAATGGCGAACCGTTGAACAAGCTCAATTAGCAAGAGCTCCACCTTGCCTGAATCGTCGGCGAGCTGCTCGCCAAGTTTAGCAAAGATCTGGTGGACACTGGGGTTATAATAACTAACGTAACCTCGAGTACGGGCCATGTTCATTTGTGGACGAGAGAGTACCGAAGTGAGGCGCTGGTAGGGCGGCGGTGGCGACAGCCAAGAACAAAATTATGGCGAAGCAAGGTTCTCTCCAGCGGCGATGGCGGACGAGCAAGGCGACGGGCGGAAAGGAAGCGAGAGAATAAAAAAAAATAACTGTCACTTTTCAAATTTTAAATTTCAAAAGATTTTTTTTGAAAAAAAATTATACGGCAAAAATACGCATGTACTTTTATACGTATTTTTTTATACGAGGACGTAATAGGAAAAATACACGTTTCTTTTTGAGTTCTGAGTTGATGTTTTGTCGATCACGCCCATTTGATGCCGTTTTAATGCCGGGGTACCTATGCTCCTTTGTCAATTAGACTGTTCCCGACTCGTTGGTTCAAAAATCACCTCCATCTGAGTTGCCTAAATGTTAAAAAACAATATTTTTTGGAGTTTTGACAATCACAAGTGGTTAAAATATGTACAAAGCACCCAAGGTTGAAAAGATCTCAATGAGATCTATCTATTGCGCTAAACGATAGCTCATTTTGACTTTTCTATCAAACATTATGCTAGAAAATGTGATCCAGTGAGTTAGTTATAACAGTTTTGCTCTGATTCATAGTTCATTTATCTTCATTTGGCTTAGTTGGCATGTTTTGAAGGCCCTTTTTTAATCTAAAAAAAAAACCCTAATGTCATGCTCAAAATAATATACCACCTAGGGGGTTGACTGATGGTCAAGACCTCAAGATGATAGCAGACAGAGATATAACATGGCGTTGGCTGGCATAGAACAATGGCTAGGGTAGTCCACTCCATCCGCCCCTCGTGTGCACACTTTGCAGATAGGCTGAAACATGCTATGGCGTGATTGTAGCCTTCCAGAGACGCAATCTCATGGAGTCACCTTATGAGACTACTCTGGGTTACATCTTCTTGTTCTGATGAGGCGGGTCAGGGAGGCGTCCCTTCCCCGGGCATAATGGATCCCTGGGTGTGCTAGAGAACATGTGCACATCAGTGACCCCCTCATCCGCCCGACTTACTCGTCTAAATCTAAAGGCAGGCTCACCTGCCCGTTCGAGCCCTAAGACGTCCATATAGGCACTCATCCTGGGACCCAGGGAGTGTCAGACCCATGCCCGACCCTCTTCAGTGACCAGCTATAAGCCTAGCACACTATAGGAGTCCTGTAGCTACGCTAGGCAAGACCCCACCCCTGTTTCACTATCATACCCATTATCTAGTGCTGAATCACAACATGGCATCCACAGGCAGGTGGGGTCTTGTGCATAGGCCGCAATTACTGGGCCTTAAGGGTTCTAGCTAGAGATATACCTACTTCTAGAGATCTTTCAGGTCTCTACCCACTCTTAACCCCATACACACAAGAGAAACAGAAGGAGGGAACATCATCATAAGCAAAGTATCCATCATCATCTTAACAGTAAATAATAGAGAAATTAACCATCCATCTAATCATACAAAGGGTTAGCTGAAGCACAAACTATCTAGAGACTAACTAGTCTAACTAGTCTCTTGGCTAGAACCATTGTCACGAAAGGCTTCCATTCTTCTAGTCTGGTTGTAGTGGCCGGTGGCTCCTCCTTCCTTCAACTCTGTCCAAATCGATTTGGAGTAGAATTGGGGGTAAGACCCAATTTTGACCCTATTCTTAGCAAGTTTCCCCTGGCCAATCGATTTAGTCCAAGCGGCACTCCCTAATTAGCTAGCATTACTAATTAATAAGATTAATTAGTCTAATTAGGTTATTTAATTTATTAACAACTTAGCATAGCTAATAAAAGCCCTTTTAGGTTAACCCAAGCCTAATGACCCATAAGGGTCTACTTATGCTCTGGTGACGTGTTATAGTATATATACGTATACCATATAAATATATGGAATGTCACACTTGTTTTTTTTTTTTTTTTTTTTTTGAAGGACGTCAAACTTTATTAATAACACTCCATCATAATACATAATACAATGCAGAGACAGGAATAAAAAACCCAGTGGACAATCAGATCCAACTGAGCAGGGCCACCCATCTAAGCATGACAGTATAATGCAGTTCACACTATTTTCCTCTCCTACAAAGAGAAGAATAATATATAATCATATCTATAGAAAAGTTACTTTAACCAGGTCGAACTTCCACATCCATAGAATCATTAACAACAACTTGATCTGCTCCCGGTGTCTCAATGCCACTGAATCGGGGACATCCTTTGTAACAATCGTAGCGGATCGGCGCTCTGAGTGAACTAACGCAGATTGAGGGAGCCGAGCTATTTTAGCGGCGTGCAAGCTTCTTCAAAAGCGTGGAGTAGACCATCCTTCTTCCAATAATTCTTGCTTGTGAGCAATGTCCGAAAGGCGAGTGCGATCCTCATTAAGAGGGTCTACCGATATAGACTAAGAGGGAGATGCACTCAAAGAAGGCGATGGTGCGAAATAGCTAGAGAAGAAGGCACCTTTTGGTAATATCTTGGCGGATTAACTAACTAGGGAGGCGGATGGGGAAGAAGATGATACAACACGACACTCGAGTGAAGTGGGCTGGCGTGTGACAGGGAATAGGAGCAATTGGGGAGGTAGAGACAAAAGTATGCCTAGACACCTGTAAGTGGCGAAAAGCCTCAACATTGGGAAACATCTTGGCAAGCTCCGGTCCATTAAGCGAGGCCAGTTTGTACTTGAAAAAAGGTGGGCCACTTTTGACCACTCTTGACCCGGGAATAGAGACACAAGTAGGAAGAGATACACAAATTCGAGGACCATTAACAATAGAATGGGCAAGATGCATACCCAATCCATTGGCAATAGCAATCATAAACTTCGGACACTTGCGGTTCTAGTGGAAAATCCTCTAAGGCAAGCCAACAAGGCATCGCAATGCACCGGACTTACTTGGCAAGAATCCAAGAGAGAATACACGATATAGAAGATAATGTCCCCAAAGAGGATCAACACCACGCTCCACAAGCCCGGTACCGCAAGTGAAGAGTCAAACATGACCGGGAAGAAATTATTATCTTTATCCAAAACTTTTAGAGACGATAGTGAGGAAGACCTAGTCTCTGAAGGTGATGCTTTAGCTTAATCCAACTCTCCGAGATCTAAAAGCTGTCGATTGAAATGGCAAACAAGCGCATGAGACACAAGGTTTTGAACACTTTGCAAATGAGCATTATGATCAATTTCGACAACGGTAGGCCAGCTGTGTAAAAAGCATTTGAACACTTCTTTGTGTCTCATAGAATACACCTTAGGGAGGCAAGGCCCCGAACATCCATACGATCATCTTGTGCTTGTAACTCATTTAGATACGAGCTCAATTCTTTCTTGTTATTCTGTACCATGATATTCAATGCAGCAGAATCACGTTTGATCCAATGTCAAATCACGTTTGATCCAATCGCTAAATCGTGTAGAAGGCGTCCTAGCCACAACATCAGAAGAACCCCAAGGAGCAGAAGGAGCAGACACACTCCTAGCAGAAGTAGACAAACAAGAAGCAGAAGCAATAGTAGAAGTATTTATAGTGGTCTCTACTTGAGAAGTAGACAAAGGTGCAGATTTAGAAAGAGGGGGAAAGTGTTGCAAGCTTGTACTCATATCAAGAAGAGAAGAGTCAAAAGCAAGAGGATTGAGGCGAGAATTATTGGATAAATTAGGAAGCGGCAAAGGAGAATTCATATCATGCGCAAAAGAAGAAGCAGAAGCAGCACCTACCACTTTCTTGGCTGACGAACATGTTTCCGAAGCTGGCGAACTAGGGTTTGCCATGGTAGCCGAAATCTGTAAACTCCAAATCCGGCCCAGATAGACACAATAAAACTGTATGAATCATACACCAATGGAAAGCTCACATCTCTAGCTTTCCAACGCACTAAAAAACCGTCACACTTGCTTTATAACCCACCAAATGGAATGTTTCATGCATCCTCGGACATCTGGAAGGCTAAAATGAATGAATCTAGTCCCCTGGACTGTTTCCAATTCTCCTCATCAATTAAGTTACCTGATCAATTGCTATTGTAGACCAATGAATGCTTCGTTTGTTTCTCTTACCAGAACCAATGTGGTGATGCCACTTAGCCTTTTTTAAGATCAAAGTTTACATAGCTTAACTAATTAAGTTGGTCATGCCCCGTGTTCATAACAATTGGTTTATACCTTCTTCACAATTTGACCTTGATTATACCTAGAGATAATAAACCAATGTATTTTGAACCTCTCTGATTGATCTATATGCAAAATGCCGCATTATAGAGGAGGCATATAAAGTTTCACAAATTATAAATGTTGTATGCCAAGTGCAATGATTGTAGGATTTTCTCAACATGGGGAACTTTATGGTGCACTTAAAAGTTTGCTATTATCTTGTGCAATTGAAGAAAGGGGTCGATATTACAGATGATTTTGTATAGTTTTGGCAAGTATGAGTATGCCAAAACCATATAATGATGACGTCAAAAATATGGGTTTGGGTTTTCTAAGGTGTTGTGGTTTTTTTTAATAGTTTTCTTCTATGGAAACTGAACTTTCTATTTATGCTTTTTCGCCCCTTTTTCTATAGTCTGTTTCTATGAAACTGACATTTCTAATTTCGTAATTTTCATATGGCAGGACTGAGCAGCATGCCATGGCGAAGGGGTTCGACCAGGAGCCGGATTCTGGAGTTGATTCTGGAGCCAGGCGATGGCATTTGTAGTTTTTCTTCTTTGTATTTGTTGAAAAGGAAAGATTAAAAACTTTGCCTACTGCCATAGCCAAAAGCTTCTTTCGATTCTTCTTTTCCTCGTTCGAACAACTCTGGAAAAAAATAAAAATGGGTGATGGGTTTGCTTGCTCTGTTTTTTTCTTTACAAGGCATCCTCCTTTTCCTGCATGAATGGCTGGTTTTTAGTTTAAATGGATTGTAATGACATGGCATTTTGAAGACCCGTTTGTTGGTTTAAATAGATTGTAAGGGCATGGCATTTTGAAGAATAGGGAGGCAAGCACCTTTGGCAAATCAGGTTTTCCTTTTTCCATTTGGATGCACCAAGATGATTGGTTCCAAAATTCAATTTGTCATGTAGCACAATTCATTATTGCTTTCTTAATTCCACACAGATGGAAAGCATCTCTCTGACAAGGACACGATGTCACAGGTTCCTCTTCTGGCACTCTTGGATATTGTGACATCTTTATTTTTCATGGGATTCAGCAAAATTGCTGACTATTTTCAGGGGCAATAAGTGAAAGCCATTTGCTCTTGCACTTCCACAATTGCACTGTGAAAATCCCTCTGGTATGGCTATGTGTTGCTTCAGCAGGTACAATATGCAGTCCAGAGTTGTATCAAACTTCTTATTCTACATACTTGTTTCGTAATTCAAATGTTCTTGTAATTCAGTGTATCTTTTTATTCTTCATGGAAGACGAGCTACTGTTGAATGCATTTGAGGCTTCTTGAATGCACATCACAAATTAGAATGAATAAACATGTCATGAGACTTAGTGCACACTTTGCTTAAGAATTAATATGAAAATAACATTAACATATAGAAATTGTATATTGTTGTTTTGCTGTTTTAGCCAAGAAATCTGCACATGTGCACTCTGGATATTTGCAGACTCTTACCCTATAGGTTTCATTTGGTCTTCTAATACAGTATTCAACATCTAATTGAGGTGTGATGACCTTTGTTGAAAGCAGTTGACATTCGAATTGCAGAGCTTGTTCAAGTCTGACTTCTGCTTCCTTCCCCAACTTTGTTCTTTTATTCATACGTTTTCCAAACTGCCCTCTTATCTGGTCGATGGCTACCTGATCCCTTGTCCCTATTGTACTCTGAACTATCTCTAGTCCACTTAAGAACTGTCTAATTATTCCCTCCAGAACCTGGATTTGTGGCACGAATTCCAGTATGCAAGAGAGCTGAATTAACTGCATTGACACAAACTGAAGGACTTACCATGCTGCTAGTGGGAGTGCTTATTCTTCGAATCAATGTAGCCAGTCCAGGACCTGTGCCAACAAAATTGTGGTCTCTCTGTGATTTACGCTTTGCACTTTGCAGTACAGATTCAGTGAGGTCATGTAGACAAGCATCGTACAAACTTATCTTACTAATATAACCTCTTGAAGCTAACCAACTTGCATGCACAGACTCAGACATATTTGTGTTTGGTACCTGAGCTGCTTAGTTTCCCCACCTACTAGCCCTTTGATGCCACCATGCAAGCCAAGATCCTAATGAAGGTAGATCTCCTGGATTGGCTCTTCCTGGCCACCATGTAATAATATTATGATATGCAATCTCAGCTTCATTCAAAGATGTTGCTGATCTCCATGCTCTGCATAATGTTAGATGCTCTTGTCTATGCATTGCTCCCAATGAAATTTACATCCACGCTTCTTGCCTTCCATTGGCTGACCACTATTAAATACAAGATGAACTGAATTCCAATTAGCTTGATTTTGGAGGATCGCTGCATTTACGTGCGATGATAGCATCCACTTGCTGGCAATTTGACAGACAAACAATACCAGCCAGGAGCTGTGAGATATGAGGGGCGGTAGACACCGTGGTTGGGTGCCTGCGGAAGCCGGACGCAGATGTGGAACCGGATAGAGCAGTGAGACACTTCAGAAACCCCGCCTCTGATCCGTGCCGAGGTTGAGGAGGCTAAGGCCACGCACGAGGAGCACAGTGCAGCCTCCCTGGCCGAGGTTGCGAGGCCGCCATCGGGAGACAAGGATTCCGTGTCGCTTTGGAAGCTAGCCGTGCGTAACTCGAAGCTTCGAGTAAGGATTTAGCACGAGATCGAGCTACTGTGAGCTTCGGGCACGCTGCTCAAGAAGGCAAGGCCTCCTATGGAGGCGATGAGCAACTCCGCCATTGACGCGGAGATGGCAAGACATGACAACGTCCCGCAAGAGCCGAGCTCCGGACTCCGGAGAACGTAAAACCCAAACAAAGAACACACCAACCCCGCTTGAACCCACCAACCTACGGGGCGCCAACCCGGAACACATGCCGCGGACATCGGATCACGCCGCCGCCACCACCCCGGGCGCCGGCCACGACCTATGCCTCGCCCCACCTCAACCAACACTGGTGCCCCCCAACTCCGTGAACAAAGACGCAGGAGCCGCGAATGTGGTAGTGCGAGGCCCGACGGAGGAGTCGGGAGAACATCTCACTTCCCACTCCGCATACGATCTTGGACCGATGATGTTCCCAAAGACTGTGACCATTGGAAAGGCGAAGTCGTCATGGAATTCAAATACCGGACGCCCCGGGTGGTCATCTTCGATTGAGAGCGTGTCGAGCCGGTGGCCATCCCCGCCGTGGGCGGAAGTTGAAGGGGATCGGCTCAGACGCTGGACCGACTTGACCCCCAGCCAAAGAAGAGACCCGGCGGAGCTGGCCAAAGTCGTGGACCGCCGCAGATATGGAGGGGCAATGGGGGCTGGTCCGGGGAAGGATGCGGGAATTCGTGCACCAAACAGGGATGGTGCACTCCGCCCCCTCAAGTCCCTCCGGGGGGGGCCCCCCAACCATGTGCATCCACATCTTCCGCTCCCGACGGGACCACCACTACCATCAACCCCGGCGGCGATGCATGCCACTAAATAGGGATCGTGGCCTCGCGGGTATCCCCGAATTGCCGTGGCTTTCCATGGCGTAAGGGGACAGCCTCAATTCCATCGCCATGGACATGGACCTTATCTTCCTCATGGAAACATGGGAACATGTCGGGTCACAAAGCTACCCGATTTGCCAGATACCGCTACATCCGCCTTCAATGAGTGCAACGGAAACGAGGACACGGAGGAATTATGCGAGTTACTACCGCATGACCTTTGGCCCAATCGGTCTCCCCCAGGCAAGGCGCATGTGCACAACAGATACTGCGGGTACGAAAAGCGTAAACGTAAGCGATGGCAGTACCTCTCTTTGTGGCGGCTTGCTACTTCCCACATGCCGAGAGCAACTTTTACCACACGCACTTGGATGTGGATAGGGCAGGAGCCCTATGTCGATCTATATGATGACATACAAAAGCATGCACAATTGGGCAAGGTCATGTTGCTTGAGATTTCAATGCGCCAAGAAAGGCAGAAAGCAGATCCCAAAACCGCGACCTCTAGCCGAGGATGTGTTGCAAATGGACCCCCAGAGATGGTTTGGCCAAGGGCGCCGATGACAGCCTGTGTGACACGCAGATGGCCTGGGCACTCACCGTTGCCGGGCAAGATCTTTGACCCGGTCATTTGCAATGGGTCGGGCGATGCTGGCCGCCCCTCCAAACCGCTTCACTTGTAGACGTGGAGAATCGTGGGGTGGCACCGGTGGTGGTGGATTACGCATAGCGCACGAAGCAATGCCTACACTTGATCACTAGCTTCAGTGTCGGGACAGGTGGCCGGACGAGGAAGTAGACCTCACCATCAGCCCCCGTTCTGCTGCATAGATTGGCAGCCAACCGAAAGCACCAATCAGCCTTAACACCCCATGTACCACGGCTAATGCCTCGATTCATGATCATGCTACGGTCTATGCTAGGATGCTTGAGCATGAGTCGCCGGAGTGCCGCGAACTCCCCCACATCTTCAACAACCAGACCACCGAACCAGCCTCCTTCTCGAGGGTAGGGACAGATGCTTTGGGAGAGGCCGCCGACGACATCTACATGGGGTCGCGAACCACCTTCCCCTCAATCAATCTCTCGTTCGATGATCTAATGTCGGGAGTGAAACGATGGTTCGGGCCAAGTGCCGACCCCACCATTCGCCAAGCAGTCCGCCCCGTCAATACCGCCTCCTTCCTCAAGACCAAGAAAGCTGTACCTTTAAGTGAGCACCAAGAATGATGTTTGGTCTTCTAGATCGCCACCCTAGGGCCTTCAAGAAAGGTCTTGAGTAAGCCCCGCAAGACTACCACAGAAATATTACCCCGAACAATGGGTGAGATACTTGCAAAGCCACTCGTATGACCCAATGGGAAGCGGGCACCGCATTCTCCAGCATGTGCCTAGCACCGGGTCATTCATCAAGGGGATGTCATAATGGGCCCGCAACGCCGCTAACGGGAAGGCAAAGCCAGATTTGATGGTATGCGTGCAGAGCTTCTCAAGGGGCCGGGCCCCCAATGGTGCCGTTCTCACAAAGACTCTTCAACAGTGGCATTGCAAGAAGGCTTCCCCTCAAGACCGACTACCAAGAGAGTTGTGCCCATATACAAAGCAGGGACCCCCGTTCTTCACCCAACTATCGCACCATTATGGTCGGGCTCGTCTTTGCCAAGTTGTTTGCCGGGATTCTTGAGCCGCATTGACACTTTGGGCAGAGGATGGAGAAGCGCGGCTCGCGACGCTAGCAAAGCTTCGCCCCAAAGATTCTACTATTGACCATATCTTCACTCTGCGAACACTCATAGAGGATAGCCGAATCGACGCTTTAATATGTACCGTTGTTTTGTGGATTTCGCAAAGGCTTTTTGACACAGTGCCTCCGGGGATAAGTTGTGGGACAGATTGAGACGCCTAGGGACCCCCGTCGACTCTTAGAGAATCGCTATATACGCATTCATAATGAGGCTTGCTCCGGCCTGTCTCACACCGCCGGGGAGCCCGTTGTTAGTAGCATTGGGGCGCCAGTGGCTGCCCTCTATCCCCGACGCTCTTGGCTTGTACATTGACCCGCCTAGAAGAATGGCTAGCCGAAAGCACGGGGAGCTTCGATTGATGCACCACATAATCCCGCAACTCATATATACCGATGATGTTGACCGCCGTGATATACCTCGAGGACATGCAACGCCACCGGATGCTTTGGACACTTTCTCGCCAATTCACCGACATGAGAGTTAACTTGGCCAAGACAAGGGTGTCGGGCTGGTCCCATCATCCCAAGCATCCACGCCTTCCCTCATTCACTTACCGTGGGTAGGTAGTGGAGGTGGCTCGCCTTTATAAGTATTTGGGCATTGAGTTTTCTACTACCACGACCGGATGCATCCATCGTTACGGGTCACCGCAGCCGGAAAGCCCTCAGATGCAATGCAAAACAACAGCCACAAGGCGTAGAGCCAGATGCATGGGGTCACCAGGCACACTTGTTCGTGGCCTTGGTTGAACCGTCCTCCTCTATGGGCAGAAGTGTGGGGGCCGCTGATATCCCTCACCACTTGGAACGATCTAGAGCAGTACGAAGGCTTTCTTGGCCCCGCAGCACGGGAGGAAATCCATGGTCCCATATCGATCTTGCTCCAGAGACAGGCTTCCTTCCATTACAGAGGGTCGCTACTGAACGCCACATTATTTACTTCCGTAAGGTGGTGGCTATGGATGAAGCCCCCCTGTCCAACCTTGCTTTGGCAAGCATGGCGAGCCCGCAGTTGACTCAAAGCCCGCTGAAAGACAAGCAAGCCCAGTGGTTCTCGCTATGGAATGTGCAGTACACATGATGTGGACCGCTGCATACACCGGAAGGAACGCTACGCCTTTGAAGCAAGATTTGATGCTTGCTTCATGGCCAAGCTTTGGGATGCAGAGGCCCCCGTCACATGTCAAGGTGGCAAATTATCGATGCCAGTTAATCCCATGCTCACGTGGGGCCCACACCACTACCGCGCACCCATCTACCCATGAAAAAGCCGCCAGGTGATTGCTTCCATTCAAGACAGTGCACACCACCACCGCATTGAGACAGGGGAGATGGATTCGAGCCGAGTGAGGAGACGAGTCCGCCGGCCGCCAACGTGGCCATTGAGGATGAAAGTCACGCCCGTGCCCGCTGTCAACGACGAGCATATCCGCCTCCGGTGATGCTCTAATTAGTTGTGCCCCATCGTGCCTTGCATGAGCTACCGAGCACGGCCTCTGTAGGGCTTGTTGGGATCACCTCCGGAGGTAATAGATATGCGGACTCGCTTATGCCCCCCGTCCGACATTAACCTCAAATTGCATTTTGTGATTATGTATATAATCATGTAAAGATGTTAGCATCCTTATTGCTACTAAGGTTTTTCCCCCGAAAACCCTTCGGGGCGGGGGTTTTTTAATCCTGGTAGTAATATGCATGCTGCTCTCTCTTTGTACTTGGGTCCCATAGGCCAGTTGGTCTCCGTGGACGATAAAATCATATTCTATTCTATTCTTTAAATTGTGCGGGCTTCGAAGTCTTTAACACCATCACTTTGTTTAGCTTCTTCCAAAACTTCACTTGTGAGGTGGTATCTTCAGTTTTCATTTTACATGTTGCAATGGTCAATAGACAACACATACTAAAAGTAATGAACAAAAACTAAATATGGCCTTATCATATAAATCACAAAAATGAGTCAGTTAAATGAGTACCTAGGATCATATACGTGGCAAGCCAAAGATGTCCACCCAGGTATTCATTTAACGTGGTCAAAATGGATCCAGGCATTCTCCAAGTCACCTCCAGGACGCATTCTGTTCACAAGTTCTACTTCAGATCCAGGGCCAGTTGTTGACATTTTGAATATGTAGCATCTACCAGTAAGCTCATCATGAAGTTGATAGGGAAACTTGGAGCCATGAAAAAATTGATACTTGCAGTACTGTTTTAAGTAGAGAATCTTTCCAATCTCATCTTTCTATTGGCTGCGAGTTTCTAGAGTCTTGTTTATCCATTGACGTATCCTGTAATGAAAAATGTTTAGATTTTGCTCTAATATAAGGAAGTATCCTATGTTAATTTTGATACTAGCCATACCTCCGTTTGTTGCAAAGAGGCTCCAATTGTTTTAGCAGCGCGTCAACTTTTACTTTGTCCCACATATGTATTTCAGATGCTTCCTCTGATTTTGGTGCAAATTATCTTGTGAAATACAAATGGGTGAGTTGGTGCAATACTATTAACAACACAAAGTAATTAAAGAGATTCTGCCATAATCACAAGATTTTTCCATTATTACGTGAATTTATTCATAACCAAGTGAAGGAAAAGTTCGTTAATATATTGATTGAAAAATGTTAAATTGTGTCCATTTTAAATGTATAATTGCTTTAAGTGGACTAACAATATTCCTTTAAAAGGTAACGATAGCAAACCCGTAAAGAATAATTTGGAAAGCAAAAAGACGTTTCAAGTAAACCCTTTAATGTTACAAAGGAGCAAACCCTTTAATGCAAGCAAAAAAGTAAGTACCGTTATAAGCAAAAAGTAAAAGTAATGGATGCACATTTTTCTTTTGCAAGGAGCAGCAACGAAAAGGCTGTTTCATTGCTTTACTTTCCTACGACAGTTTTTTCACAAGGCATTTGATCGCAGGGTTTGGAGCAGGTTCGCCGGCGCCCTACCTCTAGAAAGGTAAGTGCAGCTTCTATTTTTTTCCTAAAACCTTTCTTCCACAGATTTTTGCATTGTAAACTATTGTGCCACATAACAAAAATTTCTTTCAACAGGGCATTTGATCGCAGGCTTTGGAGGAGGTTCGCCGACGCCCTTCCTCTAGAAAGGTAAGTCCAGCTTCTATTTTTTGCCTGAAATTTTTCTTCCACATATTTTTGCATTATAAAGTATTGTGCCACATAACAACTTTCAACAAGGCATCTGATCACAAGCTTTGGAACAGGTTCGTCGGCACCCTTCCTCTAGAAAGGTAAGTGCATCTTCTATTTGTTTGCCATTTGATCGTAGGCTTTGGAGGAGGTTCGTCGGCGCCCTTCCTCTAAAAAGGTTAGTACAGTTTCTATTTTTTGCAAAAAAACCTTGCTTCAATGGATGTTTACCACATAAACTATTGTGGTCAAGACAAAGATATTTGTCAACAGGGCATTTGATCACAGGCTTTGGAGGGGGTTCGCCGGCACCCTTCCTCTGGAAAGGAAGTCCAGTTTCTATCTTTTGCCTTAAACATTTCTTGAATGGATTTTTGCCACATTAAACTATTTTGCGCCATCCCTCTAGAAAGGTAAATCCAGGTTTTGAAGTCTGTAGAAAGTGCATTAAAAACTATTTTCCAGGGGTGGTTTGCCGACGCCCATCTGCTACATTTGTGGTTATAGACTTTACATTCTACATTTTCTATATTGCATTAATAATCGAATGTAATATTCTTGATTGCAGAGTTTACCATGGGCTGAGTTTACTATGGGCTAAATACGTATGGTTCGTCGGCACCCTTTCTCTACAAAGGTGAGTTCATGTTCGCTAATGTACACTGAAAGAGATAAGTTCTTAGTATGTTGAGGAATAATTGTTTTCATTAATAAACATGAGTATCATGCATAACATCCATAATGGATTGAAGCAAGGGTAATTTCTTATATTAGATCTAAAGGTTAGGTTGCTTACTTTTATATACACAGAATTGTATTATCAATCAATCAATCTTGTTAATTTGGGTTTTTCCGGTATGGCTAAAAACTTTTTTAGATTTTTTCTAGTTGATTTTTCTAAGGTTTTAAAAGTTTTGGATGCCGGAAACCATTCTCGATTGTCTAAAAAACGAGAAAATTTTGTGGGTATGAGATTTATGCATTAGTGTTTTACATGCAAATAGATTTTTTTCGTAGATGTCCACGAACCTTTCCCTTTCCAGCATTTTTGTGCAGCCGCGGATGCGGCATGAATGGCTTGGGCGCCTGCTGATTGTACGCATGGGGCTGATCTTCGTGATGCCAGGTCAAGGGTTTAATTCTGCCGCTGATCCTTAGGATGCCAGGTTAGATAGTTTAGTTCTGCCGCTGATCTTTAAGGCTACTTGGTGTAAGTCCAGCTTGAATAGGCTACTGTGGTAAGTCTTACGGATTTTTGATGACTTTCAAATTATTTCCCCAATGATCTTTCCTCGGTTGCATCTGCATAAGGTAAGAAATACAGTGACGGAAATTTCTAAAGGCATACTTGCTTCCTTGGAGGAGGATAAAGGATTGCACTATTTATTTGCCATTATTTGTTTTCTTTTGCAGGTTACTTGCATGCTTACTGAAGATGGTTTTGCATATTGAACAAGTCTCTCTCTACCCATTCCATAGAAGATTCTCAGGTAGTTTTCTAGTTTCAATTTTAAATCTCTTCTATGTACATGTTTTGTAAAATCTTATGACCAGCTATGCCTCCATCTTTATTTTCTGATCTATGTTACAACGAGCTCTGAGCTTTGTTGCAGAAAAGATATTATTGTCTTGAGTGCTAAACTCTATTTGTTTACTATCTGAGGTATTGCAGACAAAGTTTCCTGCATGCAATATAGGCATCTCTTGGTAGATTGCACGAGTTCTTCCATGGATCTACCACATTGATGGGGCATTGTGGCTTTGGAGGATGGATGAGATAGGATTCCGTGGTAATAGTAAGATCCTTGCATTTTATTTCTTATTGTGATCATCTTTTGCTAAACGTTCTCTGAAGAAAGCCAAGTTTTGTTTTATAGATCTATTATTTTTATCTTGAAGGAATCTCTAGCTCTGTAAGTCTCAATGCAAAAGCTTATGTAGTTAGATCCTAAATATTGTGCTTCTATAGAAAATGAAGGTGAAAATCATATATGAAGTAGTTGGATTCGTTGCATGTGTGTCTCTTTGACATTAGTGTTCTTCGCCTCTTTGTTTGACATTGGTTGGGGACTAATTTAAACTCCGTATTTGCTATAATTTGCTCCTAATAGATGTCGACAACCTGGTACATGCAAGAACATAAATTCCATACTTTTCTGCATGTTTCCTCATGCGCTTTGCCAAATGCATGTGCTCTAATTTTTATTCATTGCTTTTATCACTCTCATCTGTGACATGGTTTACTATGCTTTTCTTAACTTGCTTGGTCTCTTTGCATTTCGGTTTAGAAGAATTAGATTGATAATTTTGGATGCATACATATAAACACTTAGTTATGTGTCTGCAACTTTTTATGTGGTTTACAAGCATCATTTTATTTGTGCAGTAAATGAACCACGCTGCACGCATTTACTATACTCTTCAGGAAGCAAGTGGTGGCAAGGAGGTATACAATTATTTTTGTTATTTCAAAAGCATAGTAAGACATGTAATAGTTTGTGTATTGTTTAATATTTGGCCTTTTTGTTATAGGAACATGATATACTATGGTTACAACCAGGAAGAATAGTTTCAACAATTTCATTCCACTTAACTACTCACCTCCAAAGCGACCTTGAGCAAAGCAACAAATTGCACCTGAATCTCAAAAAACTGAGAATTTTCAAGCATTGATAGCAATGGAAGAAGAATTACAGTTAGATAAGAACACTATTGATAAGAATGATGATCCAAATATCAAATCTATGGTTGACATGACAGTAATTGATCGAGAATTTGAGGAGGTGTTTGCAAATGAAATGGTAGCAAACATCTTAAGTAGATGCCAGATCAAGAGAAAAACATATGCACCTAGAATACCTCTATGCAGAATATTACGAAATGAGGCTGTTAGGGTGGTCTCAAAATGTGACTTGAAGATGCGAGAGGTGTTTAGAAATGATGGTTACCTTCTTGAAAAAGGTCAGTTTGTATTATCTATGAAAACAAGCAAGGGTAATGACGTGCTTGTTAGCGATGTGATAAAAAGGAAAGTGGGATGACTATTGGAAAGAGATCAATGAGGAGTTTGAACATGAAATCAAAGATAATGAAGATTGGAAAGAATTATCTGGTAGAATGTTTCTATATTGAGATGGAAACCAACAGAACTCCTGCATGGATGCTGCATGGATGGAAGAAATACGCTAATAAAAAAAAACGATCTGTTTTCTCGGTGAACATTCTACCTGGTACTGGTGAAGTATATTATGTCTTTTTTATTGCACATTCAAATACGATCTATAACATTAACATTTTTTTGTGATATGAATAGATCTTGTTGAAATGGTAATTAGTTGTGATATGAATAGATCTTGCTGAAACAGTAATTAGTTTGAGCTTTAGCCTTTAAACAATTTACAATGTGTTGCTAATTGATGACATAAATATAACATCCCCATTTAAATGCACATTTTAAAGCATACACAAAAAAACCCCCTAAACCATCCTAAATAAAACCCTCTAAAAATTTGCACTCATGGAAGTTGAGTGCATATCAAGCTTCTTGTTCTTCATTCAATTCAAATGTATGTTATGGAAGAAGAGCTCATGTAGGACAATGAGAACACTTCATGCAAATCCTCTATGATTGACTGTATCATTGACTGGGACCATGGCCTCAAATCTTAGGCTCACGTGGAAATGGAGTTTGACCCCATTCTTTTTTTTGCTCTACAGCCAAAGTTTGAGAATATGATACATCCTCAGGTATATTCTCTAAACTAACGGTCCAGATGGAACGAGTATAAGGATGGAATATGAAGGTGTGATGCCAATTAAAGCCATACTTGCAAGTGTTGTGAATGTGTATGGAAAGGATAGAAACTTTAAGGGAGGAAAAACTTAATATGTTCAGCAACTCGCAAAAAATTCAACAATCAATGAACTATACTATACAGATTGCTTAAAGTTGTTAAGAAGATGATAAAACAACTTAACTAGAACACTTCCGAAACATGACGATGACACCCCAATAGAATACCTATTTTAAAAGACTAGAAACTACTAAGTTAATATGGACAAATGCACAAAAGAGCGAATAAATTTTCTACGCTTTGAAGTAAACAGTAGAATAGCCATAGCCGATAAATAAGATCACCTGGCCCTTGCCACGCCAAAATCACATCGCAAATGTATTCCACATACATAACTGACATACAGTCTTACGACATGGATGTAAGTCATTTCTTGCAATAAACTAGATGGAGCCACGTCCCATGCATAATGAATGACATTGACCCCAACTAAAACAATGGAACACTTAGTTATGCACTATGGTAATCATGCTTCGAAATTAGGGGGATTTCATCCCCTAAAAATCTGGACATTTCTCAAAAAATTCGATTTAATCATTCTAAGAAGGCAAAGAATCTGGAGAAAAAATTGTGGAAAATAGGGATTTCCTTTTTTAAAATCCGGTCATTCTTGGAGAAATCCGGTATGACATTTTTTCAGAAGGCAATAACTCCCAAAACTATTTTCGATACCTGGTAAACGTCCAACAATATATCAACTCCGAAGTACCAATGTCAACGGAAAGTACCAATGTCAAATTTTCCACATGCTAATTTCAACTCCCAAGTACAATGTCAAATTTTGCACATCAAGAGTCGGGTTTGACGATAACACCCCAATAGAATACCTATTTTAAAAGACTAGAAACTACTAAGTTAATATGGACAAATGCACAAAAGAGCGAATTGATTTTCTACGCTTTGAAGTAAAGCCATAGCCAATAAATAAGATCACCTGGCCCTTGCCACGCCAAAATCACATCGCAAATGGATTCCACATACATAACTGACACAACAATCAACACACAACTACCATTAACATTATTAACATAAACCATTGCATTTAACACATTTAAATTAAAATCCCCCTTAAACCCCCTTTGGTTTGGGTGCATATTCACACGGGGTTACTCCCGCAACGAGTCGCGTTGGATGGGCATATTTGCCCTTTATTCCAAGATCTGGACCGTACATAGCAATCCTCGTTTGTGGGATATGCATGTACAAGTTTTTGTATACTGTATATTAAGGTTTGCAAAATACTATAAGGTTTGAGAAAATGTACTTAATGGTGTTAATTTTGTACATGTATTGTAAATATATTTTTGGGGCTCTCACTGCCCTACGTAACCCCCCGTGTGAATATGCACCAAACCAAAGGGGGTTTAAGGGGGATTTTAATTTAAATGTGTTAAATGCAATGGTTTATGTTAATAATGTTAATGGTAGTTGTGTGTTGATTGTTATATTAAAAAAAAATTTGGGCCCTTCGGGCCCTAACTAAAAGCACGAACCACTTGATACTGCAGCAATGGATTAATGCTTCGAGTGGAAATATGATAACTCCGGATATAGGAATTCTACTGGTGGGTATTGATTTTGGGAGCTCTTGTACGTTGCATTTGCAAATAATAGTGGCCTATAGAAATTTAAACTCTGCATTGTAGAATTCCAGAACTAACTAATCCACCCATAAGGTATGGCTAACACTTCATCCGCTGCAATATAATTGAAGCATGGTTAAGGGCTTCCGTTTCCATATCAAAGTTTACCTCAATGTATCTTTGAAATGCCATAAAGTAGTGCATACTCAATTGTGTCCAATATAAATCTTGCATTTTAAGGAACCTTTCATATAGCCAACATTAGCAAACAAAAGGCAGTGCTTGATATGCTTTGCAAATGCCTGTATATCTCTTCAAATACCTATAGGGAAGCCATAATAGTAGGTCATAATATACGAACGCCAATCAGATATCTTGTAAGACATGCATGTAACAGAAATACTTTGCTGTATTATGAAGATGTCGAGATGGAAAGAACATAAAAAGAACAGCCAGCATCATCTTAATAAATCACTGTTTAACAAATGATACATAATATTTTCGAATCTACAGCACTTGGTGCAAGATTATGGCCGGATTTAAATGCTCATCTAGAAGATACTCTGTCCCCAAAGCTGTTTGATGCATCAGTGCATCTTATTGAAAGCCTTTTTGTGGCAGGTCATTTTTTACAAAACTATGCAGCTGCCTTATTCTTACAGAGCTAGAATGAAAGGGTTTTTCCTGCAGAAGAAAAGCTAAACCTGGGGGGTTTTGCACATACCTCCAAAGTGCTAGTAGGCAGGCCGCACTCATGAAACACCTCTATACACGCCCGCAACAACGGATTACATCATGTTCAATCAAAGAGGGATCTCGTGCATAACCGCATTGAATCCTCATGTTGTGGCCAAGTCCACACGCTTGGGGTTTGAAGGCCCAACCTAAACACTAAATAAGCTCAGAAGAAAACCAAAGATGAGCGGAAATTTTTTCCAAAGTCTCAGAGGGTCGGAAGGAGAAATCGGGCCCAATCGAAAAGCGTTGAATATTTCATTGCCTCCCAAAAGTTACCATATTGGCCTTTTTCTTTAAATCTGCACGATGTATTCTCAGAGACCGTAAATATGGGTTAGCAAAACCACCGCTTCAACCGACCTTAACCCTAAATAAGCCCGTAAGAAAACCAATTTTCTCCAAAGTCTATAGGTCGGAAGGAGAAATCGGGGCCTCGCACGCCTTTCTCCGGGTCGGCTTCGACCACCGATTTCCTCTCAATCGCTTTTTGCATCTATACAAAAGGCAACAAGCTTACCAGAACCTGTGTTTCGATTTGGATTCAAGAGAATCCGGCTCCGTAAGAATCCAAGAACCACAAACCGGCCGCACCAACAGATAAATTAATCACATGCAACCTAAATTTAGCCTAAATCCGGCAGTTCTTGGTTTTATTCCCAAAAGCTCCGACCTAATCCATTAACCAAGCATAATGCATAAGCCCCTTCTCAATTTCGACCGATTTATGCACCAACATCATAAAATAAAGCTATTACAGATGATTCAGTGGAAGGAAACCCCGATTTTTCCAACCGACTCAGAGACCTCGCGACCTCCCAAAAAACAGCCTAATCAACCCGTTTCTGCAGAGCTCATAGGAAGCACACAAAAGTAACAAAGATTGATTCCTCCGGGATTGTACCAACTCAGATATTTCTTGAGATGCTTCGCTTGGATCCAAGCCACCCTAACAAGACCACTGTTGCTACCTCTTTGCCATGACCTTTTTCATCAATTTGTGCTTGTTTTACATCAAAAACACCACTTTGAAATAACAATGCAGCCCCTGAAAAGCTCCTTGAGGGGTAGTATCCTTGAATGAATATGTAGCATTATAACTGCTGAAACAGCAGATGGCAATCCTGGTCCAGAACAAGCACCCGAGTGTAAGAGCAAAGGGGACTGCATGGAATGCTCAGACACAAGCACACTAAATGAGATAAGGGCTTTCATTATAAGCCCTTGGATCTTTTTGAATTAAAAGAGGGCTTTCTTTGTAAGCCCTGTGATCTTAACCATTGAGGAGGATGAAACAAATGCAAAAACTTGGTGCACTCTAGATGTACTGATTAGTATGCCTCGTGCAATACGCCCATGAAATCATATGAAAACCATGCCAAAAAGCGTATAAAATCACAAAAAAAAACCCCTGTTATAATGCTACATATTCTTACGACATGGATGTAAGTCATTTTTTGGAATAAACTAGATGGAACCACGTCCCATGCATAATGAATGACATTGACCCCAACTAAAACAATGAAACACTTAGTTGTGCACTATGGTAATCATGCTTCCATGCATAATGAATGACATTGACCCCAACTAAAACAATGAAACACTTAGTTGTGCACTATGGTAATCATGCTTCGAAATTAGGGGGATTTCCTCCCCTAAAAATCTGGACATTTCTCAAAAAAATCGATTTAATCTTTCTAAGAAGGCAAAGAATCTGGAGAAAAATTTGTGGAAAATAGGGATTTCCTTCTTTAAAATCCGGTCATTCTTAGAGAAATTTGGTATTTGAGAAGGCAAAATTCCTATAACTCCCAAAACTATTTTCGATACCTATACCTCGTAAAAATCCAACAAAATATCAATTTCAACCAATGTCAAATTTTGCACATCCTTCATTCAACTCCCAAGTACGATGTCAAATTTTGCACATCAAGAGTCGGGTCAAACATACGTTTGAAAAGGTTTCTATAGTGAAGAGTATTTGCATTTTGACAAAGGTTTCTATGGTGAAGAGTATTTTGCATTTTGACAAAGGTTTCTATAGTGAAGAGTATTTGCATTTTGAGAAAGCTGCTGGAGCTCCTAAAAGACCATGGCATGCAGTCGCATGAATCAACCACAAAAAATGGTTTCTGATATCTTGGCTCTTGCACGGGAAATCAGGCTTTGCATAAATTGCACTGAGGATGAGCCGTCTTTTGTTCTCAAATCTTTGGCAGATAACGTTGCGCAGTATATGCATAGTTGGTCTATTCTGTTTGACGAAGAAACGCGTTTAATTTCAGAGGTTACAGATGCAGTAGGCAAGGAGCTGTTATTTTGCTTAAAGGCGGCATTTCACCTTCTTCAATTTTCCGGGGAAGGTATTAGGCCCTCTATTGGCCAATATTCTGAAATTGTAGATGATACAAGAAGATATGCGCATATAATGAACAGGTGGATTGGCCATGTTTTAACTTCTTTGAAGAAAACTAATTCTACTGGTAAGATCATGTCATGGCATAGAAGTCTTGGGGGTAATTTGCAATCCGAAGGTAGTTCAAGCTCATCAAATAATTCTTTATCTAATAAGATCATGTTATGGGAACAAAACATAAAGCCACCTGATGATAAAGAGCAGTCTGATGGAAAACTAACTTCTTTGGAACAGACGACTTCTTGGAAATGGTCTGAAAAGGTAGTATCATGGCAACAACTTATTAAGCATCTCGAAGATAAGGTGCAGTCTGATGGCATGGTGTCACAGAGCCTTTTGAATGGTGTTTTTAAATCTAAATATGGAGACCTTTCAAATAGAAACCCTGTGAGTTTTGTTCCTTGGAGTGATCTAGAACTTGAAGAACATTTGGGAAGTGGCTCTTATGGGCAGGTTTACAAAGCAAAGTGGCATGGACTTCCTGTAGCAGTGAAAACGTTGTCTGGAAGTGAAGACATTGAGTTGAGCCTGGTTAACAGAGAGATAAAGGTGGCCATCAAATTGCAAGCTTTAGATTCCTCCCACATAATTCAGCTAATGGGTTACTCTGAAGACTTAACAGCTGGAAAGAAGAGCCTTATACTAGAACTCATGGATATAGATCTCAAAGAACTTATAAAGGACAAAAGAAGTCAGGTTTCAGAGGACTGCCCTCCATTCTCTCTGCCTGAGGCAGTCGATATCATGCTTCAGATCTCAAAGGGTATGAGACATTTGCATTCCAATGATGTGGTTCACAGAGATATAAAGCCATCAAATGTTTTGCTCAAGATTAAAGCAAATGGCACTTTCCTTGTAAAGCTTGCTGATTTTGGTTGTTCCAAAGATGAATTTTCTAGTAAAGGATTACATACATTGAACAAGGGCTCATGGTTTCACATAGCTCCGGAAATGTTCACAGGCAAGGTCGTTGGGAGGTACAAAAGAAGCGTGGACGTCTACAGCTTTGGCATCACCTGTTATGAAATTCTTACAGGAAATCAACCTTCCGCGAAGGAATCATTAGACACATTCAGGCAACAGTTGCTTAAAGGGAGAAGGCCTGATATACCTGATGGAATTCCAAGAAGACTTGATAGCTTGATTCGCCAATGCTGGCATAAAAAAGCTTCTAAACGTCCAACCTTTGAGAAGATCTGTGAAGAACTCTGGAATATGAAGGAAGAAATTCTAACAAAGTCTTATAAATTAACTAGACGTAGCATGTTTTGGTAAAAGTACAAATCGCAGGGGAAGTGGTAGACAAGGTGGTAGATACCCATCAGGCAATTACGCGACTTTGTGCTATCAATAAGATCTATGGTTCCATCATAGACACTATGTACATTTTTTCCATTGATTCTAATTGAATAATTTAAGTTTCATTGCATTTGCAGGTGTTCCTCATTTCTTTCATGTGCTCTGCTTGTAACTGTGCCAGTCAAGAATTTTGTACCTATTCATGGTCCACAATGTCTAATCTCCATCTTTACAGAACAACGGTGCAATTTTATCTCATTGAGGCAATGGGCTATAAATTTCTACCGAGGAGTTGAGAACATCCGTAGTTGAATATTCCATCCAAGCAGTTAAGCATATCCCATGGTAACCTGTTGTCCTTTCCAACTTCTTGAATTCAGAAGCATGATTTCATTCCCACTATTTATGAGCTTCCGTTCTGTAGACAAAGTGAACTGATGGTATACTTTGAAGAGTGCATAATGACACCCTAAGTTTAATAATTGTGGCAAGGCTTGCCGTAGTTACAGAAGGATAAGTTGTCAATAAAAATATAGTGTTAGATCACTCCAGATTTTGATGTTCCAACTATAGTACTAAATATAGGTGGAGCTTGCAATAATTCTGGATCCACATTGACTACGCAAGTTGCAATAACTCAAGCATTGAATAGAAGTTGAAAATATTTGACCTTGCAAACGCAGCAGAAATAATCCAGCTGCTCCCAGGTTGCTGCACTCATGATAACTCATGTCCTATGGATGAGTACAAGGTATGCTTGCTGATGTATTAATTTCCTTTTATAACTGCTTTAAGCTCCAAACACCAAAGTTCAAAAATTCAACTCTTCTTGCATAAGGAGACATGGGCTTGAATCACTCTCCATAGCGGAAGTAGAACTCTATACCGATGAGTAACCTGAGGACATCGTGGTGCTTACAACTATTCAAGTGGTGGTGTTCTTTTGCTTTACAACTGATAATTTGCATAAGTTACAATTTCAAATCACAATGAGGAATAACGAATCTAAACAAATACATCTTCCATCCTCCATGATCTCCGTGCTGCCACATGCTTCCAACATGCTGAAAAGGTGATTGCCTTCCTGTTGTGTACCATTATATCACACCTTACTAGACAGTTCCATAAGCAATCTATTGGCCTCCTCTATAACTAACATGTGAATAATATTGCATCAAACATACCATGTGCTTCGTTGTGTTCTCAAATGCCAGGCCTAATCTCATGAGTTTACATTTCACTGTAGTCAATTTCTGTATATGCTTTATTTCCAGGCGTATTGCTTGGACAAAAAATAAAAGTGCAGGCCTCGGACTGACAGTTCTGCCTTGTGCCTCTGCAGCTAACTATTACTTAAAGAATTGTCTCCAAAAATAAAATATATCATCCATCTACGGTTCTTCCGCAATTCTTATAAAAATTTTGATCCTGAATTAGCTCTGAGTGAAGCCTTCCACCATGAATTCAAAAGGTGCAACTAAACAAAAGGTGGTCTGTTAAATTGCAAGTGAATTCACAAGAGACTAAAAGTGAGTAGCGACCGCACCTACCTGCCACAGAGAGAACTCGAGAGACTGGTGACCAAATAGAGATATACCGAATATTTTCAACACTAAAACACTCTATGGCGAAATCTGGGCCTTCCAGAATATGCCCACCATGGGCCGCTAGATTAAGAAACCCTGAAATAAAATCAACTTGCTAAGGTTGTCCTGCACTTTAAATATCTCTAACATCACAATATAGAAGTTGGGTCATCATATTATGCTCGCGCTTATTTCTGTGCAGCCTTCCGCTTATGTGGAATGGAAATCGGGGCACCCATTCTGCACAGCAGGTAAATTTTAGGGTAAATAGCCGGTAAGGTAAACGGCATGCCAATAATGCGGAATGGAAATCGGGGCACCCATTCCGCACAGCAGGTAAATTTTAGGGTAAATTGCCGGTAAGGTAAACGGCTGTAGAGCTTCTTGTCAGAGCTTTCTACAAAGCTTCTTGTAGAGCTTTTAGATCCACCCATCCACCCACCCACGTCTCCCACCCGATAGTAGCTAGTGGGTTTTGAACCCTGGTGGGGGGCATCCCAACCCAAGGCCTTACCACTAAACCACCACCGCGATCGGCCTTGTTGAGTTTTCAATAGAGCTTCACTTCTTGTAGAGCTTTCGGATCTTCTTGTAGAGCCAGATTTCTTGTAGATTCCAGAGCTTCTTGTAGAGCTGGGATGATGCCAAAGGGAAACTATATTGTAAACAAGCCTGTTTTACGTCCCCGCCGGAAGAAAAGGCTCATTTGAGCTAAAAGCTTGGGGTTTGGCTGCAGAGAGCTTCTGTTCTTGCAGGATCTTGTTGCAAAAATTTTTGAGCAGGGCCTCTTGCCAGATCCTATCGCAAAACTTGTTGCAACAGAGATAGTTTGTCCAAGAACAGGTGTTGCAATGATGCTTCAAGACTCGATTCCCCAACTTCTATATTGTAGGGGAAGGGAAGTAAGGGCTCCCCTTCCAAAAAATTGGCAGGAGACCCGCGACGTGTCCCCTGCCAATTTTTTGGAATGTTGCGGGTCCCCTGCCAATTTTTTGAAAAGGGACCTCCTGCTTCCCTTCCCCTATACAACATTCCCCTGCCAAGAAAACCCTTTAAAGCAATTCTGCATCTCATACTGTACCAGAAATGGAAATGCATTCGTTGATGGCTCAAAATCTTGGTTTTTTTTGGCCCGGTGGAGCATTGAAACCGAGATCTTAGTCTAGTATGAATTTAAGACTTGACCATCTTACCTACCAAAGTGGGGTACCTATCCTACAATCCAAATAGCTCCTCTTTTAGAATCTCTTCTACCGACTAAGATTAAAAGAACATTTTTTTAAAGTATCCAAATACGAACCAAGCACTTAATGGGGGAGTATTACAAAAGCCACAAACCTATATATTCTATTATCCATTTTCACCTCTCGACTTGTAGCTTCTGCCAACAATTTTTTTGACTTTAGCTTGCACATATGATTCAAAACCTGCACTGAAAATAAATTATGAGCTTGTATAAGGGTATTATAATAAAGTTTGCATAATCCTCTTCGTATTGTGGGAGGGTTCTCACGCAAAGGTTTGGAATAAGGTTTTCATGCATGATTCTATTTGAGGTGGTATAAATGCCACATTTGAGCAGCTTATTGTTAAATTTAGAGGAGCTTGATTCTTGAGTTTTTTTTTTTTTTTTTTGGGGGTTGTCTTAATGGTTGAAGGAGAAGAGTTTTTCTGGGTAGAAATAGAAAGTGGCGAACTGTGGACATGACCTCGCAGAGGTGATTGTCATGCCAGTTGTTGTGGATGTGCTACTGCCCATTCTTGTGGATGTTTTATTGCTTATTCTTGTGGACCATACATGATTTATTGATACAAGAAAAATTAACCATTTCAAACTTATTAAGGTCGAAATCAAGCTAGATTGAAGGTGATTCAGGTCGGATTGAATCATTCATTGTAGAGGTTGGATTGAATTGTCCTTCCATCAGATGCAGGGCCGGCTGGACTTGTCCATTGAAGGTCGGATTTCTCTATCAGAGGTTGGACTTCTCCATCGGAGGTCAGATTGAATCGTCCTTCCATCATATGTGCTCGATGAGGGGCCTGATGAGGCCATTGTGGCATGGACTTCGGGGTCATCCTTCCATCGAAGGCAGGACAAGTTTTGGAATACCTTGTTTTGCAGGGGAGGTTTTCGAAGCGCATGCCCAGTGGTTTTAGGCGATTAAGCCATTGGCTTGCATCGCCATTTTTACAGAAAAAAAAATATGACGGTCTTAGATGTGGAAGATTTCAAGGAATCTTTCATGTTCTAAGGGTCCTAAATTGCCAATGAAAAAGTGAACCATAAACAAAAGTGAATCTAAGGGAGATTCAACAACAAATAATGCAATTAGAATTGCATGACACTTACATTCAGATACCCATGGCTAAAAATAAAGGCTTGGATTCGCGCATACTTGATTCCTTGCTAGGATTCACATATGGTGAGTCTGATGTGCATCTAGAGTGTGCAGTTTTGTCTTTCCGAATTTGAAGTTAGGGAAACAGGGCCCCTGTTGCTTGCCTGTGGCCCACATTGAATGCATAGACATATAGTTCCATTCCCGTTCTACCTGCCCCATGTGTAGGGCTTCACAATCTATCGTAAAGCAAAACTTAGAACTAAATCCTCTTATTTTGTGTAGTGCACCATATCTCCAAGGATACTGCCCATGTGGAATGAGGTAAAAATTGCTTCTTTTTCTTCAAATTGCAATGTCTTATGAGGTAAAGTCTCCTCCTTCTCTCTTGAACGAGAGGATAGACTTACTCACCTTTGTCCATGAAGAAATGTAGAACAATCGTGCCCATTCATTGATGCACATCATCTCAAAATTGAAACAAGCAGATGGGGTTGTGAGGAGCTTGAAAACTGAGTATGTCAATGTTATCAGATGGGAGCTATTGAAGATAAATGCCACACTCTTTAGATTTGGCCAGCATTTGCGACTATTCGAGCACGATATGCTGAATTGATCATCTAATCAACCGCTACATATGCTCTTGCATCTACCTGCAGTAACAGCAAGTCTATTACTGTTAAGATTTTTCCCTTGAAAACCTTTCGGGACGGGGTTTTTCAATTCTAGGCAGTAATGGACTTGCTATGCTCTTTCTTAATAAAAGTCAATTCTTCAATTCAAGTAACATCCAAAAAGCTTAAAGGATTCCTTAACTCAAATGTTTAGCTGAACAACTTCATCACCAAGAATAATTGTGAAGCTTCATTATCTAGCATAATTCAAATATCTTGAGGATATTCACATTCTTCACATTACTAGCAATTGGCAGGGAATAACAATTGCTAAGCATGTTCTCAGCACCACTCATATTTATATGGCATTTGCAGTGCTTGCCTCAATCAAAATTTTAGGAGGTTGTAGCAATTGTTTGTAATTTCATTTGGGCTGGTACTTAGACAAGTGTGGTTGTGAAGGTTGTTTGGTCCACATGTATCAAACCAAGATTTGCTGGTGGGCTAGATATGATTCACTTTCATTTGCATAGTAAAATTATGATCTCTAAGTTTATTTGTCACTATCTGGCTGGCATGGTTCATTCGCCTAAGATGAAGGTTGGTTGCGCAAACACTTACACATCATATTTCTTTGGGAAAACCAACAGTTAGGGTGGTTCTTCCTTGGAGTCTCTTTTATCAGTTTTGCTAATATCCTAATCCTTCCCCTTCCTTAAAGGTCCTACTTGATTTTGGGAAATAGTTCAAGCATTGTTTCAGATTAATCCTGATGCTTGCACACAGTTAAGCGCTCCATGTTGGTAGACTCCTCTGCATAATCATATGCCTCTATATGCTACTATACATCCATTGACTCAGCGATATTAGAGGCTTGTTGGCATTTTCATGGTTGATGCTTGGTATGAGGCTAATCACTTGTTACCTTGGGACATTTTTCATACTAAGTTCATGCAATCTCAATGGGACAATGCTATTTAACAAAAGGTGGTTGATATTCTGCCAGCCACTCCTTTCCAACAAGGTGATGCACCTATTTGGATTGGTCCTCAAGTTGTTGCTGCACAATATCTTGTGCATTCTTTATATTAGAATTTGATCGGCATTGACATCCTCCCCCCTCGGGCTGGTTAACAACTTCGTCTTCCCCCTCCTCAGTGGAAGCGAATGTTGGGCTTGGAATAAATTTCTTCATCCCAAAGTTTTTGTCTTGTCGTGGCAGATTCCTCATTGCTATTTGCAGGTTAATGTACTGGTCCATAAGTTTGCTCTCCATATTTCAGAACTTTGCCCATTGTGTAAGCACCAACTTGAGACTCTCGAGCACTGTTTTTTTCTATGCGATCAAGTTCGACTAGTTTGGTCGTGATTGCTATTTCTCTTCCATGCGGCCTTGATTAGTCAGCATGTGCTTCTTGCTATGTATCCTTCCACTTGGAACAGGTTGTAGTAGCATGCTTTCTGTCTAGCTTCAAGTTGGTTGTTGTGGTCTATTTCGAAAAGCCGGCGGTGATGTATCTTCAAAGGCTTCACAATTAGCACTGACCAAGTTCTTCACGAGTACAAAATAGATTAATGAAGTCATATCTATGTTCTTAGCTTGCTCCTGAGAAGAAATGCTTGATTTATTCCTTTATTTGCAATTATACATGCACTCCTTTGGAATGTGGAATAAAGTTTGACGTTCTTCAAAAAAAACCTTACCATAATGTTTAAGATTAACTTGGACTATTCCTAATATGGGGAACTCCAAGTTCAGGTACTAGGCTTAGGAGGTAAATTTTTTATTTTAAACTCTCCCTTCCCCCTAGACCATGGCCTGGATAACTCCACCAAAAAATTTCTTCCTTCTTAGTTTCCAATAACTCGGACAAATTAATTTCTCTGACCCAATAAAAACAATGGTTAATGATCACTCTAACTTGATACAAAATGGAACGCTCATAGGGCATTTAATGCTTGAAAATTAAATAAAGAGTAATAATGGAAATTCAATAAGAAATATTTATTATATTGGAACATCAATAGAATGGTCTTAAACACTCAAAATCCGAGTTTCCAACTAATCATACTCTAAAGAAAATCTATTTCTTGGCATCTCCACTATTATCCCATGCTTCCCATTGCATAAAACTCACTTAGCTATCAACTCTCTCTATAAGAAAAATAAGAGAAATGTGGGATTATTCGTGGAGAGGACTAAGTGGGTAAACCATTACCTTAACTTGAGGCGAATCGTTAGTCACGCAAACGACAATCACACAACTATTACTCACATAAAGAACATCTTCTTATCATTTATTGTGATTCAGGGATGATCAATTCCTTATCCAAATCCACACGTATATCGTTTCAGACGCAATTATATGTTCACATATTGATCCCTGGTAAGCAGTTACTCTACATCCAGCCCTTTGGGGGCAGGTTCTTCCATATAGATGCGTTTTGCCCACTGCCCTTAGTGTTTACCGCCCTCATGCCCAACCGCCTCGCCAAAGAACTCCCTCGAACATCGGATCCCAACCTCTCGCAAAGATCGACCATATGGCACGAGTCATGTAGCATCCAATCCGATTTGGTAGCAAAACCCTCGCAAAGATCAACCTTGTGGCACTAACCTTGTAGCATCAAATCTTTTTTGGCAACAACCCTTCAAAGATTGACCCTATGGCATCAATTCTGCAAAGACTAACACACAAAGAAATCGGTAGCAGAAAATCCATCCCAGTATCACACATAAGAGCAGTCTAGGAGCATATAAAAGGCATCTTACCTCCAAGGTATCTAATTCTAGTTTGTTGCCTTCCCATGAACTGATCTCGCCATAAGCTTGTATGCTTGCCACTATCTAGAACGGACACGAAGTAAGCAGATTGGTCTTACTCTCGACCGCAATCAGTCTTTTCCATTCTTCTCATATTACTTTCTTTATTTACATCTCTTCATGTGCCCCTATGATGAGATATACTCAGAACAAGTCCTGCTCCAAGATCCAGAATCAAAATGGGGAACTTCAAAATGAAGATACTTTGCCGAGACCCTGTATGAGCCTTATGGTTCGATAATTTTGGCTCTATGTCCGACGCGGCTCGATCTTTTCGTGATTAGTTGGTTACCCCATCGCAAAGATGTCCTCTCACAGCCTACCCCTCTTCCCCCCTCCCCCCCCCCCACAAGGACATTGTGCTCAGTAATTTAGAATGCATAATGATCGAATTTTAACCAAATTTCTATTGGAAGAGAAATTGATGGTCTAGGCATTGTTCTGCTTTATTCTGCAAGTGTGGAAAGATTGTACCTCAGATCAATACCATCTTTTACCATTACAGAGGCCCTATATACCGATGCAGCCATCCATACACTGACTCCAACACTGTCACGCAAACTCCACCTAAGGCCCCATGCACGGATGCTGCAGTTCAGACCAAGGAGAATGTGCCATATTACTTCAATATGAACCCCCAGTGCCAGGAAGATGACAAAGAGGAGAAAGACTGAGGACTGAATATACATATACTGGGGGTTCAGAAATCAATTTCTTGTTCTGACACATAGACAATAGCAGATCTCTTCACAGACATGATGCACATAAGAAGACTAGACACTTTCACAGCATGACGAGTGGGTGCACAGAGATGGGACCGACCACACCATCTTGTAATATATTTTTTTGCATCCCAAGACAAATTATACGTCCTACAACATGGCAGCCATCTTTAGGGTACATACTTCTTTATATCATCTGTTATTTTTTATGTTTGGAGATGGGGCTTAGCGCCTAGGTTTCATTCGGGCTTCTGCCTTGTGTTATGTACTCGTCCCATAATCCGTTTCGGTTCTCATGGACGTTAAAAGCCATCTTATCTTATCTTATCTTATCTTATCTTATCTTATCTTATCTTATCATTATATTCGCAAATGCAATCATAAAATAAACATGCACAACGGAAATATCAATGCGAACATGCATGCTTTTCAACAAATGATCAAGCAAAGAAAAAGATGGCTCCAAACTAACAAAAACTCCAATGATCTGGCTCCGGATACCCACCAAAGAATCTTCCATGTGCAGTCTTATTTTGCCTCATGCCCACCTTTTCTGCAATATCTCCCTAACCTAAAGAGGTGCCACCTCAATTCTGAAACTAGACGCCGAGAGCTTTCCAAAAAGGTGGAGATCGCTCCATTCTTTTGAAGTGGTCCCTTTTTATCGTATTTGCCCTTTCTAAAATTAGAATATGTCTAGATATTAAATCTAGTTAAAAATCCATGATCTCCAGCATATCTTCTCTATTCTAGGATCAATATCTTATGATATTTTCTACTCAAATATCTTCCATATCTTTGGAGAAAGAACCCCACTTGCTACCTATGAAATTGACATCTACAATTGTATCCTATGGTTTAATATACCATTCTATCCTAAGGTCAATACTTATGTTAATTTCTTACCCAAGAACCCCCGAGGTGTGTTACACTTTTTTAAATGTTAGTTTAAAGGAAGAAATCTATATGACCCAAGTTCCTGGATTTGAAAAATAAGAAAATAATCCATGGAAATTAAAAGAGCAGTTTATGGCTTCAAGCAATCTCAAGCAATGGTATAAATGTACGGATGACTATTTCAAAAAACAAGGATTTATTAAACTTGCAACACAAGGGAACTTGTACATGTACAAGGATGGATAGATAGATAGGTATAGGTAGGTAGGTAGATAGGAAAACTATTGCATCATTGTGCTATATGCAGATGATTGTATTATTGTTGCCATTAACATGCAATGCTTAAGCTGTTGCAAGATTATTTTGCAAAAGAGGTTCAAGTTGATCTTAATGAACTTAAAAACTTCTTAGAAAAATTAATATGGTGGATTGCAAAATTGCTAAGACATCTATTATACTTGGACAATAGATTTGTAAGGACATGTTCCCTAAAACAGAAGTAGAAATACAACAAATAAGAAAAGTACCTTATAGGCAATTCATTGGTTGTCTAATCTATTTGGCAAATCTTCTAGTCCTGATATTACTTATGCAACAAATATGTTACATAGGTTTTGTGACAACCCTAGAAAAGGTCACTGGCTAGTAGCCTCACGTGTCATTAGGTATTTAAAGGGAACTGCACATCATATCATGGTTTAATCTACAATTCTAAGAATTTATATTTGAAGGGATATTAGATACTCTGATTAGGAAGGAAATATTGATATAAAGCAATCAACGTCAGGATATACTATGTTGCTAGAAGCATTTGTTATACCATGGAAAAGTTTGAAAGAACAAAGTACCATAGCATTGTCAACTACTGAGGCATTATATGCAGCTACTGCTCTTGCAATTAAAAAAACTATATGGTTGAGAAGATTATTAAATGAGCTGGGAAAAAAGCAAGAGAATGCTGCAGTTCTAATTGTGATAAAATGAGTTGCAACTTACAAGGAATTCTGTACTATATAAAAGGACTAAGTATGTGGAGTTGCAAATGCATTTCATTAGAAATATTGTAGAAAAGAAAATTATATCTTTAGAGTGTACTGATCTTCAACTTGCAGATTTATTACGAAGGCCTTCAGGGAAACATATTTCATGAATCAAAATTAAAGTTAGGTGTGACTTTGATATGATAGAAAAGATGGGGGAGAATTAAACTTACTAAGACAAGATGCAAAGAAGCCGTTAGACGCCTCCCTCGAACATATACTACGGCCTGGGACGATATACACATGCTGTGGACTTTCCCTCCCATGGCAACCAGCTCACCATGAGCAGGGCCCTCCATCTAACTCGGGCCATCCATAGAAAGATGCCCGGGTGAAGGACACGGAGGTGTCATTCGGCCCACGCCTTCAATGGGACTCCTAAGTCACGGAAGTGTGAATACACGTTAGCATACATCATAAATCATACATAAATAACCACCACGAAGGGTGGCACATCCATCCAAGTACTAAAGGCAAAGAAGATGCATCTAGTCCTAAGGAAAACTCCCCAAACCCAAGGTTCTACCCCGGCTCTGACTCGGATGAGGATCAACTGACGGCTAGGTCTCAAGAGATCGCCAGACCGAATCTTGGCATGGCGTTATCGGGCATAGAACATCGGCTAGGGTTGTCCACTCCATCCGCCCCTCCCTGCGGCACACTTTGTAGATGAGTCAATCAAGCTATGGCGCCATTGTAGCCTTCCGCAGACGCAATCCCAAGGCATCACCCTTCGGGACTACTCCGAAGTTACATCTCCCCATCCGATGAGGCGTGTCGTGGAAGTGTCCCTTCCCGTAGTCGCAGTGATTCCATGGGTAAGCTAGAGAATACGTGCCGCATCGGCGACCCCCGCATCCGTACCTGACCTACTCCCCTAAATCTACTCAAAGTACAGGATGATCACACCACTGTACCCAGGGAGTGTCAGACCCATACCCGGCCTGGTTCACTGGCCAGCTATCAGGCCTAGCTCACTGAAGGAGTCCCCGTGAGCTTTTTATGCTCAGCAGACCCCACCCCACACTTCATCACTGCGGCCCCTTGTCTGGTGCTTCAATCATGCCATAGGTTCCACAGCTCGGTGGGATCTTGTGCACAGGCCGCACTACTGGGTACTAGGGGAGCTTCTAGGAGCATACTAATGAACATAGGTCACATAGGTCTCTACCCCCCTTAATCCCTGCTTTCTGGAAGAACTAACATCAATAAAGATACATCCATCCATCCATCACAAAGCATAATCCATAGTTAAGAACAGTTCTAACTATCAAACAAGGGTTAACCATAATCAAAGACAAGCAGAGAGGACTGACAGAGGCGCTGGCCCTAGAAATGTCGAGCTAATCTATCCACTAACCCGAATTCCTGCTAGATCCATTGTCATGTGGCATCTCCATCTTCAAGCAATCTGGGCGCCCAACAGCTCCTTTCCTTGGGATCGATTTGGGGCAAATTGGGACAGGGATGCAATTTGTTGTCCCAAATTAGCAGTCTTCTACTGGCCAATCGAGTTCAGCCAGGTGTCCTCCTCTTAATTAATTAATTAGATTAACTTAATTGGCTTAATTAAGTTAATTAAATAATTATTCCTTAATTATAGGTATTGAACCTTTAATTAACCTTTTATTAATTTAGCATAGCTATATTAATCCCTTTTAGGTCAACCCCTAGGTTAAAATACCCCATGGTGGCATATCCTTACTGCGTGATATGTCAGTGTATTTATTTATACGATATCGTATAAATATTGGAATGTCACATTCTCCCCCCTCCAGAGATAATGCTGCCCTCAGCATTGGGGTTAGTTAAACGAATGACGCACATCTTAAGAAAATGAAAGATAACAAGTTATGTATAAGAAAAGAAAAGTGATTCCTTATTCCCGAAGGTAATAGAGGTAGAGTTTAAAAACAGATAAATGTTTAAGCACCAAGGTGCTTTTTACATGATCATGACAAAAAGAAGTCTCAAGGACCGAAGTTCAATAGCAAACATCGCAGTAAGAAGATTCCACTCATGAAAACAACATGAAAACTCAAAAACTTGGGCCATCAGCAACCCTCTATACATGGGCAGGTCACGTACCGCTCACTGGCCTGCACATGTCAATACATCAGTAGATATACATATTAATTAAGTAAGTTGTGGTTGAAGGGACCACCCCCTATAAGAAAAAAAGAAAAACCTATCTACAAGGGAAACCTATCATGCCTATGTTTCGCAATTCATTGCGGCATAAGGAATGGCCAAATTCCCATTATAGTCGAGATGAACGCGGCCTATCAGGTACATGCTTTTCAAGCAATCCGCGGTCATGCCTACACTGACAATACACCACGTCCTAGAGAACACCAAGGTGATCTCATCATCGGTAACTACTTTTATTTACGATGCATCTACCCCCATGCCTACTGCATGATCCCTGCCGAATGAAGCTTTCAAAGCTTACCGCCGGGTGCGGGGTTGATGACATCGTTAATGGTGCGGCCCTGAGATTCCCTCATGAAGTCCGGATAGTGCTTGTCAAGGTCTATCTTCATCACCCACGTAGCATCCTCAGCTGGCAAGTGCTTCCACTTGACCAAATATTGCAGCATTTGAGTCCTTCTAGTCTGCTTATAGGCTCGATCAAGAAGAGCTTCAGGCACTATCTCTAGATGCTCTTCTGGGCATAAGCATGCTACACGCTATCAAAAAAAGTACCATTTAGGAACCATAAAACTACCTAAAAAAGTACCCAACACTGGGTACTGGGTACTTTTATAATATCTCAATAACTATAAATGTTAAATTGAATGCATTTATTTTGGCATCCAATAGTATTATCTCTATCTTAACCTTGAACATTGATATGCTTTTGACATTTTATATTGAACTTTTGAATTAGTTTTGACCAAAAGAACAAAAAAATAGTACCCAATCCAAAAGTACCTAGTGCAGGTATTTTGGCAGGTTCCAAAAATGGCAGGGTGTAGCATGCATATGCCCTTCTGTCATTTCAAGGAGGGTGGGTGTATCCAAGATCTCCTCCGGATCTGGGGTGTGTTGCTTGAGAAGACTCACGTGAAAGACCTTGTGGATCTTCAAGCGGGGTGGCAAATCCAACCGATATGCCTGCTCTCCAACACGTTCAATGATCTTGAACGGCCCAGCCCATCTGGGTGCCAGTTTCTTGCAATTACCAATCTTAAGCTTGGCTTGCTTAACCTTAATCTTGAGCCAAACTAAATCGCCCTTCTGGAAAACTCGTTGGGTCCTATGCTTATCAGCCACACTCTTCTGACGACTACGCGCGGCCAATAAATACCCGCGAACTTCCTCAACCAACGCTTGCATTTCCAAGAGGAGTTGTTGAGAAACCTCCACCTTAGAAACGGGATTATGCCATGTGTCTGGAGTAAGGCATTGATAACCATAATTTATCATGAAGGGAGACATTCTAGAAGACTCCTGTTTCATGTTGTTATAGGCAAACTCGACCAAATAAATATAGTCAGGCCACTGAGATTGCTTACTCCACACATAGCTTCGCAACATATCCTCTATAATGCGGTTGGTGCGCTCTGTCTGTCCATCCGTCTGAGGATGATATGTTGTACTCATAGCAAGCTTGGTCTGGATGGTGGCAAAGAAATCTTTCCAGAATGCACTTACAAACTTGGGATCCCTGTCGGATACTATCACTCGTGGCATCCCGTGTAATCTGAAGATTTCCTTTGCAAACAGCAAAGCTGTGTCCAAGGCTGTATCGGTGGTACGACATGGGAAGAAATGAGCCATCTTCGACAACTTGTCGACCACTACCATTAAGGCATCATATCCACGGAGGGTATGTGGAAGGCCCACAATGAAATCCATGGTTATCACTTCCCATTTGGCATTGGGCACATCCAGAGGTTGCAATTCTCCTGGAATCCTTAATTGCTCGACCTTGGTCTGCTGACACACTTGACATTGCTTAATGTATCTGGCAATGTCCTTCTTCATACGTGGCCAATAATAGCTGGAGCGAATTTTAAAGTAGGTTTTCATGAAACCTGCATGTCCAGCTATAGGGCTATTGTGTGTATCATGAAGAATAAGTCTACGGACTCCGGAAGTCTCAGGTACACACAACTTATCTTTGTAATAAAGCAAATTGCCCTCCTTTCTTATAAGAGCGGAAAGCCTCACGCTCCTTATCTGTGCGTGCCTCCTTGGCTAAACTGCTCCACACTTCACGAAATTCTGGATCCGTAGGTAAAGCTTGCTCTATTTGCTTCCCAAACTCACTGATGAGCGTAGAAATTGCATTACAATGGGTTTGGGTTGCCACGGGATGGCGTGACAAAGCATCCGCAACCACATTGTGTTTACCAGGTTTATACATGATCTCAAAGTCATACTCCTCAAGAAACTCCATCCATCTTCTCTGACGGAGGTTGAGATTTGGCTGGGTAGAAAGATAACGGAGACTTTGGTGATCCGTATCTAGCTGGAATCTCCTACCAAGAAGGTAGTGTCTCCATATCCGTAAAGCGCGAACAACTGCTAACAATTCCTGATCATGGGTAGGGTATCGCTGTTCGGTCTCATTCATCTTCTTAGAGTCATAGGCAATGACCCTCCCTTCCAGCATTAGGACTCCCCCGGTAGCAATTTTACTGGCATCCGTTGCTATTAGCTTATCTTTTTCTGGGTCCGGCAACGTGAGGACTGGTGCTGAAGTCAACGCATCCTTAAGTTTCTGAAAACTTACCTGGACCTTTGCCTTCCAGTGTTCGACCCAATCCTTGACTTTCTCATGCTTTGTAAGGTCGGTGAGAGGCGCTGCAATTTTGGCAAAATCCTTGACAAACTTCCGGTAATATCCGGCCAATCCCAAAAAACTCCTGACCTCTGAAACATTACTTGGAATGGGCCAATCCTTGACTGCCTCTATTTTTGCTGGATCTGTAGCAATGCCCTCGGCCGAAATTACATGGCCCAAATAATCTACCTTTGGTGTGGCAAACTTGCACTTAGAGAACTTACAAAGAGCTGGTGACGCCTTAGTTTCTGCAAGGCCAATCTAAGGTGCTTCCCATGCTCCTCAAGGGTTTTACTATAGGTAAGAATGTCGTCAAAGAAGATAACAACAAAATTATCCAAGTACTCTCGGAAAACATCATTCATCAACCGCATAAAAGTAGCGGGAGCGTTAGTCAAGCCAAAAGGCATAACTGTAAATTCATAATGCCCGTATCTAATACGAAAGGCAGATTTATGGATGTCATCCTCTTTTATCCTGATCTGATGATACCCGGAGCGTAAATCAATCTTCAAAAAGTATTTGGCCCCTTGCAATTGGTCCATAAGATCATCTGCTCTAGGTAAAGCATAACGATTCTTGATCGTATGCTTGTTGAGCTGTCTATAGTCAATGCACATCCTCATGGAGCCATCCATTTTCTTAACAAAGAGAATAGGAGCACCAAAAGGTGAAACACTGGGTCGAATGAAATCTAGGTTCAATAGCTCCTGGAGTTGCTTCTTAAGCTCTGCCAACTCAGGGGGACTCATGCGGTATGGCGCCTTACTGGTAGGCTTAGTACCTGGTTCCAAAGCTATCTCACATTCCACCCCTCTGAAAGGAGGAAGTTTTTGGATCTCATCTGGAAAAAGATCCTTAAATTCCCTGAGAAGATTAGAAATGTTCTCTGGCAATGGAGCGACTACCTGCTTCTGCTTAGCATCCGACTCAATGGAGGCAAGTCTGATAACGCAAAGTACCTTATCCTTGCGCAAAGCTTTATCTAATTGCCTGATAGACATGGACTGCATAATGGGGTTCAATAGATCACCTTTAATAGTTACTCGGGCTCCATTAGCTGCGTTGAAGGTCACTTCCCGTTTCTCGCAGTCTATGTTGGCTTTAGCAGATGCCAAGAATTCCATGCCAACAATAAGATCATACTTGCCGATATCCATTAGCTCGGCACCCAACGCAACTGGAGCACCTGGCAGCTGCATATTGAGGTTAATACGATGGCCATTTATATGTCTGATCTTACCACTGGCTAAAGTCACTGGTCTCAGTCGGGATCTCAAGGTCTCAAGTCTCAATACCTGGGCCATTCTGGGAGAAGCAAAATTATGGGTACTACCCGTATCCATAAGTATAACAAAAGGTTTACTGTCTACCTGGCCTATAGCAGAAATAACGACAGGCTGACTTTCAGCATTGCCGGTTTCAATAGCTGCAAAAATATGAGACGCACCGTGAATGTACTCGTGAGCCTCCTCGTCAACAGGTGGTGAAGACTCGACATCGTCCCAGTCGAGGTCGGCCATGACCACCTGAGCAGTTTGCGTGACGTAAGGGCAGTTCTGCATCATGTGCCTGGGTCGCATACACCTGAAACATGCCTTATCCCTGTGGAGCTGTGCTTGAGCCTCTTTGGAAATAGACCGTAAGAGATCCCGAATGGAGCTACCCATATTATTGGGCTTGTCTGGCACGTTGAAGGTGACTTTCTTATCCTGTCACCCATTTGAATTTTGCTGAGGGGGTCCAGGACTTGGAGAACGAGGCTTATACGGTGTGTAAGGGCGAGGCTGAGAATAGGAGGCTGGACGTTGATACTGGTTCTTTGGTTGGTCCTCCTTGAGGCTTAATGCCTTAGCTTCGGCCTCTGCAACAGATTTGGGGTCTATGGCTTTAACCATTCTTTTAATTGATGGTGCCAACCCTTCAATATAACCTTCCACTGCCCTCTTCTCATTCATACCCGGCACATATAGCCTCAAGCGCATGAACTCGTCAGTATAGGCTTGAACTGACATACCCTTCTGCTCCAACCTGTAGAAAGTCTGTATCTGTTGGCACTTGTGCGCACAAGGCACATAGTGCGACTTAAAAGCCTTTGCAAACTTCCTAAACTTGCATCTGCTCCAGTCTAGATGTTTAGCTCTAGCATAACCTTTCCACTAAAATCCTAGCTGCACCTGTGAGGTTGGTGGTGGCAACCTTCCCTGTATCCTTCTCGGTCATACCATATGATTTTCCAAATTCTTTCATCTCGTCTAACCAAGATTCCGCATTAAGACCTCCCCTGGATTTTCCATCAGCGTGCACCGTCTAAATAGGAAGGAGAGAAAGATAAGCAATTTCATCCGACTTGTGATCACAAGAAGTAGACAGCTAATAACAATAACAGGCCACCAAAACAGAATTAAAGAAAATAGCTTTATTACGAGGACAAAGTCATGGTTACATCAAAGGAGTGTTACATAGCTACAACACAACCGGCGGGTGTACATTACAAAACTTGAGGGTTAAGTACAAACAATCTGAGTAAAAGTACACGTAAACAAGAAAAGATCATGGAGATCAGGCCTAGGGCTGCGCGAAGGGGTACAGAATGGAGTAACAAATACTCTCCCGCACCGCCCTGACGACTTTGTACCGAGCCCACGCCTGAATGATCTCATACTGATAATCCAAAGTAGGACTAATGATCAGCAAGTTGAAGAGGTCCCGAAGCGCATAGAAGATCTGCCAGAGATGATCATTTGCGTCTGCAAAGGCTTCCTGTTTCGTCACTTCCCAATAGTTCCACGTACGACGGAGGGTCTGCTGCAGATGCTCGAAGGCGCGCTCACGAAGGATATTAACAATTTCATAACCCTTAATGGGGTCATAGGGCTCGCCTTGATCCCCTGGTTCCTCTTCCACAAAACCATCATGATCCTCTGCATACTCTCCTATATAGTCCTGCTCGGGTGGTAGCTGATCCTCCCCTCGCAGTTCTTCAGGTATTTCGTCTTCGTTCTCTTCCACTTCATCGTCTGTAAGACGGCAAGGATGAATGTACAATAACCGAATGATTCCTTATACTTCAAACTCTAAAAGAGAGAGACAAGTATTGTAGGAAAAAGACAATTTAATTGTATTCAACAATACGATGAAACGTAAGAAAATAGTACATCTATCTACCATGTGCTGGCTCATCGAAAATGCCAATCAAAAAAATTACATCGATAGCCAATACAAAGATTTATAATTGTCAAAACATATTTAAGAACTAGATTCCTCATCTTCCTCCATAGGCTGAGGAGGCGGCCAGTAGCGCATTAAGGTGGTGCTGGGACTAGCAGAGAGGGCGGCTCGAGCTGCTGCATTTGGTGGTAAGCAAGTGGCCAAAGGTGCTGCAACAAGGAGACACATATTAGCGCAGCCCGCCACGTCCCCCAATGCCACAATAGCAAGATCTCGTCGGACCAAAGTGATAGTGGTGGCATGATAATCAATCTTCTTATGGCCCGCCAAGGTGGATAATGCACGGAGTGCCCACCAAGATGCTTCAGATGGAGGCCCCAAATACTTGGAGGAGAAAAGGACCTCATCTTGTCGGAAGGCAGAAAGGAAGAATCGGGTCAACTGATTGCCCATTGCCTTAATCCGTGGATCCCTGGAGGTTTCTGTTTCCTTCTCCAAATTGATGGGTATCTTCTCCTGCTCTGCCTCTTCTTTATCATCCCGAAGACTTATCTTGATATCACAAAGGTCTTCCTCACCCTGATCTACCTCTCCTATAGTGATCTGCAATGGCTGACTTGTAGGAGGAGGTCGCATGATGGCCACGAACTGCTCCGCAGGAGGCTGTGGGTCGTCGGTCAATAGGAACTGCCGGAGAGACAAGAGGGTCTCAACGGGCTCTATCTCCTCTGGCTGGAATGCAAACAAACCTTAGACTTGCGGCGGATGCACAACAGGCGTTGTAAAGTCGACGAAGTCATCTTGGCAGAACTCTGCAAGGTCATATAGGACTTCTATCTTTTGCCGACCCCGCATATCGGCGATGACGCGGTAAGCCCACATGATATCCTCCAAAATGAGATACTCTTGGTTGTTCAAGAGTATGGTGGGGAGAAGATCTAGCCCCTCGAGCTTCAGGGCTTTATCACGACCCGTCGGTGCCTCCGTAGCCAGTTCTTTCCATCGTGCAAAATCCTGCTCGTCGACGACTTCATCGTCCTCCGGATCAGGGGGTACTGGCGTGGTAGACTGCTCTGCAGGTATCTGTTCATCCTCTATGTACTGGTCCATGATGATCGCCAGTGCAAAACAAGCCTCAAAACAGAGCTCGCGGTCTATAGTGACAATAGGAAGGTCGATTCCTCTTCTCCTAATGCCCTTAAGAACATTGCGGGCGTGGTCATCATCTCCCAACATCTCCATCAAGGTGTGGATGTCAAGGTAGAGCTGGGAGTCTGCTTCGTTGAAGACGCATGCAGGCACAATCTCCTCGTGGAAGAACTGAAGAAAACTTGCATACTCTGGATGCGCTTGCATGTTGTGGATGAGATCCACCTGCTGGAGCAAATGAGGGTGAAGTACATCAAAGGGAACTGCAGGGTCCCAATGCTCACCCTCCAGGTACCACTGTTGTAGAGTAGGGTGGTCCATGACGGAGGAGGAACAAGGGAGGAAGAGGAAGGCGCTGAAGGCAAGGAAAGAAATGAAACCCTAAAATGCAAAAAGTGACTTTATACCTTTTTGGCACGTTTTCCTAAGTCACAAAAATAATATTAAAAAAATATTATTTATTTAATAATTTTTATTTAAATATATAAAAAGTCATCAAATAATACAGGTTTGATTCCATAACTTCCAAAAAACATATTATATATATCTCATAAAGCTTTTACATTATGCACAAGAAATAAGAGAATCCCTAAACTAGCGGGAATCTCCTCGGATTCTTCGCGCCAAATGTATATCTTTGGGCATGATGGTAACTCGTTTAGCATGAATGGCGCACAGGTTGGCATCGCTCAAAATCTCAATGAGGTAGGCTTCAGCAGCTTCCTGAAGTGCAAGTAAAGCAAAAGCCTGAAACCTCAGGTCGGTCTTGAAATCTTGGGCAATTTCCCGGACAAGACGCTGGAAGGGTAGCCGGCGTATCAGGGGCTCAGTAGTCTTCTGATACTTACGTATCTCGCGTAGGGCTACTGTGCCTGGTCGGAACCTGTGGGGCTTCCTCGGCTTAGCACCTGGCCTGGGCAAGGGTAAGGTCTTCCCACCGGTCGAGGGGTGTTTCGCCCTTTGCACCATCTGTTCCCGACGCTGTGCCGACGTTTTCTTGCCGATCTCAGCATCCTTCTGCAGTCGGGTCTTGTAATGGAAGCCTCCCCTTGTTGGTTTCGTAACCTTCCTCTTCCTGTTACCCACCCTGTCCACTCTCTCTTGAACAACGTGTTGATCTCCCTCCTGATCAACATTCTGGTCTGCACTCTGCTGTGTGTGGGCAACTTCCTCTGCTCGACGGAGGCGCTCTCTCTCAGCATCCCGGGCCTCTTTGTCCTGGCGCACTTGAGTTCGCCGCGCAATCTCTGCATGATAACGGGCCGGTCGCTGTCGCATATCAGCTTCTATGAGGTCCATGCGGTCCTGTGTGATTTGAGATGGGATATCATCGAAGATGAAGCTATATAATTCTTCATTCCAATAGAAAGGGGGAAGGTTATAATGGTCCATATACATGAGCACATGGCCTTTCCCTAGGTAATAGAAGCGGGACGCTCTCTCTTCTGGAAGGCCACTAGCGATCTGTTGGAGATCCTCTATCCTAGCAAGGTGCATAATCCTTTGGGTCTCACTCCGGATAAGCTCTACAGTCCTCTTCTGGGCTCGATAGCGGATAAAATTTGGTTATAGCATAGGCTTGATCTGGTTGTTCCATAAGGGTATAAGGATGGTTCGCAGCATTCAGTTTCATGAGAAACTGCTCATTGAAATGGAAAATAGGGTACGGAATCCTGCGATTCTCAGCAAAATGTTTCACCAGCAGGTCTAAGACCACATCGATGTCATCACTCTTGTCCTCCAAATGGTCTACGAGCACACTATAGAGCTGAAACACATTCAGGGTTTTCAGATCTACAGTGAGTTTGAAGCGCGGCATCATAATGGATGGTAGGTTCTAGCAGCAACAAAGAAGAGTGCTTCGGAAAGAAATAGGCGGCGCTAGGTCCTAGATGGAGGTGCTAGGATGTGAAGGCAGAGGCTGGGTACTAGTCCAGGTCGGCTATGGCAGCAGAAGAGCTCAAGTCCGACGGCTATGGCGGAAGACATGCGGCTAAAGAAACACAGGTCCAAAAAGAGGAAACACAAATTTTGAAACTAACTTTTTTTCCAACCGCAATCAGCCTTTTCCATTCTTCTCATATTACTTTCTTTATTTACATCTCTTCATGTGCCCCTATGATGAGATATACTCAGAACAAGTCCTGCTCCAAGATCCCGAATCAAAATGGGGAACTTCAAAATGAAGATACTTTGCCGAGACCCTGTATGAGCCTTATGGTTCGATAATTTTGGCTCTATGTCCGACGCGTGCCTGATCTTCTCGCATTAGTTGGTTACCCTACAGCAAAGCATGTCCTCTCACAGCTACCCCTCTCCCCCCCCCCACAAGGACATTGTGCTCTGTAATTTAGAACAGACAATGACTGACGAACCAAAGTTCTATTGGAAGAGAAGTTGATGGTCTAGGCATTGTTCTGCTTTATTCTGCAAGTGTGGAAATATTGTACCTTAGATCAATACCATCTTTTACCATTACAGAGGCCTTATATACCGAGCAGCCATCCATACACTGACTCCAACACTGTCACGCAGACTCCACCTAAGGCCCCATGCACGGATGCTGTAGTTCAGACCAAGCAGAATGTGCCATATTACTTCAATATGAACCCAGTGCCAGGAAGATGCCAAAGAGGAGAAAGACTGAGGACTGAATATACATATACTGGGGGTTCAGAAATTAATTTTTTGTTCTGACACATAGACAATAGCAGATCTCTTCACAGACATGATGCACATAAGAAGACTAGACACTTTCACAGCATGACGAGTGGGTGCACAGAGATGGGACCGACCACACCATCTTGTAATACATTTTTTCGCATCCCAAGACAAATTATACGTCCTACAGCATGGCAGCCATCTTTAGGGTACACACTTCTTTATATCATCTGTTATTTTTTATGTTTGTAGATGGGGCTTAGCGCCTAGGTTTCATTCGGGCTTCTGCCTTGTGTTATATACTCGTCCCATAATCCGTTTTGGTTCTCATGGACGTTAAAAGCCATCTTATCTTATCTTATCTTATCTTATCTTATCAAATCTTATCTTATCTTATCTTATCTTATCTTATCTTATCTTATCTTATCTTATCTTATCTTATCTTATACGTATCATTATATTCGCAAATACAATCATAAAATAAACATGCACAACGGAAATATCAATGCGAACATGCATGCTTTTCAACAAATGATCAAGCAAAGAAAAATATGGCTCCAAACTAACAAAAACTCCAATGATCTGGCTCCGGATACCCACCAAAGAATCTTCCATGTGCAGTCTTATTTTGCCTCATGCCCACCTTTTCTGCAATATCTCCCAACCTACAGAGGCGCCACCTCAGTTCTGAAACTAGACGCCGAGAGCTTTCCAAAAAGGTGGAGATCGCTCCATTCTTTTGAAGTGGTCCCTTTTTATCGTATTTGCCCTTTCTAAAATTAGAATATGTCTAGATATTAAATCTAGTTAAAAATCCATGATCGCCAGCATATCTTCTCTATTCTAGGATCAATATCTTATGATATTTTCTACTCAAATATCTTCCATATCTTTGGAGAAAGAACCTATTGCTTTGCTATACCACTCGCTACCTATGAAATTGACATCTACAATTCTATCCTATGGTTTAATATACCATTCTATCCTAAGGTCAATACTTATGTTAATTTCTTACCCAAGAACCCCCGAGGTGTGTTACACTTTTTTAAATGTTAGTTTAAAGGAAGGAAGGAAGGAAGAGACTTTTAACGTCCACGGAGCCCAATCGGGCTAAGAAATCTATATGACCCAAGTTCCTGGATTTGAAAAATAAGAAAATAATCCATGGAAATTAAAAGAGCAGTAATGAACTTAAAAACTTCTTAGAAAAATTAATATGGTGGATTGCAAAATTGCTAAGACATCTATTATACTTGGACAATAGATTTGTAAGGAAGGAAGGAAGGAAGGTACTTTTATCGTCCACGGAGACCAATCGGTCTATGTTCCCTAAAACAGAAGTAGAAATACAACAAATAAGAAAAGTACCTTATAGGCAATTCATTGGTTGTCTAATCTATTTGGCAAATCTTCTAGTCCTGATATTACTTATGCAACAAATATGTTACATAGGTTTTGTGACAACCCTAGAAAAGGTCACTGGCTAGTAGCCTCACGTGTCATTAGGTGTTTAAAGGGAACTGCACATCATATCATGGTTTAATCTACAATTCTAAGAATTTATATTTGAAGGGATATTAGATACTCTGATTAGGAAGGAAATATTGATATAAAGCAATCAACATCAGGATATACTATGTTGCTAGAAGCATTTGTTATACCATGGAAAAGTTTGAAAGAACAAAGTACCATAGCATTGTCAACTACTGAGGCATTATATGCAGCTACTGCTCTTGCAATTAAAAAAACTATATGGTTGAGAAGATTATTAAATGAGCTGGGAAAAAAGCAAGAGAATGCTGCAGTTCTAATTGTGATAAAATGAGTAGCAACTTACAAGGAATTCTGTACTATATAAAAGGACTAAGTATGTGGAGTTGCAAATGCATTTCATTAGAAATATTGTAGAAAAGAAAATTATATCTTTAGAGTGTACTGATCTTCAACTTGCAGATTTATTACGAAGGCCTTCAGGGAAACATATTTCATGAATCAAAATTAAAGTTAGGTGTGACTTTGATATGATAGAAAAGATGGGGGAGAATTAAACTTACTAAGACAGTATTGCAGCAGAGCTGTTGTGATGCTCCCTGAACATATACGGCGCTCCGGACGTATACATACAGGGACTTTTCCCTCCCATGGCAACCAACTCACCATGAGCAGGGCCCTCCATCTAACTCGGACCATCCATAGAAAGATGCCCGGGTGAAGGACACGGAGGTGTCATTCGGCCCACGCCTTCAATGGGACTCCTAAGTCACGGAAGTGTGAATACACGTTAGCATACAGCATAAATCATACATAAATAACCACCACGAAGGGTGGCACATCCATCCAAGTACTAAAGGCAAAGAAGATGCATCTAGTCCTAAGGAAAACTCCCCAAACCCAAGGTTCTACCCCGGCTCTGACTCCGATGAGGATCAACTGTGTGGTGCTTCAATCATGCCATAGGTTCCACAGCTCGGTGGGATCTTGTGCACAGGCCGCACTACTGGGTACTAGGGGAGCTTCTAGGAGCATACTAATGAACATAGGTCACATAGGTCTCTACCCCCCTTAATCCCTGCTTTCTGGAAGAACTAACATCGATACTAATAAAGATACATCCATCCATCCATCACAGAGCATAATCCATAGTTGAGAACAGTTCTAACTATCAAACAAGGGTTAATCATAATCAAAGACAAGCAAAATAGAATAGAATAGAATAGAATAGAATATGATTTTATCGTCCACGGAGACCAACTAGCCTATGGGACCCAAGTACAAAGAGAGAGCAAAGAAAGTATTACTACCAGGATTAAAACCCCCTCCCCGAAGGGTTTTAGGAAAAACCTTAGTAGCAATAAGGATGCCGACATCGCACGCGATTATATACATAATCACAAGTACAAATTGAGGTTATGCTCCGGACAAGAGGGCATAACCGAAGTCCACAGATCCATTACCTCCTGGAGGTACGATCCCAACAAGCCTACAGAGGCCGTGCTCAGTAGCTCATGTAGGGCCTGATGGGGCACAACTAATCCCGAGCATACCGAGCCCCGATATGCTCGCACGGACAGGCCTAAAGGGCGTGACTTTCATCCTCAATGGCGCTGACAAAGACTTCGGACAGACTCGCCCTCACGCTGCTCCCGAATCCATCTCCATGTCTCAATGCGGAGGTGGTGTGCACCTCAGGCGAATAGAAGCAATGACCTCGCTTTTTCATGGGTAGATGGGGCGCAGTAGTGGTGTGGGCCCCTCGTGAGCATGGGATTAACCGCCTGTCGATAATTTGCCACCTTGACATGTGACCGGGGCCTCTGCGATCCCAAAGCTTGGCCATGAAGCAAGCATCCAAGAAAATCGCTTCAAGGCGTGGCGTTGCGTTCCTTCGGTGTATGCACTCGCCCACATCGTGTGCCTCGCACATTCCATCGCGAGAACCACCGGGCATGCTTGTCTTTCCAAAGGGCTTTGAGTCGTTATGTGGGCCCATCGCCATCGCCAAAGCAAGGTTGGGCAGCCGGGCTTCATCCATAGCCACCACCTTCCGGAAGTAAATAATGTGACGTTCCAACGCAGCCCTCTCAGAATGGAAGGAAGCCCGCCTCCTGGAGCAAGATCCGATATGGGACCGTGGATTTCACTCCCCGTCCCGGGCCAAGAAGGCCTTCTGTACCTGCTCTAGATCGTTCCAAGTGGTGAGGGATATCACTCGCCCCCACACTTCTGCCCCATAGAGGAGGACCGGTTCAACCAAGGCCCTGAACAAGTGTGCCTGGTGACCCCATGCATCTGACTACGCCTTTGTGACTGTTGTTTTGAATTGCATACTGTGGCTTTTCCCGCCGCAAGGACCCGTAATCGGGATGGATGCATCCCGTGTGTGGTAGTAGAAAAGTCAATGCCCAAATACTTATAAGACTGAGCCACCTCCACTACCCGGCCCCGTAAGTGAATGAGGGAAGGTGTGGGTGCCCGGATGATGGGACCAAAGAAGCACCCTCGTCTTGGCCAAGTTAACTCTCATGCCAGTGAATTGGCAGAAAGTGTCCAAAGCATCCAGGTGGCGTTGCATGTCCTCTGGGGTATATGCGAGCAGGTCAACATCATCAGCATATATGAGTTGCCGGATTATGTGGTGCATCAACCGAAGCGCCTCAGGTGCTCGGCCTAGCCATTCTTCTAGCTGGTCAATGTACAAGCCGAAGAGCGTCAGGGATAGAGGGCAGCCTGGCGCACCCCCAATGCTACTAACAACGGCTCCCCGACGGTGTGAGACGACCGGAGCAAGCCTCGTATAGAATCAGATATAGCATTACGCAAGTTTCCAGGGGTCCCCTAAATGTCTCTGCACCGTCCCACAACTTATCCCAGGCACGCGTGTCAAAAGCCTTTGCGAAATCCACAAAGCAATGAAGATGTGGGTCGGGCGTTGATTCCGGCTATCCTCTATGAGTGTTCGCAGAGTGAAGATATGGTCAATAGTAGAATGCCGGGGGCGGAAGCCTGCCTGCATGAGAGCCCGCACTTGTCCATCCTCTCGCCCAAAGTGTCATTTTGCTCAAGAATCCCGGCAAGCAACTTGGCAAAGATTTAACCCACCATAATGGTAACGATAGTTGGTTGGGCTGTGGGGGTCCCCCCGCTTTTTATATGGGCACAACTCTACTTGGTAGTCCGGGCGGGGAAGCCTTCTTGCAATGCCCTGTTGAAGAGTTCTGCGAGAACCGGCACCATTGGGAGCCCGCCCACTTGAGAAGCTCACCTGCATACCATCCAAATCTGCCGCCTTCCGTTAGCGAGGCGTTATGTGCCCATTATGACATCCCCTTGATTGCTAGGCCTGTCATGGAGGTCTTGTTACCCGGCTTCCCATTGGGTCATACAAGTGCCGCAAAGTATCTCACCCATTGTTAGGGGTAATATTTCCTGTGGTGCTTGTGGGGCTTACTCAAGACCTTTCTCCGAAGGCCCTAGGGTGGCGGTCTAGTAGACCAAACATCCGTTGCTGGTGCTCCGCAAGGTACCTGGCTTTCTTGGTCTTGAGGAGAGGACTGATAGAGGCACTGGCCCTAGAAATGTCGAGCTAATCTATCCACTAACCCGAATTCCTGCTAGATCCATTGTCATGTGGCATCTCCATCTTCAAGCAATCTGGGCGCCCAGCAGCTCCTTTCCTTGGGATCGATTTGGGGCAAATTGGGACAGGGATCCAATTTGTTGTCCCAAATTAGCAGTCTTCTACTGGCCAATCGAGTTCAGCCAGGTGTCCTCCTCTTAATTAATTAATTAGATTAACTTAATTGGCTTAATTAAGTTAATTAAATAATTATTCCTTAATTATAGGTATTGAACCTTTAATTAACCCTTTATTAATTTAGCATAGCTAAATTAATCCCTTTTAGGTCAACCCCCTAGGTTAAAATACCCCATGGTGGCGTATCCTTACTGCGTGACGTGTCAGTGTTTTTATACGTATACCGTATAAATACGTGGAACGTCACAGCTGTAATAGTAAAACAGAAGCTATATAGAAGCTAAAAGAAGTTACAGGTTATGACATTATGGGTGAGTGTTGTAATTGCCAAAGTGAAGGTTAATGTTATTACCTTAACTTATTTAGGTTAGTTATTTTACTCCCAATGATAAGAGCTGAGCTCGAGAAATTAATTGATAATATTTCAATCTCAAAAATTTACTGGCTTGATTTCCCCTTCTTCATTGTGGAGTATGGAAATGAGATCTCTGCCAAAATGCTGCTCAAACAGCAGAGAGCTAATACCCAAATTTTCTTTCAAATATGGTATCCGGCCTTTGATCCCCGTGACATTAAGCAACTTTTTCATCCTGCATGGACTTCGGTTCAAGGCCTTAGCCCAATTTACTGGAGTGAGGAAATTCTGAAGAATTTGTTTCAGGAGCTGGGAGATTTTATTGGTATGGAGACCATGCCGGACCAGCCCCCGCGGTTTGGGTTCAATTGGACCTTCTTAAACCGATTCCTGAGAGAATTGAGTATTGTGACTATTTTGGTCTACAAAAATGCCTCCCTTTGAAGTGGAGAGGAATTCCCACCCCCTGTCGCACATGTGGTATCCGATTATACGACAGGGGGGTTTGCAAAGGTTATGTGGATAGAAAAGTGAATTTGGAGCCTCCTAATCAGTGGATCACCCCATATTAAAACCTTCACCTGTATCTAGGAATCAAAATGTGAATGGCAGTGTGAAGAGAAAAGCCAGCAAGCAGAGAATTAGAGAAGAACGAGAAAAAGCTGAGCAAGCACTGCTGGCCCAGAAAAAAGGGAAGATGACTTGGATCAGGAAATCAGATGACCCTTCTGGGAGTGTTAAAGTCCGGAATAGGGGAATTACTATCAGGAAGCCAACATTGGGGAGAGAAACCTCACCTAATTCTCCTTCTCCCGCTCTGGAGAAAGGAGAATGTTCTTATAAAATCCTAGACCTCCCTGTCCAGAACCTCTTCCCTAGTCCTGATGAATCTCAATTGAAAAGAACTGGTGAGCTTCATAAGCAACAGCCAGTACGTTTGTGGCTATGTGGAAGAAATCCCAGAGGACTTATATCGCTTGGCTTTGATGGGTTGAAAACTGATGCGGCAATAAACATGCTTGAAGACAGGAATGTGGCACTGGGGTTGTGTCAATTGCATACGGGACAGGCCCAGGAATGGCAAGGCACGTGCCAATTTTGTCTAGAGCCCCAATCGAGCTACATGAAGGTCATGTGGTGTACTTCATATGGTCTATCCTTCAAAACTTAAAGGAAGGCAATATTACCATTGCTAGCAGGAAAGAAACCAAAGCTCTCCCCAAGATACATCGGCCCTTATAAAATCCTAAAAAGGTACTATGATGTTGTCTTCAGATTGCGTTTGCCACCAAATGTGAACATTCGTCCAGTTTTTCATGTGAGCCAGTTGCGACCAGCTCTTGAAAAACCTGCAAATGATGTGACTTCTGAGAAACATATGGTAGAGTTGAATAAAATTCCTACCCTTGAAAGAATATTGGATTCCTGAATGGTATGGACCTGCCAGAGGCGACGTCGGAGTCGTCGTTTCATGACTCAATATTCGGATGTGTTGGCTCAATGGCCTGGAGCTAATTCTTGAGGAGAGGAAACCCAGAGGGAGAAGTGATGTTATGCCTAAATATTATCAGACTAATTGTGCATATATTTGACATGCATGTCTGTTCTAGCGTAATATAATTCGGTGCATGGGCATTGATGTTATTGTGGTCGCATGTAGCCTAGTCTAATTGCATAGTGCACTGTAGCAATTAAGACTTGGGTGTAATTGGATGTTTAATTAATAACCATGGTTGCATGGTTTGTCTTGATACATTATGAAAATATTGTAAGGAAAGGGGCAAATGGTTAAATGGTTGGAAAATACCTTAATACCTTTGATATCAAGCTGCCGGATCCTCCTCTGGTAGGTTGACCTGCTGAAATTCAATACCATGTGGCTTTACTACGTCGGCAGAAGCCTTTAAGAAGGCGTTGGTCGACACAGGTCAGAAAGAGAGAGAGAGAGAGGCCGGATGGCTGAATGGAAAGGAGGCGCAGGTGGAACTAAGCCAGAGGAAAGATCAGAGTTCTGAGGCGGATTGGTTTGCAATGGAGTCTCGATCTTGCAAAGATCTCTATGGGTGAAGCTTGCACAAATTTGGTAAGACATAGAATAGATAGTTATGTTCTTGGCAATGGCAGAGGCGATCTTCTATGAGGAGACGAAATCCAAAGAGGTTTGCTCACACTGCATATGTGTGGTTTTTGAACCGATTGAGACGACTTAGGAATCTCGTTATTCTGATTTGGCCAGTCCTCAGGAACAGATATCGTAATCAACTGGAAGTGTGGTATCGGATCCTGCTCCACCCAGTTCTTGGGGACAGACAGTGCACGAATTTTGGACCGCAACATCCTGCTGCTTATGGTGTTTCATGATCACCGTTTGGGCAATGGATACACTAATGAGAGAGGTGTTTGGTATGGGACGATACTAGATACTTGTCAATAGGTTAGTATTACATGGTGTTCTAGAGTGGTAGCATTAAGATACTTGATTCTACATATGTTAATGTGGAGCCGACAAACATTGGGGATGTTTGTCTTAGAGATTTTATGCAGGCATATGATTAGATGAGCATGGCTTATCTAAATAGGAGCTATGGATGTTAGTGTGTTGAAGTGGCGGTGGTGGACATGACCAACAGTTTAGCAACCAAGATTCATATGTTGCTTGTAGTTTTTCTCTCACATTGGATCCATCGGCACGAGGCTTCTAGACGATGTAATCTCTAGATGTGGTGGGGTGCATCTGCGTGGCAGATGCTATGGTGTGCATGGTGCATTCCATATGTATGTTCTTGTCGTCAGTCAGCCCTTGCTTTATGCTTACTCTATTTAATGCATGTACTAACACGTGGAGCCATGTGCAAGTTGTTTGATAGCTGGCGGGTTATGTGCATAAATAATTATCTTGTATCATATCTTGTTATTTGTATACGTGGTTTCATGTATATAACCTCGTGCAGTGACTTGTTTTGTGTACTTTGGTGGTTTAACGTGAATATAATTTGAAATTTTTAGTACTAAGATCTTGGTTTGTAACATTAGTTAAATAGTTTCTTTTGGATGTTTGTTAAGTTGGTTGATGCTATATCTCTTGGAGCCTCGCCTAAATGCTGAGCAAGTCTGAAGATTGTGGCACTGATCTTCAATAACTCCCAGTTGGCAACATTGGCAAACCCTATCTCCTCGTTTTTCTTGAGCCTATCTGCATGTTTCAATTCTAAGGTCATGCGCTCTTGTGCAAATGGATGCAGTCATTCTACACTTCTTCATGTGTATATGCATCAATAGGTACCGGATTAATTAAAGTTTTGTAGTGTGAGACCTTTACCATTTCTAGAGCCCTAGCATCTTAAAGTGTACTTAAGAAACACATGTCTAGATACTACTTTCAATAATTTTGGTCCTGGTTATTGTTTATCTATATGCACCTCTGAACCTGCATATTCCATCTGGAGAAGCAAATGGCTCATTTCTCCTTCTAGTATGCTTTAAGACGTTGTGAGCCCATGACCATTGTGTAGGCAAGATTTGGAAGATGGGTGTCTCCCATGTTGACCACCTTCTGAAAGTATATGATATGATGTTCTAGTACAACCCTTGACGTAATGAGGATCACTTGCCCTATGTATTGGAACCACTTTGCTAGCAATCCATTGCAAGGAGAGCCTTCTTGAAGTGCCCTATTGAATAGGCTAGCCAAAATTGGGATAATTTGTGGCACTTCCCACTTTAACAACTCCGCCTACATGTCGTCTAAGTTTGCAGCCGTGCCATTTGCGAGATGTTGCAATGTAAGCTCTTTGAATCTTGACATTATTTAAATATAGAGCACAATAACTTGGAGGGCCTTGAGGGGAATTAAGGTGTTTATAGAAAGGCACCCTTTTGAAATCATTCTGTAATGGTAAATCAAATTTGAATACAAGATAGAAAACACAAAAAAGTAGGTTCACGAGCCTATAAAACAAATATAAGAGGTCATCAAATTTTATCTGGAAAACTAATCACATTTGCTTGGTACTTGTATTGGTCAAAGCATTCTCTAACAGGCATTGGATTATTTTAGCAGAGGTTTGAGTCCTCAATTTGCTATAATATTTCAAAACTAAGTATACCACATTTCGAAACTACAGTTACCCCAAATCACAATTGACCAACGTGAGGTGCCTATTATGCTTTGGCCATAGGATTGACAGATTAGACGATTCAACGTAGTCATGGTGAATCTGTTATGATATTTCAAAACTAAGTATATTACATTTCGAAACTACATGTACCCCAAATCACAATTGACTAACTTGAGGTATCCATGTATGCTCTGACCATAGGATTGACATATTAGATGATCCAAGGTAGTCATGGTGCACCTCCATTATGAATATGTAGACAATGTCTTATGTTTGGATTTATTAACCATTGACATATGACCTCTTGTGTGAATATATAGATAATGGATTTATTAAACATTGACATAATAACATCTTTAAGTTTGGAGAAATTAATCTTCTTAGCCATTGAGATCTATAGATAAACATCTCTAAGTCTGAAGAATCTAAATTTAGTAGCCAAGAATCTAGCCATTGAATTTTTTGTTTGCTTCTCAGATTGGAGTATTTGTATTGCCCATGACCATTTTTAACGATTAGGGGCTCAAAAATCCTTCCTTGAATGGAGAAGATTCTACCAGGCCTCAAACCTAAAAACAATCCAATGTTGCCCAACTTATCAGATGTTTTTCTTCCTTTGGCATACATATAAGATATGCAAATCTATCAAAACACATAACCATAAATATTAGACCTTTAGATATGCTTAGGATATGCCAAAACATCCTCCCCCCCCGGTTAAGAAGGAGCAATCTAAAAAGCCTTCGCCATTTGAGAAAAATCAAGTATTAAAGGCAAAAGAATAAAAAACATTCCAGATGCTATTCCAATTAAAATAGCATGGTAATGCCTGCGGTAAAATGATTGATCTTACTAGTTTAGGCAAATAAAGCTTGGATATTTAGATTGGAGCGAGCATCAAATATAAAATGTATATTAAAGGTTGCAAGCTAAAATTGAGGATCTAATGTGACATAGATAGAATGCCTCACCATATGCAATTCTATATGTACTACAATATCTCAAAGAACTACACTCTCAACAAATGCCACTTTTTGAAGCCTTTTACAGAATGGATTTAAACCATTGATTTCAAGCCTGATGATGATGAAACAAAAATAGCTCAATTGTCATTTTAACATGTTTTGATAGTTTATTACATATCTCTATCGATTAAACTGACATGGCATTATAGAATAGAATAGAATAGTTTTTTTATCGTCCACTGAGACCAATCGGCCTATGGGACCCAGAAGGAGCGCAGCAAACTTATTACTGTCCGGGTTAAAAAACCCCCGCCCCGAAGGGTTTTCGAGGGAAAAACCGTGGCAGTAATAAGAATGCTGTCAAACTGTACAAGTATACATCATCATGAAATAAATGTGTATGTACATGTCAAGTGCGTGCCCGAGGACATAGCTGATCTCGCATGTCCATGACCTCCTGAAGGTATGATCCTAGCATCCGTACGGATGCCGTGCTCAATGTCACATGTATAGCATATAACAAGAAGCACATTTTCAAAGAAATTTTTTAGATGCTTTTTTACTATGTTTATCAAATTGGGTCTAAGGCCTTTTTCACAAGACTGTCAATAAGAGTATGCCACTTAAGCTAAAGAGGGAGGAGTTGTTTCCATACTATTAAAAATAAGACATCTCTCATTTAAGTTCAGGTAGGTTCGAATAGGCTCGGTTCCTCCTTTTAAGGAAAATGGAGTCTTATTTTATATAGGGGGACTTCCCTCGCCATAAAATAGCACTGCTTATAAACCAATTATATTCAAAGTAATAAATGGTCTTATTTTATGATGGTTTTCACACTAGTGTTTGTTAGTGTCTCATTTGTATAAGACTGCAAAATGCACTTTGTAATGTGAAAGCAACTTATTTCTATGTGTCTTATTTTTTGAATGGTGTTGTATATGAAACGTAACTAATTTTTTTTGCAGGAACAGTTCTTTTGGATAGTTGATGTAGGCTTTCAAACCCAAAGGCATTTCGAAAAAGATTGAGAATGGTAAACTCTCAAACATCTAATTTGGATGTAAATGTGCTCATTCAGCAGGTAGATAAATCTTTATTTTATGACTGATATGGCTAACAATATTGCTGGGTCTAATATCCATCCAAATAATGATAGAAATAGAACTGCCATGCATATGACTGATAGAAGGTATAGGGACAGCCATATTTTAAGACATCATGTGAAAAGGGCCTAAAGCTGGATATCATCATTACTAGTAACATTGTTCACATCGTGGATAGGTTGAAGGAAAATTTATAGGCAGACTCATAATATCATATATAACTGATGTAAAGATTTTGTGCATTATTATTATTATTATTTTTTTTTTTTTTGAGGTTAAAGCAGCTTTTATATTACATGCAAAAGAAGCTTACATTAATATATACAGCAATTGCAAAGGAAAAAAATAAACCTTTACAATGCTTATCCCAAAAAAAGGGAATGGAAAAGAGCACAGCTAGTAGGCAAAATTCGTTGTACCACAAAATTATAGAGAGGCACCAATAGTTATGTGATTGTTCAAAAAAAGACAGTTTTGGCCATTTCTTCATTCATAGCCCAGCGCAAACTCCAATGGATCAACCTGAACTATATAAAACACTGTTTTGAGCTCATCCAAGTCGAGAGGAGTGTGGACCATGAATTGCAGCATAATCGCTGAAGTTATATCAAAATGTTCCTCCCATTTAGCAGCAAAATGAATCTTCAGATCATTCCACCACCACAAATCTTCATAATCTAGGATAACGCCAATAGCTGTCTGAGCCCAGATGTGCTGCTTCAGAGTCACCATTTTTGCTTTGATCTGGCTCCTTATCCACTGCTCAAAGGTCGGCTTCGGGTCATATCTCCCCCGACCAGGAGGGATGACCATATCATAGTGTTCCGTTACAAAATCTGTCATTGTCAACATCAGCATCAGTAAGAGACAATTTAAAAAAAGCATAGAAACCATGGTAATTCCTGAGAGAATCCCAATTCTTGTCATATGCTGAACCCTTGCATCTTCTGTGGGCTATGGCAGTCTCGACCAGCAAGGATTGGAAACAAGCTTTAAGCCAATTAAGGCTGAAAGATTTTTAATAATGCAAGATTCTATTTCGATGTTTCCAAATAGACTAGAGGCCACGGTTCTCAAAGTGCCACAGAAGGCACTTGGAAAACTCAAAAAGACAAAGAATTCCTGAGATGAAGAACCAGGGGTGGCAGCACAGATATTTTGAGCCCAAGTCCAAAAGGGGAGAAGTCTAGGGCAATTTGACTCAGGGAGCTGACAACCCAATGGGCAGACATTAGGATATGCTACTTTGTATTTGGCTACTCTGTCATTGGTGGACAAACTTTGGTTCAAGAGCAGCCATTTGAACAGGAGGATCTTTTTAGCACAGTAAGCCTGCCAACCATCAACAATTATCTTAACTGCCTCCTGTTGTGTACATCCCCATTTTGTAATGACCTTGAGTTCAGAAGAGTGAATAGTCATTCTATAAATTCTGGACACACTGTAGTTCTTTTTCCCTTCACAGCTCCACGAAATAAAGTCAGACGAGTCTTCCCAATTTCTCAAAGCCTAAGAGAGTGAAGAGAAAATCTTCTTGTTTACCTGAGAACTACTAATTTTTGTTGCCATTTCCTGCCAGGTAAGCCATCTTCCATAACATCTAAGGTCAGCAATGGTTTTGAAACCTGCATCACTCCATTCCTTATATTTCCTTGGGTGTTTAAAGACCAAGCAGCCTGCCTCTGTAGGATGTAAATTATGATGCCAAAAGAAATGAAAATTTGAGCTTACATTCTTGAAGTCATCTGCATGAAAACAGTGAGAGGCTTCATTTCAGACCTCCAGAAGTATGGGGACCTGCTGTTAATTGATAAAAAGCCGAGTCTGGAAGCTGATGGTGAATTGAATTGCTTCCCACTGGTTTAGATTGCTGAATCCAATATCTTATGAAAGACATAGCAGGAGATTTATGAGGGGAGCATAGAGCACGCCATACTAGCTTTGCAGCTAGGGCCTGTGTGTTTGTCTGAAGAGATCCTTACATCCAAGGCCACCAGAGTCCATAGGGGTAGTAAGATTTTGCCAAGCAACCTTGTAATCTCCCTGCCAGATGAACTTTCTTATGACAGACTCAATTTCTCCATATGTTGCCTTATCTGCCACAATTGCAGATGAGAAATAGATATGTGTGCTGGCAATTATTGTATTCACAATTTCCACTCTTCCTGCCAAAGAAAGAGAGGCAGGATACATCATAAACTTCCTCTTGATTTTGTTTCTGATTGAGGACCAGAGACCATGCAGACTCATATCAGACGCGAGAGGAAGTCCCAACAACTTGGTGGCTATGCTTTTCTCCAGAATTGGTATATCTGCAATTTTAGTCTTAGTGGAATTCAAAAGAATCATGCATTTAGATCTGTTCAATAGCACACCCGAGGCTTTACCAAAGATCTCCATAGCAGATAAAAAGGTGAAGATACTTTTTCCATCATCTTCTAAGAAAGGGCAAAAGTATGCTGGTGGGTATCAAAAGCAAGCGTCCGGACACATGCTGACAGCACTCATATAGCACCCCATATGGCAGCTTGTTTAAGGTGTTACTGGTACTAGCACATGGTAATTAGGTAATCAATAGAAATATGTAACAACTCCAACTAATAACAAGTGGAATACTATGATAGAATAGTACATCCAGGGTGCTGATCTAAGTGCTGGGGCCGCGTTTTTTTGATACCCACTAGCATACTTTTGCCCGAAAACAAACGTATCATTAGCATATTGCATCAAAGAGAGAGGCTTATTGTCATTGGGCATCTGAAGACACTTAATTTGTCCAGTCTGTTGGAGTTTGACTGTAACCTTGGTCACCATCTCAGCAACAATAAGGAACAGATAAGGGGCAAGGGGGCACCTTTGCCTAACTCCTCTTTTGCAAGGAAAGAAAGAGGAAGAACAACCATTGACCAAGACTGCAGATCTAGCATCTTTATTGAATGCATAAACCAAATTGATTACCTGATGTGAGAAACCGAGAAACTCCATAGCCTTGTACAGGAAATCCCAATTAATGGTGTCAAAGGCCCTTTTGAAGTCAAGCTTTAAAAGCATGCAATTTTGTTTGGAAAGTTTGTTCCAGTGTAAACCTTCATATGCACCAATGAAATTGTCAAGAATACTCCTAGCAGGGAGGAAGGCAGTCTGAATGGGACTGATAACACTTTCCAGAATAGGCTTGAGCCTATTAGCTAACAATTTAGCCAAAATTTTATAGGTGATGTTGGTCAAAGAGATAGGTCTCCAATCAGGACCCTTGAATAAAGATAACGATTCGATGAAATCAGAACTCAAGGTTTGAATCATACTAGCTGTTAAATACTATGATGGCAAGTGTTACTAATCAATTGGAAGTATAAGGTATAAATATCTATCTAGACTATTGTTGTTGTGGCATAGTAGCGAACCAACCTTTTCTTCCCTCAAGCTGCTCCAGATAAAGCTTGACCGCTATCTTATCTTATATTATAATGTTATACCGTAATTCTTGGATTGGATCAAGCCCTAATTTGAATGGTAGAGATCATCTGAGTGCATCCGAAGGCCGAGATTTATTGCACGACTTACCACCACCATGATTGGTCGTACTTTGATCTCTTAAGGGGAAAGGGTAAAGGAAAAAAGGGGGAAAGGAACAGGGAAGAGACAAGAGAGAATGTGAAGGGCAAACAAGCACGGGAAAAGGGAGAAAAGCAAAGGGAAAAGGGTGGGGATAAGAGAAGAGAAAAAGGCATGAAAAAATGAAAAGGGAAAGAAGAAAGAAAAGGGGAGGGGGGAAAGGTACCTGGGGAAAGGGCACAAGGGAAAAGGGAAGAGGTAAAGTGGTAAAGGGAAGAGGAAAGGGCACGGGAAAAAAAGGAAGAAGGAAAGATTGAAGAAAGGGGAAAAGGGAGGAGAAAAAACGCATGGAAAATGGAAGAAAAAAAGGGCATGGGAAAAGGCAGAAAAAGAGAAACGTTGAAGAAAGAGGAAAAAGGAAGGGAAAAATGACAAAGGAAAAGAAAAAGGAAAAAGAAAAAGAGAGAGGGAAATGGAAGGAAAAAAGCGCGTCGAGAAAAGGGGAAGAGTAAAAGCTTGGGAAAATGAGGAAGAGGGAAGGGAAAAGAGAGAAAAAGAAAAGGATGCGGAAAAGGGAAGAAATAAGGGAAAGTGAAAAGAAAGAAAAGGGGAAAGGGAAAAGGGAAAAGGGAACTTGAAAAAAAGGCATGAGAAAAAGGGAAAAAGGTAAACAAGAAAAGGGAAGGGGGAAAGGGCATGAGATAAAAGGGAAGAGGAAAATGGCGGAGAAATAGAAAAAAGAAAAGAAAAAAAAAGGGGGAAGAGAGAAATGGTGTGGAAAAGAGGAAAATGAGTATAGGAAAATAAGAAAAGAAAAAAAATGTGGAAAGGCATTGGAAAAGGGAAAAGGAAAAGGAAAGGAAGGAAAAAGGGCACGAGGAAAGGATCGGAAAATGAGGAAAACAGGAAAAAAATCCATTAGGAAAGGGAAAAGGGAGGGGAAGTGGGGGAGCAGAGGGAAAAAGGGAAGAAAACATGGGAAAAGGAAAAGAGAAAAGAAAAAGGAAGGGGGAAAAGAAGAAAAAATCGCACGGGAAAAAGAGAAGTGGGAAAGGGTGGGAAAAAGAAGAAAAGGAAAGCACATGAAAAATGGAAAGAAGAAAGGGGTGGAAAAAAAGGGAAGGGAAAAAGGGCGTAAGAGAAGAGAAATGGAAAAGAATAAAGGAGGGAAAAGGGGAGAAAGGGGAGAGGGCATGGGAAAAAGGAAAAGAGGAAAATAGGAAAAGGGAAGAGAAAAAGGGAACATAGAAAAGGGGAAGGGAGAAAGGGTGAGGAGATGGGAAAAGGGAAGGTAAAAAGGGCATGGAAAACGGGAGGGGAAAAAGAAAAAGGGAGGACAAAAGGGAACCCAAAAAAAGGAAGAGTGAAAGGCTGGGAAATGGAGGAAAAGATAAGGGAAAATAGGCATGGAAAAAAGCGAAAGACTAAATGATTGGAAAAGGAAAGGCATGGAAAAAGGGTGGGGAAAAGAGAAGGCATGGAAAAAGGTGAAGGGAAAGGGAGAAGGGCATTGAGAAAGGAGGAAAGGGTGGGGAAAGGAGAAAAAGGAAAGGGAAAAAGGTTATTGGAAAAAGGGAAGAGGGAAAGGAAGGAAAGGGGTGGGGAAACAAGGAAACATATGCAAAAAAATGGGAAAAAACTGAAAAGAAAAAGAAAAGTGTATAGAAAATAAGAAAAAGTGAAATATGGGATAGAGCAAAAGGGAAAGGGAAACAGAAAGGGAAAGGTATAGGGCTTTTCTCACTGCAGCACAAAACATTTATAGGCTCTCAACTTACGTCCAACAACGCTGGGTACCATTACTAGTTTATTTATGCTTATTTGCTTCTGTTTCTTTATGTGAGTGCCCATTGCAAAGCAAAAAAAAATTAGGCTCACTTTTCTGTTGAGAGCTTTACTCCATGTTATCACTTCTAACAAACAATTCCGGCCGCATCATTATGCCCCAGGATCGATTTTCCTTTCTCACTATCGATTGTCGCATTTCTGTTTTGCAAAACACGACTTGAGAGGCAATTCCTCCTTTGAAACTGAGCTTGTGCAGCTAAACAACCAGTTTCGACTAATTTGCCAGAGTTATATCTCTGAATCCTAGATGTGACACATAAGGTTTTGAAGGAGGGATATCAGATGGTCAATAGAGCCATTCTTGGGACGCTAAGGCTATTCGTCCATGGTTGATAAAGTCTAAGGCCGATTAACTGCCACAACAAAGGGCATTTGCTATAGTGTGACGTATTTCCTGTAAGCAATATAATTTGTGACAAAACTTTCCCTTTCTCACTATCGATTGTCGCATTTCTGTTTTGCAAAACACGACTTGGAGAGGCAAGTCCTCCTTTGAAACTGAGCTTGTGCAGATCCTTGAGCAAGCTAAACAACCAGTTTCGACTAATTTGCCAGAGTTATATGAATCCTAGACGTGACACATAAAGTTTTGAAGGAGGGATATCAGATGGTCAATAGAGCCATTCTTGGGACGTTAAGGCTATTCGTCCATGGTTGATAAAGTCTAAGGCCGATTAACTGCCACAACAAAGGGCATTTGCTATAGTGTGACGTATTTCCTGTAAGCAATATAATTTGTAACAAAACTGATTCCAAATTATCTACGAACTTTAAAATACATATTGATTTTTCCTTATAAGAGTGCATTACATATGCATTTCACGATGTGAGATAAATATGTGTATTACAAACTAAATAAGATAAGATGAAAAAAGATAATTAACTATGACTCGCTGGTGAAGCAAGCTCAAATTCCAAGTAGGACCTTATCTTTTGAAATGTTAGGGATTTTGAAGGAATCTAATAGAATATGAAGAGAATTTACATAGAATCTAAGGGAATCTTGGAAGACTTTTAGAGATGACATCTAGGGCATGACTCGACTGAAGGATTCTAATAGAATATAAAGAGAATTTGCACAGAATCTAAGGAAATCTTGGAAGCATTTTAGAGATGACTCGACTGAATGGAGCTAGATACTTGGTTTTCTAGCTGAATATAAGATTTCTTTAACACACATTGCCAGTCAGATTTGGGCCTCTTTTGCACCATTCTGGCCCAAAGTCATCGCGATAAATTTCTTTGAGCAGTTGAAAAGAAAAGTAACAAAAGAATATAATAAATAACATCGCGATGCCAGCCTAGTGGTCAAGCTATTCATAATGGGCCACCCCCATCCAATGAATGGCAACCCCCATCCAAAGCCCAAAACCCGCTAACTATTGTTGGATAAAAAAATTAAAATGAAATAAATAAATAGAACATCCATCGCGATAACAGCCTAGTGGTCAAGCTATTGATAATGGTTGACCCCATCCAATGCCCAAAACCTACTGATCGTCATCGATGCAAAAAATAAAATAAAATAAATGAAAAGAACATCCATCACGGTAATAGCCTAGTTGTCAAGCCATCGATAAAAAGAAGAGAGGAGACAGAAAATAATGGGAATCCCATGGTAGTCGGTTATAGCACCTATCTATCCTACGGGCGCAAAACAGATGGCAATGGCGCAGGTTCAACAACTCCTGCATGTTCTTTCGCATCTCAAGGATGTCCAGAATTGAGATCTATTCGACTTAGCACAAAACTTCTTTTGCAGCAGGTTGGAGAAGAGAAATGTTCGCACTGCCGCGATAAATTTCTTGTATAACTATGAAAATTATATGAATCTATGAAAATTATAGCAAAATAGCCATATAATTACATTTTTTACGCGACGAACCAAATTTTCACGAGATTCGGTCCCCACATTATTCCACATCGGTTTGGGTGCATATTCACACGGGGGGTGACTCCGGGCAACGAGAGCTGTTGGATAGGCATATTCACCCCTTATTCCTTAATCTACACCGTACGTAAAGTTCCTCGTTTGTGGGGTATGCAAGTACAAAATTTGAAATACTGTATAACAAGATTCGCAAAATACTATAAGATTTCAAGCGGAATACTATATGGTGTTGATTTCGTACGTGCAAAATACAATTATTAGGGCTCTCGCTGCCCTACGTCACCCCCCGTGTGAATATGCACCCAAACCAAAGGGGGTTTAAGGGGGATTTTAATTTAAATGTGTTGGACCCAATGGTTGTGTTAATTAATGTCAATGGTAGTTATGTGTTGGTTGTTAATGTCAATAGTTGTTATGTGTTGGGGGATTTAATTTTTATATGTTGGATATTAATGGTTTGTGTTGCAAAAATTTTTTTTTGGCCCCTTCGGGGCCTTAGGGACGTCACCCCCCCCCCGGGTGTGACAAAAATTTTAGAATTCAAACCAGAAAAAAAAACTAGAATTCATTTGAGGCTTTCATCACCTGTAACTTTTGAATTTCATCACAATAAAACAAATAGAACATAAGTAAAACTTACCATAAAGATAGAGCAGATTGATCCCATTATTCTGAAAGTCATAAAGTTTGCAACACCCATACACAAACATTTTTCAACTGGAATTTAACAGCAGCCTTTGGCCTCCATGGATTCTTGTGGTGAGAAATCAAAGTGGGAACCTTTTCTCGCTTGTTAGCACAAGAAGCCTTGGAATTTGCTTAATAAGCGCCTCAAAATCTAAAAAATGCATGGTAATTTTTTTGCAAGCTTCATTGAATGAGCCATAAAACAATATCCAATAAGCTAACTCAGATTAATAAATTTGGTAGGATATGAAAGCCTACTGCAGACCGGCCAAAAATTGCTATTTTGGCATAGATAACTTAACCAAACATATCCATATCATATACTATCAAACGAGATCTCGGAGAGAGCTTTCCAACGCAATAAAATCATCTCAAAACAGAGCTCGGATCAAAAAGTTATGATAAGAAATGTGTTGCCTACGGAAACCGCACTACATGCGCCCTTCAAGCCCTTCATGTCCCCAACCCGGCCAAAAATTGCTGTTTTAGCATAGATAACTTAACCAAACATATCTATATCATACACTATCAAAAGATCTCGGAGAGAGCTTTCCAACATAATAAAAAATCATCCAAAAAGAGCTCGGATCAAAGTTATGATAAGAAATGTGTTGTCACGGAAACCCGCACTACATGCGCCCTTCAAGCCCTTCATGCGCCCTTCAAGCCCTTCATGTGCCCGTTATGCACCACACACACAAAAAGAGGGCTTTTGTTGTGAGCCATTGGTTGTTGACCATTATGCACCACACGCACAAAAAAAAGGGCTTTTGTTGTGAGCCATTGGTTGTTGACCATTGAAAAAAAAAGGTTAAAATCAATGGCTCAGAAATGGTGCACTCTAGATGTACGCATTAGTACATCCATTTGAATACATCACGAAATCATAGGAAAACCTTAGTGAAAAGAGTACAAAAACACAAAGAAAACCCCCTGTTATTATGCTACATATTTAAACCAAAAACTTAAACATCCGCAAAACAACTCTATGCTCGAAATTTTTTTACTCACAATATATTTACATATGTCAGAACCATAGCTTCATATCACAAAATCACAAACACATAGATTCAAAGACTCAAACACAAAACAATATTCACATGGGCTGCAGCATCCTCAGAACACACAGAAACTCCCATTCATGGCGCCCTCCTCTTGCTACCATCCCCTTCATGACAGCGCCATATAATGGGATGTTTTTATCTTGTTTTGTGGACTGTTGATTTAGGAAATATTCTCAGATCAAGGGCCCTGTACGTGAACCTCACAGAAAGTTCCAATGGTGCACCTAAGATTAAAAAAAACCTTTAGACTGTCCCAGAATATCCACTATCCAAAGAAGACGCTTCTTCTTGAAGATCTATAGCTCCGTATCCAGGATCTATTCGATCATGAATGCAAGCAGTTGTCTGCTAACCCGGTTTAGTCTAGATGGGATAAAATCCGAAGTTATAACTCTGGATATGGCACGAAAAAGGGCCACAGATCACATTACCAAAGAACCCCAGAACTTATATTAAAAGATATGCATCGCAATACTCATCTGCCTCGAAAATAAGAATCGATCAAATTTTTGGCCACCAATTCCATCGTTCAGGAGGCCATGGTCCAGGTTCCTCAGGCCCTAGAATACACTATTCTATGTAGAAAAAGGAGCAAAATCCTGTGCCAAAGGATCATTTTTGGACTAGATTATGGAACCCAGGCCCCAGTGGCCTCAATAGAGCCCTTGATCCTCGCCCGAATCATATGGGTGACAAAAACTCAAACCTAAAGTGGCCTCACATGCCGGTTCAGCAAACCCACAACAGCTTTCATCCTCTGAGTGCAGAAGATCTGCAGAAAAAAACTATAGCGAGAGAAGAACAATCCCTTGAAGCTCGGCTATGGCTCTTGATGCCCAAGCATGCCCAGTTCCAGCATGCCCGACCCTTCTGGCATGAAAGCGCAGATGTCTGCCCTTATCCAGTCACATGGTTTCCATTTTGGAACCTATGCACAACCCAATTTCGGACATCTATGGTCGACACCTAGCCAAAATAAGAGGTTTATTCCTTAAGCCAATTAAGCTCCTCAAAATTGGCTAAATATACCCTTTTTCATACAATACCACACGGAATTCTTAGTCCTAACCACTTTCAGAATACCCTTCCTCAATACCAAACAAATTGGGCAAACTATATGGCAGCAAATTGCATTTGGGAAAACTGTGGTGCAAGTTGCCTTTACACGTCGTTAAGGTGAAAGACAAGTGGTAAAGGGTAAAAACAAAGTTGTCCTATAGCCGCCCATCTATTGCCACAGACGCATAAACAACTCGACTGGAGGCGCTCGGCAGCTATGGCCGCCAGACTTGCGAAAGAGCTTAAGGAGTTAACCGATTTGCCACCGGAGGAGCTTGCTAGCATCCCCACCTTCGTCGATGATGATTTGTTCAACTGGAACTTAGAAATCAAAGGTCCCCCTCTCAGCGCCTATGCCTGGTCGATTATCAAGGTCAGCTTAGCATTTCCTTCTCAATACCCTTTCAAGCCCCCAAAATTAGTGTTCAGAAGTAAGATCCCCCATCCAAATATTGATAACAGTACTGGACAAATGTGTCTTGGTCCTCTGTTTAGTGAGAAATGGAGTCCTATGTATACTGTAAGGATGATGTTGAAAGAAGTTTGTAGCCTTCTTAAAGATCCCAACCTGGATAGTCCTTTGGATCCTGAACTTGCTGAAATGTATAAGAATAACAGGTCAAAATATGATTCATTTGTGCGAAGTCGGATATGTGTGGAAAATCATGAAGAATCGCCCTCTTATTCTCCTGCTGAAACTGCAACAGTTTCTCATGGCCATGCTATAGTTGAAGTTTCAAAGGGCTCCCCTTTGATACATAAGAAGGTTTCAAGAAGTCATGACCTTATTGCTGAAGATTCGGCTGAGGCTCGTGTTATAGAAGAGGGTAAAGTAACTGCATCCAAGAAGAAGAGGAAAACGAGTCGTGTGCCTGTAGATTTATCAGAAGAAACAAGTTAGGATGTGGTCAATTCCATAACCTACCTCAGAGCTTTGTGGTTATGACTTATACTAATGTCAATACCTTCTTTTATGTCTGCATTGCTTCTGCTGTATATAAGTCAAAGATGTGTTCTAGCGAGCATGAGATAATACCATGTAGATGGACAATTGTTATTTTGATTCTTTGCTTCTTATAACTATACCTGCAAAATGAATGCAGTTAGCTCGATTACTCAGGCCTGTTTGTGACCAGGTAAAAGGAGTCTTAATTTATATTGCTATATAAAGATTTTATTTTGGGTAAATTCAACTCCATTTGTCAGTTAAAGAGTTCATGGCTCTGCATTGATGATCCCATATATCCTTTTGGAGGGAATAAACGGGGATCCCCTGTTTGACTTGATAACAAACAGCCACGTAAATGCCTAGACACAACTAGCATGGCACTCCTGTGCCATTCTTGCAGTTGAATATCTGATGAAATCTATTTTGATTGTTTCAGTAATTTCTTCTGGCCAGTATGATTAATTTTAGCACGATGATTCTCAATTTGTAATTCTGCAAAATCCCATGGCTTGAATCTAAATATTGCAATACTTTTTCTCCTATTAACAATGGCTATTATCTTCTGATGAGTATGTTTTATTTGTCCTCTGATTAACAATTTATATTAAGGAGACAAGGATTATGTTTTGTGTTAAAAGTGATGTGTTGCATGGTACTCTTATAATAATTCAAAATGTATTCCATAGTGACCATTTGCATTTAGTCAAGCATGGAGCAATTATAGTGGTTTTGGATATCAGTATGACAAATAAATATGGCATTTTAATCTGTCAGTTCATTGGGGTGAGGCCATATGTACAAGACAGACATAAAAGTTTGTCAATTTACATTAGGTGATGGCATATATGTCTATGGCTCTTTTTGTTGAATGCTCCATTTTATTATGTATTGTAGATATGCTTGCATGCAATTAAGGCATTTATTAATAAAATTGTAGATATGCTTGCATGCATTGAGACAGTTATTAATAAAATTGTAGATATGCGTGCATGCATTAAGACATTTATGTTTTAGTAGGATAAGGCAGCACTGGATAAAAGATTTGGCAAGAGATCTTGCCATATTTCTTCCCTTGTAGTTTAGATTTTGTTCATTCAATCACTTGCTGGGGTATTCGTATATAAATTTCTTGGAATTAACCCCTTTCCAAGCCCCTTCGCCTCGAAAAGAGAGAGAAAAAAAGAAAAAAAAAAAAAAAAAAGATCTATGGATTATTGAATCTCATGAAGTGAAATTGGCGCGAAGGGGGACAATGTCAGCTATTTTTGTTTGCAAGAAAACGAAGAATCCAAAAGTTGTTTAAATTAAGATTCAAATTCCAAATGGTTGATAGGTAGGTAGGTAGCTAGATAGATAGATAGCGCTTTTAATGCCACATTGGCAACATCTAATCAAAGGTTATATACATGTAAATAAATAGAATAGAATAGAATAGAATAAGATAAGATAAAAATTTTAACGTCCCCGAAAACCCAATCGGGTTATGGGATCCAATACAAGAGACGGGGTATAAGCCCAGCCACTCTTTATGTGTATTTTCTATTGCATAATAGGCCAATATCGTACCATCTTAAATTTAAAGAGCAACGATTCAGTATGAAACCAGGCATTGTCCCTTATCTGGGATGAATCCTTTCATGAAACTCTTTCAATTAGGAACTTCATCAATAAAATATGGAATTGAAGATTTTGCATTGCACTTGCTGAACAAGTAAAGTAAGCGTCAAAGCATTTGATGGACTCAACAAGATTGAGAAATTTTCAAATAAAGCATTAGTATCATCATGGGTGTGGCCATAAGATAAGTACAAAAATACCAAAAATACCTATTTTCGTTTTGTCCTAGTACATTGTCAAGCTACAAAATTAGATTTCGAGGAAGGGGGTTGAACACCTCAGGATTTGTTGTATAAGATCTCCTTGGCAACGCCTTTGCTGTAGAAGCCAGTTTATTCTTTAATGGATTAATGCCTCTGATGCCTTGCATCCATTTGCAATCTGTAGGCATATTTCCACATAAGTCGCCTACATTATCCTCCAATTCTAAGTTATGAAATATTCTAGAGCCAAACCACCTATCAAATTGCTCTTAAAGCGATCAACTCTCCATACTGATTTTGCTAGATGATGACTTCTAGGCACTAAAGTCTTCACCGTGTAACTCTTACATCGCATGATTGAGAATAAAATTCTTTTCTTAGTGCACGTACTTGATGCTTGATAAGTTTCTTGGTGCAAGTATCTTTGCAGTAGCTTGCCTTCATAAATGCTTTGATGGAACTTGTAATGATAACCTTGATTTATGTTGTGCTAAAACATCTACAATATCCTGCAAAAATTTATGACAGCCTTAAGAAATGAAATTTAGGTTCAATAAATACTTGCCATTGTTGCACAAAAAATTTTGCACAAAACATAGAATAAATCATGAAGAGTGACTTGAAATGCAATGCACCTTGAATTATGCCAGAATGAAGCAAATCATATGATACCACATCTGCATGAGCTGTAAGCAAGAGTGTTTATGTTTTTTAAATGTTGTTGGCCCTTGATCTAGTTTGAAATGGTAAACTTATCTCATCGTTCAGCATTGTACACTAGTTTTCTCCTGAGATGAAACACTACGTGCCTGATTCGTTAAATGCATCATAAATTAGATGACATACATAATATCTGTAGGATGGATGGACTGGCAACTTTAATAATCAAACTGCACGATAAAAAAGTACCTTACATACATTCAGAAGCCCTCTATTCCCTGCATAATATAGTATTGAAAGTATCTTAACAAACATGAATTCAAATTAAAAACTAAAGCACAGACGTTAATTATTAATCTCAATATAGAAATGTGCTTATATCCCATGGAAACTTAGGGAATCTTCTGATACCCAATTCTTAGATCTACCTAGTGATTTACCTGCAATGTTTCTAGAAATGCATGTCAATGTCAATGGCTTTACTTCTGCAGTGTTATGCACAACCAAGTCTGATGTTCTCACTTGCTCCTCAATGGGAGGTTGGTCCACATTTTTTATACTAAATATGGTGGACTACTTCAGATGCTTCTTGAATAGCATTCTTCACTATGTACGAGTTTCTTCTCTCCTTCCACCGTAAAACTCAACAGTCCACTAGTTTCTAATGCATTTTCCTCATTGCCTCTCTCCACATTAGATAGTCCATGTATACAAAACCCCTGTATTTCCAGCTTTCACTTCTTAAGCCTTCTGTTAGGCTTTCAGGCAAAATTTCTGCAACTGTAGCAACAAAAGCCTGTCCTTCATTTGCTTCTTCTAGTGCATTAATGTTCGGAGGCTTTCCAGGTTTACAGCTTCTATCTGCATTGGATCATACTTCCATTTGAAGGTTATGGTGGCATTTTCTATATTTCCTTTAATATTGATAAAGATCTTAGGTTCCATACTACTGCAGGTTTCTTATGCCACCACAAAATCTTTCTTTGGATTATCTGTTCTAAGAGCTTAATAGACATTGTTTCTCAAGAGAACCTAACATCACAGTATAAGTCACGTTGTAAGGAAGCAATTTGCTCTTCATGATATGAGACATCTAAGATGACTTCATATCAATGCCATAGTGGCTATATGCATTAGTGCATAGCATGACATGAATGATGCATACAGAATCGAGTTAATAAGAGTGGTTATATATTTTATGAGCTTTCTAGGATGCTCTTGAAACATAACTTGCAAATACGATTTGGATGGGCAAAAGATTAAATTAGAAGTGATCCATATTGCATTCGTCTGCATTGGATCTAGACTCTGTATCTTAAAAAAAAAAAAAATACAGATGCTTTTTTGAATTCTCCAAATGCCCTTTCTCATCTCGAATCTTCGCTGCTTGGGCATCGACGTGCCTTCTGGAATTCACAAGTGAAGAATAAAGAGAAGGACAAACTCAAAGATGACAAATTCAAAAACCCTATAAATTCCTCCCCATTCAGCCATGATTATTAGCCGTTTTTCTAGGCACGGCCACAACCCATGTAACTATAATGCTCCCAATAAAAGCAAACAAAAAAAAATGCCAGGGAAAGTCTGGAAAACATCGCCGAAGCTCTAGAGCCCCATTGCCGAAGGAAAGAAGAAAAGCAAAAAAAAAAAAAAAAAAAAAAAAAATCCAAACGGCACATACAATCTTCGTCATTTTTGTGTCTTTATCTAATTTCCATAGTCATTGATATGAAAAAGTGGCCACATTGGATTTTGATGACATGGAATTGACACGTGGATAGGCTAGAATTGCAAGGAAGGCTGTAGGCTTGGTTGGGCTGGTGTGCTTAAAAAAAAAATAAAACAAAAATTGTTTTAGGGGTAGGGTCGATGATCTCAGGAATGATGATTTATTGCACCCATATTAAATCCCTCTAGAACCTCCTGTTATTGTGCTAACATATTGATTTTTCTGCCTTGGTTTGCAAGTTTTGTCTTTGATAGAGTAGTTTAAAGATGGCAAATTTTATTTTAGAGAGTCATATGGCTTTGTTCAAATACTTTGGTGGATTAGGTATGCCTTGGTTTTATTTGTCTTATTAAAAATGCTTTTTATTTTTGGTGTATTTTCCTATTTAGCTATTGCAGAGTAGTGAATTGAGTCCTGGCTATTCTTTTGTAGTTCTTTATTGAAATGCTAATTTTGTCCCCTTAGGTGCAACCTTTCTCATCTACAGGTAAAGAATTTCTTTTAAAAACATATGGTTCCGCATAACCAGTGGTTCGATGCCGAGTGCGAAGAACGCAAACGCTGGTTCCGCCAAGTCACAGATCCTGCTCTATGTTCGGAGGCAGTCAAGCAATACCGCACTTTGCTTAAGGCTAGAAAGGCCAGGTACATTGCGGCCCATCAATAGGAAATGTTCTTCCTCCTGGAACATCATCCCAAGACCTTATGGCGAAGAGTGCTCATGAGGCCAGTGCCGCCCAAAGGAAACATCACTCCAGACTAGTGGGGGCAATACCTACAGCAGCTCTACGACCCTGAGGGTGCACGGGCGTATTACCCAAGCGAGGGGACCAATCTTTGGAAATCCACAGAAGGAGGAGGTAGCGCAGGGGCTGCAACGTATAGCCAATGGAAAAGCACCAGACCTTGACAGCATGTATGCAGTTGCTCAAGTGGGCAGGACCATCCATGGGACCGGTACTAACCGACATGTTCAACAAGGCATTGTGGGAAGGTTTTCCCCCACAACGGGCCACTAGCAGGGTTGTCCCAATCTACAAAGGCGTGGGAGGCAGCGCCTTTGCCCGGCCAATTTGAGACCATCATGATCGGCTCGGTGTTTGCAAAGCTCCTCACTTTGGGATCCTTGGCGATAGTCGATAGGATGGGCGTGATAAGCCAGGCGGTCATGCGCGGCGGGATTTGCCGGAGACACTCAACCATAGATCATATCTTTACGTTGTGGATTCTGATTGAGGACGGCGAGGCGCTGGCAAGATCACGTATTAAGCGCGCCGTAGACTTCGCGAAGGCTTTTGACACTGTGGCTCGGGAAAAGCTATGGATAAGATTGCAGCAGCTAGACGTCCCTGTCGAACTGCAGAACGCAGTGTATAGGTTATATGAGACATGCACAGGCCGGCTGCAACCAGCGGGCCAACTATTCGAAAGCAGTATCGGGGTCGGCCAGGGATGCCCTCTCTCTCCCACACTATTTGGCCTGTAGAGTGATCAGCTGGAGAGATGACTCGCTGATAATGGAGGGGGGCTCAACTCCGACACTAGATCACCAGGTAACTGATCTACGCTGATAATGTGGACCTCCTAGCACACATTCAGGCAGACATGCAATGCCATCTCGATGCCCTGGACATATTTTGCCAGGTAACTGACATGCGCGTCAACTTAGCCAAGATCAAGGTAGTTCTCATATTGTTCGCACGCCAGCCAAGGGCCCCAATCCTCACTTATCGTGGCCAACATGTTGAAGTGGTGTCCACTTACAAATATTTGGAGGTGGAGTTCCTGTCGGCCATGAACTGGAACAATTCCATCCGGCTGCGATCCGCAGCAGGTTAGAAGGCACTCGATGCAATGCAGAACAATAGCCACATGGCAGAGCTGTATAATTGGGCCCACCAATCGCACCTATTCAACGTGCTAGTAGAACCTATGTTTTTGTATAGGGTCGAGGTCTGGGACCCCGTGATTTCCCTCACCACTTGGGATGGCTTGGAGCAGGTGCAGAAAGCTTTCTTGGCACAGGCCTTGGGGGTGAAGGCACATGTTTCTCTCCTCTTCAAAGGGGAGCCCTTGATAGACACATCGTCTACTTCCAGAACGTGGTCAGCATGGATGATACTCGTCTAACTAACCTCACTTAGACTGTGGCCTAAAAGCCTGTTGGTGGGAAAAGAGAGCTCAGTGGCTGGCCAGATGGAATGTGCAGGAGCACAGGTGCATCAGAATGCAAACGGAGGCAGATCGCCATAGTCTCAGACAGTACCTTGATACATGCTCCTTCAACAAGCTATGGGATGCTAGCACCCTTGAACACGTCAAGACGTCACATTATCAATGCCACATAAATCCCATGTCGGGGCGGGGCCCTCAATGCTACCTACGCACTCATCTACCCATGAAAAAGCGCAGATCCATTGCCTCTATTCGCACAGGTGCACATCATCTCCGGATTGAGACGGGGAGATGGATTGGGGAGCCGCGTCAGGAGAGGCTTTGCCAACGCTGCCAGGTTGGAGCTGTGGAAGACGAATGTCACATCTTTCAGAATCATTCGACATATGATGACATTCAGATACGCTATGTTGAGATGGTCCGCCCTGGCCAGCCCCTGCATGAGATGTTGAGCACGAGCTCGGTACGAAGGTTGGGATCATACCTTCAAGAGATCATGGATCGCCAAGATCAGCTCGGTCCTCGGGCACTTACCTGATACGTGCACATACATATATATCTCCCCCATGATATATATTTTTGTATTTATATTTGTACAGTTTGACAACAAACCTATTCCTGTCACGGTTTTTCCCCCAAACAACCCTTCGAGGCAAGGGGAGGGGATTTTTTTAACCCGAACAGTAATATGCTTGCCAATTGGTCTCTGTGGACGATAAAAACTTTATTCTATTCTATTCTATTCTCTCTCTTGCTCAGTGTGTGCCAAGTTCTTAGGAGCGCTGGCATCCTACCTGTTGAAATCGAGAATTTTTTACAGGGCGAAAAAATTCCAGATCAAAATATGTGGATTTCTTTATATTTTTCTGGATGCAATCTAAATTTTCATATGCCCCTTCTGCCTAACTTAAATTATACATAGGTTTTTAGATTTTGTCTCACACTGCTCTTGCTCTTTCTCTCTCAACCACTATCCCTTATCCTTTCATTGTTGGGGACTTTACCTCATTTATTTTTTTGTGGTCCAACCTTTGTAGATATCTTTTTGAGTTACATTTACATGGCCAAGTTATATAAGGTCCTTAACCTTTGCATTTGTCCTTTTCATTTCGGTTTGTTTTTAGGGGAGACTCGTTTTCACAACATATATAAGGCTGTTTGATTTTTTGTTTAAGAAAATATGTTTCTAATATTTTCGTCGTTGAGAAGAGCTCTCGGATCGACATGTTAGTTTTCGTGCTATTTCTGTGTTTTTTTTTTTTTTTTCCTTTTCTTACACGTGTTTGGAGCTACAAGCTTCTGCAAATTCTAAACTATTCCTTCCAGAATAGAATAGAATAGAATAGAATAGAATAGAATAGAATAGAATAGAATAGAATAGAATAGAATAGAATAGAATAGAATAGAATAGAATAGAATAGAATAGAATAGGTTTTTAGCATCCACGGAGATCAATTGGCCTATGGGACCCAAACAAAGAGAGAGCAGCAAGCATATTACTGACAGGATTAAAAAACCCCCGCCCCGAAGGGTTTTCGAGGGAAAAACCTTAGCAGTAATAAGCCTGCTGGCACACTGTACAATTGCATAGGACAGTTCAATACCGCCCCGTAGGACACAAATGAGTCCGTGCATCCATAACCTCCTGGAGGTACGACCCCAACAAACCCACTGACGTCATAGTCAATAACTGATGCAAGGGCTGGCCAGATACTAGTAATCGAACATATCGCTCTCGGATATGGGCAAATGCTGGGTAGAACTGGAGGGCATGACATTCATCCTCAATCGCGCCCTGGTGGCAACACTGGCAAAGCCTTTGCTCTCGTGCTTCCTGAGCCCAACGTCCTGTTTCAATGCGGAGGCGATGTTCCCCCGTGCGAATGGAAGCTATAAGTCTGCGCTTCTTCATGGGTAGCCGGGTGTATAAATAATTGGTGTGGGCCTCTTGTGAGCCTAGGATTGACTTGTCTGGCGATAGTGTGCCGGCTTAACATGCGTCCGAGCCTCCGCAAGATCCCACGCCTTGCGAAGGAAAGTAGCATCAAGGTATTAGTTTAAGTGCCTCGCGATCTTTCTTTGTCCCGATCCGACGACTGCTTGTTTGCACACACCCCAAATAAGTGAGAGAACCACCGAAGCTTGCTTGTCTTTCCAGCAGGATTTCAGGCGTTGGGGACCCATTGCATTGGCAAAAGCAAAGGCGGGGGCAAGCGTGTATCAGCCATAGCGACCACCTTTTGGAAGTAAACGATATGGCGTTCCAATGCAGCCCGATTGAAGGGGTAGAAAGCCCGCCTCGGAGTAGGATCCGTATGCGGGAATGTGGACTTCACCCCAAGGCTCGTGCCAAGAAGGCCTCTCGCACCTTTCGAGGTCATTCGGTGTTGAGGGATATCAGGACCCCACACTTCGCCCCATACAAAAGGACCGGCTCAACCAAGGCCCGAAACAAATGTGACTGGTGACCCCAGGCATACAACTCTGCCTTGTGGCTGTTGTTCTGCATGGCATATAGTGCTTTCCAACCCGCCATGACCCGCAACCTAATAGCCGCATCCCAATGGGTGGTAGTTGAGAACTCAATCCCCAAGTACTTGTAGGTCGGAGCCACCTCTACCTCTTGCCCCTGGTAAATGAATGTGGGAAGCCTTGGCTGACGGAATGATGCAACTAGCAGCACCCTAGTTTTGGCCAAGTTAACTCGCATGCCAGTGAATTGGCAAAAAGTGTCAAGAGCTAGCATCCAGGTGACGTTGCATGTCCTCTGGAGTATAGGCCATGAGGTTGACGTCGTCAGCATATATGAGTTGCCGGATTGTGTGATGCATGAGATGTGCCCGCACCTCCATGCTCGTGAGAGCCAATCTTCCAACCGATCAATGTACAAGGCCAAAGAGGTGGGGGAGAGGGGCCAACCCCGACGCACTCAATGCTACCGGGTCACCCAATGTGATGGCTGATGTGATACTGGCCCGAGCATGCCTCAGACAGACCTATATCGATTTGCGTGATTCGCAAGTCGGGGGTCCCCGGTTGCCGCAATCGTCCCATAGCTTGTTGCGTGGTATTGTGTCGAATGCCTTTGCAAAATCCACGAAACAACAATGCATGTGATTCTCACGGGTGATTCCTGCTATCCTCAATTAATGTGCAGAGTGAAGATATGATCAATGGTGGAATGTCCGGGCGAAAAACCCGCCTCAGTAAGAGCTCGCACCTCCGTTTTCCTCCGCCCATATTGTCATTTGCTCAAGGATGCCACCAACGCTTTGCAAAGAGAGAGCTGACCATAATAGTACGGTAGTTGGTAGGGCATTGAGGGTCCCCGCTTTGTATATGGGCACTACTCTACTAGTGGTCCATTGCGTGAGGGAAGCCGATCTCACAATGCTTTATTGAACAATGCCGTGAGAACAGGCACCGGTGGAGGCCCAGCCCATTTCGAAGTTTCCGCAAGCATGCCATCTAAATCTAGCCGCCTTCCCATTAGCTAGACGCTTATAGGCCCATGATGACATCCCCTCTGTGATAACCCTTGAGCCATGCCTATCGTGGAGGGATCGGTGCACGGCCCCCGGCGGGTCGCGTCTTGTTGCTGGCACTGCACTCCATTGCTCGGAGGTGATGTTCCCCGTGGGCTGTGCAGCTTGCTCAAGACCCTTCTCCGGAATGTCTGGGGTGCAGTCGGGAGACCAAACATCCGATGCCGATGCTCATGAGGTATCCGGCCTTCTTGTTCTTGAGAAAGGAGAGGTATTGACCCACCTACCTGTGGGTGAGAGATGGGATCGTTGACTTGCGGAGTGTGCGTTTGAGCTCCCAACACTCATCATCAAACCATCCATGCTTGGGGAAGGTGGTGGTGCTCGAGGCTTGCCGTGGAGCGGCCTCTCCCAAAAGCATCTTACGCACCGTCGCCGGCGGTGTGAGTCACGGTGCGCATTGTTCTTGGAGTGTGGGGAGTTGCAGCAGTCCCGCCGGATCATGCTCAAGCGGTGGGCATAGGTCCCCGCGGGTCGTAGTCCAGCGCAGTTGGGGCACGGTGTGTTGAGGCAAGAGGTGCAGGGGGAGCCTCCCCACTAGATATGCATGAATAGCTCTTGGTCTGAGTCTACTTCCTCGCCCCGAAAGTGTCCGGTCTCCGATGGAAAAATGAGTAACCTGATGCGCATCCCGTTCCTCAACCCAGATAATCCACCTACACCGAGCCGCCCCTTGGTTCTCGTCTACAAGTGCACGGAATTGGAAGATGGCCATTGCACCAACCCATTCTGAGATAACCGGTCAAAAGATACTACCCGGCAACAACAACATGCGCCGCCATAGCCCCATGAAATATGGGCTGTCGCCTAATATCCTGACCAAGCCACCCTCCCGGGGTTCAAGCGCAAGACGCCCTCTGCGCGAGGGCTCAAATTTTGGAACACCGCCGGCTCTGTGCGTGCATTAAAGTCGCCAAGCAACATAACCTTGCCCAACTATTTGTCCGCCAGATGTCATCATATAGATCGACATAAGGCTCAATCGATCCACATCCGAATGAGTGTTATAAAAGTTGTCTCGGATGTGGAAAGTAGCATGTCTTATGAGGAGAGTGTCGCCACCGTCATCTTTGCACACGCACCCACAAGTAGCGATTGTACTGGCCTGCTTTTTGTTAACGCAGACCGAGTGCCTTAAGGTTACGGGTAGTAATGTGAGGCAACCCCGCCATGCCCTAAGCTTGCCTATGCACTCATTGAACAGAAATGCGGAATAGCTTGGGAGGTCCGGTGAATGCGGCCCTCGCATGCTCCCATGTTTCCATGAGGAAAATGAGATCCATATCCGGGTGCAATAGAGTTGAGACTCTCGCCTTTCTGCTGTGGGAAGCCCAGACGGTTCAAGACACCATCCGGAGGCACAGCCCTATTTGTTGGTATTCGATGTGGACACTCGATGATCTGCCCCGCGGGGTGGGGAAGCGGTGTCGAAAGCAAAGCAGCGGAGCGGCGGAGCGTGAGGTGCGAGGGGTATCGGGTAAAGAAGAAGCAGCACGGCAGAAGGCCGGCGGACGCATTGCATCGGCGACCTCAGCCCGCCACCGAAAATGCGAGCTTGCCCCGGACAAGGCTGCGGCCCTTCCACGACGGGACGCCCCTCGACCGGGCCGGGCCAGCACGGCTGGACTCCTGTTGCATCGGGTGAGATCCCCGTCGACATACGCAGCAGCCCCCTTCGCTGCCTACTCCGACGCCAGATGGTCTCCCCACTCGCATGTCCGCCACCGAAGGAAGGTGACAATGCGCCTGGCGACCAGGCGTTGAGCCCCAAGGCGCTCGCCTAGCAATGTGTACCGGTACGGAATGCCATTCGGTGATAGGATCTCATCCCCACGCGCCAGTGAGATCTTCTCCGCCTCCTCTCGAGTCCACGCACCACCACATTATGGGAGGCCGGGTGGCCCCGCCTCCCGGGCCGCCACCGGAAATGAGGGGCAACATTAGCCGCCCCAGCAGTGACCGCTGGCCGGGTGTGTGGGCTGCCTCCGCCGAGGGCGTGTGGTGCTAGATGGAGGAGGTGGCGGTGGTCCGGGTCACTGCTTGGCGACTCGTGGACTGGGGCACGCGGCTATTGGTCCCCGTGTTGCGGCCTCTTCGCGCTGGAGTCGGGAGCCTAGCTCTGTTGGAATGTCCGCTGCTTTGGCCAACTCATTTGTGCAAAGGCCGCGGTGTTCATGGACCTCGATGGAGGGATTTGCCTTGGCGGGCAATGGTTGCTTTGAGCTCCCGAATCTCATGATCTTGTGTCTACTCAAAGGTTCTTTCTCGCACCGGCTGGCCGACGATGGCTCGGACAAGCCAGTATCCGCGGTGGCATACCCCTCGACCGGGCTTGAGGCGGGAAATAGTTGCCAGCGTATCACGCCAACACCACTTGTCGCATGCCATAGTCTCCGGTGGTGAGGAGGGAATCCCGCGAGCTCGCAAGTCACGCAAGGCCTCGCTTATCTGTTGCCTCTCAAAGTGGGCCTGTTTAAGGCAGATCTTCTAACCGCCGCATGCGGGTCTCCATGTCTCTAACCCCATTGCCTTTCCGCTGCCAACTGTCTTTGGAGCACATGGGATGTTGAGGACTGTTTCTCTGCTGTCAATCCTGCAATCCGGGTTCTGTTACTCTCGATCTATTCCTCCAGCTGTTTCATGGCCCTCGTCTGCGCCTGTGTCGGGCTTGAGCAGCCTTCATCCATCTCCCGAGCCAATCTCATAGATTGGGCCTTCGCTCGGGCTTCCCTCCTCATGGAAGAGGTTTCTCCCTTGTCTATGTTATCCCGGTAGGGGCCGTTTTGGTGGCCCCTCTCCTGGTTCTCCTGTGGGCCGGGCTGGGGCTGGGGAATGTCTCCCTCCAAATGGGGGTCTGGGCAAGGGGCTACAGAAGCGGCCATGAAGTTGTATGGTATGGATGGGGGTTAAAGAGTTAAAGTGCTATGAAGAATTGAAAGATGTTTAAAAGCATAAACGATGCCCGCCCCCGCTGGTTGGCACGGGGGTTTTGGGGGTTCAACTGTGGAGGGGAGGTTCGATTGCCAACTCATGTGCGGAATACTTTTGGTATGGGTTGGTTTGAATGAGCTTTTTAGAATAGGCTGAGATGGGAAAGGAAGAACACAAGGAAGGCAGAGAAGGCGACAGATCCCGCGAATTTTAAGTGTCCTAGAACTGAATTTATTACGCCATGGCCCGCCTTTGAAAGTTAGAGAGACCCATGGAGAGAGAGAGAGAGAGAGAGAGAGAGAGAGAGAGAGAGAGAGAGAGAGAGAGAGAGAGAGAGAAGGCTAGAGAGACTGATAGGGGAGGGGGAGGGGAGAGGGGAGAGGGGAGAGAGAGAGAGAGAGAGAGAGAGAGAGAGAGAGAGAGAGAGAGAGAGAGAGAGCAGAGAGGAAGAAGGCTAGAGAGACTTGATAGGATGTATTGAGAGAGAGAAAGAAGGCTAGAGAGATAGAGCAGAGAGGAAGAAGGTAAGAGAAGGCTAGAGAGAGAAAGTGAGCTAGAGAGAGAAAGTGAGCTAGGAGCTAGAGAGAGAGTATGCTAGGCGCTCGAGAGAGAGAGAGAGAGAGTGTGCTAGGCGCTAGAGAGAGAGAGTGTGCTAGGCGCTAGAGAGAGAGATGCCACAGAAGATACACGACAGGCTTAAGGCAGGCTTATGGAACAAAAGCCTCAGAAATCAACGGATTTATTCTGGCCAGGGTAGGGAATCAGGGCCCAGGCTGTCCTGCTTCGATAGAAAAAAAGGAAAAAAATTGTGGTCGAGAAGGGCAACAACAGCATTTTCTTCCCCTCCGTGTGAATTCTGAGGCGCCAGTAACCTGCGTTCTCATACAATCCCGCCAGGAGAAACCCTGTTCGGATGCCCTTAGCCAATTGGGCTAAACCGTCCAAGGGGGCGTCACCTTGTGGAACCTGTCAAAACCACGTGCATCAATGGAAGGGGGTGATTTTTTACCCTTTTCCGTATGTATACTAGGGGTCATAGGGGTTTTGGGATGTTCTTCTAGTTGTAAAACCATACGGAAAGGGGTCAAATTTGCCTATCAGAAACATGTATACTAGGGGTTTTTTGGGGTTTTTTGGCTACCCTACGCACGCAGGTGGCATATCCCATATAAAGAAGGTGGATCCCCGGGAAACCGTCTAGACCTTTATGAGTAGTCGCTTCTACCCATTTATGCCGGTGTCTCGAGAACGCAATACCAAGATCTACTCGAGCAGTCTCCCATGGGTCTGTTACAATCTCTCCCACTAGAACTATGCTCGTCCTCGAGCATCACAAACCAAGTCATGACCTATCATCCAACAATATTCTGGATCATACTCGCCCCCATATGGAGACTCGAACTCGAGCCTGCTCTGATACCAAATGTAACGTTCCTAACCGACATGCCCTTAACCAACTGGGCAAAACCGCCAGGACGTTTACGAGTGGTCGCTTCTACCCATTTATGCCGGTGTCTCGAGAACGCGACACCAAGATCCACTCGAACAGTCTCCCATGGGTCCGTTACAATCTCTTCCACTAGACTATGCTCATCCTCGAGCATCACAAACCAAGTCATGACCTACCCTCCAACGGTATTCTGGGTTATACTTGCCCCCATGGAGACTCGAACTCGAGCCCTGCTTTGATACCAAATGTAACGTTTCTAACCGACATGCCCTTAGCCAATTGGACTAAACCGTCTAGACCTTTATGAATAGTCGCTTCTACCCATTTATGTCAGTGTCTCGGGAACACAACACCAAGATCTACTCGAGCAGTCTCCCATGGGTATGTTAGAAGGTTTGCTGTAGATGTTTATAAGATTTTGGCCAAAGGTTGGGTTGGGTGATTATCTTTTTAGCACACCAGCCCTACCAAGCCTACAACCTTTCTTGCAATTCTAGCCTATCCACGTAGCACCTCCATCTCATCAAAAACTGATGTGGCATTAACTTCTACCATTAGATCCTCTTTTTTCCAGATCTAGGGCCGTGAAAATTAGATAATCCTTTAAAAATGGCACGGAGATGGCACCGGACGCAAGCAGTGAGGCGGCATTAGACATGGCAAAGCTTACCTTCTTCATGTCTTCCTACCATTCCTCTGTTAATTTCGATCTTCTTCAGTTCGGCTCTTTTAATTTCGTGTTTCCCCCTTTTTTTTTATCTTAGAGTCTTCCATCTGCCATTACCCACAGAGCCATAACACCACGGACTTTTACGAGAACATGCATCTGTTTCTTACTCTCGGCCCAGATCTCATAGACTAAGCTTCGGAATTTTGATGCAGATGTTTCTATCTTCTTCGTGGATTCACAGACTTGGGATGTGGCTTTAAAGCCATGCAAGCTTTTTCCTGTGAAGAATCACTGGGTAGAATGCAAGCACATTTCTGTCAACTGACATTCAATTGCATCGGGCGTCTACTTTGTATTTTCGCCTTGCAATTGGGAACATAACCTAAACGAAACACACTGTTGGACTGCAGAAATTATGGATGCTTGCGTAGTATTTAGAAGAAATACTATCTCAAGCTTTGCAAGAAACAGAAGAGACTAGAATCTGCTATGCGTGCACATGCACGGATCTTTAGTAATGGACTGGAAAGCCATCAAAATATTGGAAATTACATGGTGCCAATGTTTGTGGAATGTGGCAGTGTCCCTGATGCTCAAGCGGTTTTCAACAGGTTAATTCACCCAAATGTGCACTCTTGGATCTCTCTCATATGTAGATATATTCAATATGGACAGCCACAACATGCTTTAAGTCTGTATGGAGAAATGCAATAGATGAATGTAGACCTTAGCAGTTTTATCCTAGTGGCTCTACTACGGGCTTGTGCGAGGTGGAAAGATTTGAAGAGGGGACAGAAGATTCATGATGAGATCACAAAGAAGGGGCTTGAGAAAAACCAGTTTATTTCCAGCAGTTTGATTGACATGCTAAATGTGGTTCCATAGCAGAGGCTCGAGAGGTCTTTGACAAGCTTCCAGTTTGTGATGTTGTCTCATGGAATGCACTTACTGCAAGATATGTAGACAATGGCCATAATGAAGAGGCTTTAAAATGTTTTGACCTGATGCGTGTTCCTCCTGATGTTTTTACATTTGCACTGCACTGAAAGCTTGTGCTAGCATTGCAGCAATCGAGAAGGGCAGAAACCGTCATAAGGAAGTTTTGCAAACCAACAAAGAGATATATGTCTTTATTGGCAGCAGTCTTGTTTATATGTATGCAAAATGTGGGTCACTAGTGGCCTGAGGCACAAGAAGCCTTTGACAAACTGCCTATTCGAAATGTGGTATCCTGGAATGCTTTAATTGCCAGGTATATTGAGCATGGATTTTACCAAAAAGCTCTGGAATGTTTTACAAATATGCAGCTTGAGGCATCTACAGATGCCGCCACATTTGCCTGCACGTTGAAGGCATGTGCTAGCCTTAAAGATATAGACAATGGACGAGGAATACATAACATGATTGCAGCAAATGGGTTTGAAAGGCATCCCCATGTTTTTAGCAGTCTGATTGACATGTATGCTAATTTCTTTGATAAGCTACCATTTAAAAACGTTGTGTCCTGGACTGGGTGTGCTAAACACAGTTCTAGTATGGAATCATTGAGGTGTTTTGAGAAGAAGCAAGAAGAGGGAGTATCTCCGGATGTGGTCACACATTTGCAGCATCACCACTTCCACCGCTTTAAATGCTTCTCTCATGTCTAAGGTGTTGGCATTGGCAAAGAAATTGAAATTTTGGACGGCCACATGCGGATAGGTGATGGAGTGAATCGACTTCCAAGCCAAGCATTTGAGATGGACCTCCACGCTTCTATAAGCTACATAAGCGGTCAAGCTGTTTGTAAATTTAAATTGGATACCATACATGCATATTTAATGTATCCAGTTTGCATTTCTAATAGTACTTTAACTCTACAATCTACCGTAAATTCATTTTAGACATTGACATCCCCGTGGGGGAATTTTAATTAGATGGTTTTACCTTTAATCTTAATGCTGCTTAATTTGGATGCTTTCTTACATCTTTCTCACAAGTAGAATTACATGGGTGCAAGGAAAAACCTGGATGGTGCTAAAATGGTGAAAACTCGGACAAGTGGAAGAAAGTGTAATGCGTGGAGAGCATCTACTTGATATTTTTTGCGGGGCTAAGCATCATCAGAGCTTTCTTAGCTTCTATTTATCGTAGCTTTACCCAGCCTTGATTAAGTTATTTCTGGAATGCTTCTTGACTAGCCTTCCTTATTCTTTCACCTTTTTTTTCTTTAAAGTGCTTTCTACGTTTCAAGTTTCTCTACGGATATGTGATTTCAAATGGCGGGGTTTTAGCAAGAGAAAACTTGCAAACAAGCAGGTCTTGCGTTTGTTTACAACATTGCATGATCAATAGTGGATATACCAGAGTTAATGTTGCAGAATCTTCCATCACTAATTTTACAAATGTGTTTTTGTTTTTGGAAGATATAAATCATTGAAAGGTTGAATCTCTTTCGTTGCAGCATGCTATCTTTTCAAAAAAGTGTAAGCAACAAAATAACATAAATAATTGTGGGCATTCTTAAAGTTCGCAAGTAGCAAGTACGTTTTCCATATATTTCCATATATGCAATGTATGTAGAAAGAGATCAATATAAATCTTGATAGAAATTAGTATAAATTTTGACGATACATGATTACTCTTTGCCATTCTGTGGGAACGTTTCTATGAATGGTCCATGCCATTCCATGCTATGCCACCCCAACATGCATTGTGAATGAGATGAAAGAAATTGAGCACTATCTCAACACATCATACATCAATGGATACGTGCCTTGTTTTGGATGCATGTATTTTAGTTGTAGGGCTTCTGACTTAAAATGACCTTAGATGTAGACAACAATCTCTCTCTATACCTTGGACACATAATAGTTGCATTTACATGACGTTTATTCATTTGTTTTTTGTTGCTACTATTCTAGATTTCGGAAGAAGATTGATAGTCAGGGCAGTACAATTAATTAGATCTAATCAACCCTTGAGACCTTGCCAAAGCCTTCTGGTGTGCCTTTTGCTAGTTTTTTTTTTTGTAGTGGCTTTTATTTCAATGGTTCTTGTTCCTCATATTTTTCTTTTTTTTTTGTTAGTTTCGTTTCTATGTTTTTACGGGGAGGGTAGGATTCATGTATGTGGCCCCTATTATAATAACTGTAGTTCCCGGCACGCGGGATGTGGTCGGCTGGGATTGATCCGTTGGACATGGTAATTTTGAGCGGTTGTTTCCTTTTTTATGAGGGCGATTCATCCATCTGCCTTGTTTTGTTTGGCCGCGACTCCGGAGACTCCTCGGAGTTGATCATATCCGAGGAGCAAATCAGGCCATTTTCCGTTTATCGGCCTTTGTCTTCCTCGCTTGACGAGTTTGTTAGTTCTTCCACATCCTGTTGGCTATCTACGCTCTTTTGACTTGCCTCTTTCTGCTCGTCTGCTTGTTGCGGCAGCGGATATCTGCGATTATCTGGCTCTGCGGCTTGCTGTTTAGCATGAATAAATGATGCCCTCTTTTGCCTTTGCAAGGCGGCGATGCACCTTTGTTAAATTTAGTCGCATGTCGCCCTCAATTCTGGAGCTAGTGGTCGGGCTTGAACGAACCAGCGATATGTGCATGTATTTGCACATTTTGGTGTATTCAATATTTATACGTGTTAATTCAATGGTTTAACAATGGTTCAAACTTAAAAAAAAATACAAACACAATCTCTCCCACTAGAACTATGCTTTTCCTCGAGTATCACAAACCAAGTCATGACCTTATACCGTCCAATGATACCAAGTCATGACCTTATACCGTCCAACGATATTTTGGGTCATACTCGCCCCCCATGGAGACTTCGAACTCGAGCCACCTTTCGATACCAAATATAGCGTTCCTAGCAGACATGCCCTTAACCAAATTTGGACAAAATCGCCTAGGCGTTTCTGTTAGTTTCTTCAACCTGGACAAAATCGTCAGAGGCGAGCGAATAGTTTCTTCTACTTATTTATGCGGGTGTCTCGGGAACGCGACACCAAGATCCACTCGAGCAGTCACCCATGGGTCTGTTAAAATAATCGGCCCTATTGGGCTCAATTCCAGCTCCATGGTTGAGCCTCTTTAGAAGTGGTGACTACTCCTTGATTGCAAGAAGCATGCTCGGCCTCCCAAAGAAAAGTTGAGGGCCAATCTGCTTTGTTGTTTTCCAGAAAATGCTCACAAACCTGGAGGTTCAATTAGACACAAGGTAAATAAACTCATTTTCTACTCTTCAAAAAGGGTTTAAACTGCTCTTTAATTAGCATTATGCCACATTTGAACCATCACCTTGACACTCTTTTTGTTTTTTCTGTCTGAGCAGCTTGCTATTAGATACCTTCAAGAAGGCCATCACAAAGATTAATCACAAAGCAGAAGGTTCTATTCTTATTCTTTTAAGTTTGAATGATTTGGCAAGGAATGACTATTAGATCTCCAACAAAGTATTAACATCTCTGTTATTTTGTATTCCTTCATAAAGCACATATTTTATATCACAGTATTCAAGACTTTTTTGAACTTTGTAAAAGACCCGGTTCATGTCCACATTGTGCATCAGATTATGAAACCGCATTTGCTTCAAATAACTAGAAATGAAGGTTTCAGAGTAAATGAAATAGCTTTTTGTCTCTTAGCAGCATTTGCCATATGTTAAGCTTTATTATCATTTGACAGCTGACACTGGTGGAGCTCTTATTGGTGTAAACACGTGAGGCAGGTGGGTAAGACTAATGTACACTTCCAAGCATAGCATATAAAACAGCAAGAACAGATAGATGCAGCATATACAACATTCCGCCAGCATAAATCTGATGCCATAATTTTTGTCTGAAGTGATCGGCTCCTCTGCATCAAAAATATCGAACCTTAGATAAACAGGGATCCATCGCATGCTTCCAAAGTTTGAAGCAATGCTCAAGTTCCTTTCTTTGATTGCTTAAATCTTTGTTGTTTTTCTCAGGAGTGCCATAATATATTGTATTAGTGCATGGATTCGTGATCATGATGAAATTTGATGGATCTCGGATTTAGGTTCCATTGTGTAATAAACATGTTTATTCTTACATATTATTAGTTCCAATAGACATTGCAAAGTTCGTGCATTTAATATTCATAGCCCTTCTATACAGGCCTAATGTATCTAATTTGGAGAACAAACTAGCTAGCTACATGAAGCACCATACTAAGCTTCAAAATGTTGTTAATGCTCTTATGGCTGTTAGTGTTAATTTGAGATGTTAAAGGTTACTGCACAGACATAGTTGAGATGATAAAGGTTATTGGCCAGACATGGTTCAAAATGATCCTTGAAGCCAACTGGTCTTCATGTATTTACCTTGAGTGCATATGGCTTGGGTCCACAGCATATAACTACCTCTAAAGGTATGAAACATCATACCAGAAATACACAACCAAGCTTGGTTCATTTCAAAACCAAGCTGGGATATTTCCAAAAAGGAAGGCTAAGAAGTGAAAGGTTAAGAAAACTTTGAAACTGAGATCCTGACTATGAAGTGGTGCTTTAGTTCCATGACTTTGACTGAGAGTTATTCCAGCTAACCTGGTATTCGGCTTGGTGCAAAGTATTATTTCCTTGCAATGGGAGCAAATATTTATGCCATGACCAGACTGCAGCACAGGCCCATAATAACGTTAAATGCATTTTGAGTGGTGATAGCTGCCCACATGGAGACTTTATATAGTGTAAACAGAACATATTATTTTATAGGAACAATATGCTTTGAGATCTATTTATATGCTCACAGTTCACAGTATGGTTCACTTTTAAAAAGAGATTTTTTGAAGCTCCAGCAGGAAGAAATTGGGCATCCCTCCGTTTCTTCTAATCTGGCACTCTATAATTGAATCTATCTGATATGATGTTCACCAGGGATTACATTCTTGGATATGAAATTCGTACAAAGACTATTGATTTCTTGGTTCTTCGTCTGCTTCAAGAGGCGGACTCGTTGGTCCTCACACCACGAACGTAATATTTAGTTCGAATGCTTCAGGTAAGCATTAAGGATCTTCTATAAGAATAGTGGAGATTAACAAGCAAGGCTCTTGCGGTGCTTTACCAAAAAAAGAAAGGAAAAAACACAACTGTTTACCATATTGCATTACAACCTAAGTTTCTCCACTATACGCAATTTTCATTTTCATTCCTAAGAATATTCTTAGGACCTTGACCAAATAATCACTTTTTGTGATTCCTCTCATCAATAACATTGTTTACAAGCCACTTTGGCCCTATTTGACCTCCAACCCAGCTTACAAGAATCACTCAATATCAAAATGTTAATATTCCTAAAAATTACTCATGACATACATTTTTGCTCTCCAACATTTAATACTCAACACTTCGTTCCATTGCCAAATGCCATCTTGCACTTTGAAATCTAGATATTTAGTATGATATCATGTTAGGATAACATGCTAGCCATCCTGGACTTTGAAATCTAGATATTAGTACGATATCATGTTAGAGAACACGCTAGTCAATATGTATTGTAATGGAGTTTGTGACGAAAGAAAGCTCTCAATGAGAATTCTACCATTGAAATGGCATTTTTTCCTAGATTTGTTTGAATGTCAATTATTATGCAACCATGCCCTTTTAAGGTCTTCTAAAATACATAGGAAACTTCTAAGGTGAATTCCACATTTTAAATTCCACTTTAAGATACACTATGAGGCATTGTCGTTTGAGAACCAGTTGGAGATGGTTTTCACCCCAGGTTCAAGGTGACACAGATTCCCTTGCAGTGCATTTAGAAAAGAGAAATGTTCGCGGTGGCCAAGACCGCGGCGATAATTTCTGGTAATAATTTATTGTTTTCCCTCTCATAATTTTCTATTAGTCGTGCATTTCTTCCTTCCACCCCTAGTCTTTAAATTGTCGCTTTCATTGGAGGTTGTTTCCCAGTTGGTGGTGGTTTCTTTCCATGAGTCTTTGCATTTTTGTGGCCATTGGATAACTCTTTTATTGTCTTCAACATGAAGTTCTTATTTCCATAGTGAACGTTTCTAAGGTATGCTTTTGTTTCTGATTTTGCCCTTTCATAACATGGACGCTCTTCTTTCTTGTTACATTGCAAAGTTCTATTTTCTCTTCTTGCCATGCCTTTTGCATTTCTAAAAGTTTTCTTATCTTGCATTTTGTATTGCCACAAAGTATGTTCCCTGTTTAGTTCAAATTGTTAACCTTCTTGCTGCATTTTTTTATCTCTAATATGGCAGACGATTTCTACTACATCCTTTTTTCTGGTTTATTTGCATTTGTCTGTAGCTTGTCTGCTAGTAGTGCTCCCTTTTTATTCCTTTTTAATCTGAAACTTGTATACATGCTTGGTCATTTATGCTAGCATCAAATTATAGTACAACTTTTTTCCCTCAGCCGTTGGCCTTTGGTACTGAAATTTATTGGATATGTCTTGTCCTTTGCTCTACTGTAACCTGTCTCTTGCAACTGAGTTTCCACCACCAACATACTTTACCTTTCCAGGTTTTCCTTTTAAAATTGTCATTTGCTTGCTTTAACTTATTCCTGTAAATCGTTACTTTTTCTTGAATTCATATTGCATTTTCTTTTGTCCTTTATTTCTTTTATCCTTTGGTCATGTTTATGATGGTTTATTTGAATTTTCTTCAAATTGTATGATTGTACTCGTGGTTCTTGCTTTATTGCATCTCCTTTGTCACTTCACTAATCATATTAGCAGCTGCCTTACGAATTACGCACAAAATAGCTAGTTTTTTTGAATACAAGTAGAGATGAGCATAACGAGATATACCTGGTGAAATGCACACTTGGAGTTTCGTATGACATCTAGTTACAAGAGAGCAGAGCTGATTGGTGTAGATGTATTTGAAAATATTTAAGAGAGCTTATTTTGGAAAGTACGTTCCTAAGAATTTATGGTGTTATCATTCTTAAGGTTTCATTTCTGTTCATATCTATGTTTCAGCTTTGACATGGATAACAACTGGGTGGTGGCTATGATACATGCAGTTCCCAGTTCTAGTTACTATTTATAACTTAAGCTCCTGGATGGTCTGCAGGTACCACGCCTCTGCCCTTGAGCAAAAATGTAGATACATGCATTGAAATTTAAGGATGTGGTGAGGTTTTTGTTGTAACTCTACTATGCTGCCAACATATATTACTTTGAGCTAGTTGAAACATGCAATTTTAGGTTATTTTATGAGTTCAAATGTTGTACTTGTTCCATAATCAGGTTATGAATTTAAGTGGCTTTCCTCCCCCCCTCCCAACACACATACACACGCGCGCGCGCGCGCACACACACACACATGCACACTCTCCATGTTGCAACACAGATCCCAAGCACCCAAAAAACGAAATACATATACCAGTACCTAGTTATTATTCATAGCAACATTGTGGCACCTCCCCATAGTGTCTACCCTTCACAATTCCTGATAGGGACGAGCCCGGGCCAGGTTCATGGGTGCCCGCATATGCTGGCGCTCACTAGTGCTGACCTCAACCTCTTCCTATTCCATATGGAAAACAATCTCCTCCAATGCTGCAAACAATTGACCTAGCTGTATCATAAACAAGTGCATCGAGGCTGCCACAGACTCTGCAAGTATGTTAATATTGACAATGCTTGACACCACTTCAAGCACAACTTGCATTCGCTCCTCATTCGGAGAGAAGACCATGGGAAAAGGCATTGCATTGTGGATCATGCCGTGCATGCTTGGGCTAGGCGTAGCAGGCCTGTGCGAAGGGAAAGCAGAGGCCTCTTCATCACTTTCTATGTCAATCACGTCATCCCAACTGGCAGTCTCAACCCCATGACTCTGACAAGCCTGCTGCTAGCAGCAACCCCATTCTGCCCCCACCAACAACATCCCCATTCTCCATCCCAAGTCGCCCATGAACATGCTCCATGTCTATTCCATACATATGGAAAGAAATGCAAACAAATAAGGAACATGAAAGTGAAATAAACCATATGTACAAGACCTACAGCCAGCCCTGACATCCCCAACTCATCCGACCGCCATTGTGTAATCCATGCTATCAATGGGAATGAAATCAGTCCCCAACATGTCCACCATGGCTTCAAGCTTGTACTCGCCATCCTCCCCTCCATGAAATTCTCATCCATATCTCCAGGCATCCTAACCTTGTCCGAATACCATTTCTGAGCTTTGCCTATCCTTTGAATTTGTTTCATTCCATTCCATTATTCTAGATATTATTGGAATCGCATTAGATCTAGGATCTTCCATAGAACTCTAAACTATCACTAGTGCCAATCAACATCCAACAACTCTATATTTATGATGTCTATTCATGTTATTCTACATATTGATTCCATTCCTAGTCATTCCACACTTGGCATTCCATTACATCTACACATAGGATTATATTTAAAAAATTTTATTCCACCTACAAACTCCATTACATCTATCTAATCCACATGTTTATGACTAATGCCCGGCAGTGCTGGGCACATATTTTAAAAAATTAGTATTTTTGAAATTCTCTTGATTGATATACATTGCAAAAACAGACGAACAGTAATAACATATTCTTATCAACTGCTATCTACTGTTTCCAGTTAACATATCATGATGTATTTACCATGGTTCAGTCTTAAATGTCGAAAAGGCCTTGCAAATTTCAAAGCAGTCCTCCAAAAGACACAAGTCCTCATGATATACATCTTTCTCATTTTTCCTTGAGATATGCAATATCAGACTGCTTTCAATTATATGGTTCCTACTTGCTTCAAGTCTTTGATGTAACATCAATTTTTTCTTTTTCATTTTTCTTCTCGAATTCATGCTTGCATTCACGTGACCATTCATTTGTCATTATCGACTGGCAACTTATGGAGAGAACTAGAATCTGAGAAGTATCAAGATTAAGGCCATAGTCAACATAGAGTTTGTAAGGTATCAATTCCATGAAGCTAGGCATGGATTTGAACCACTTTCAATCCTCACTATTCTTCACTATTCAATCCTCTTTGCTTTGAATGGTAGAAGTACAAGATGACAAAATAGGCATTATTTGCAGTTGATTTGCCCTGTTAGCTCTAAGTTTTGCGTCATTTTCAATTTTGAGATCTAATACTTTGATTGCAAAGGCATGCTACAATTTTCTTCCTTCTTACATGTGATTAAAATTGCCATTGTGCTACATCATATTTGAAAACGATATATCATGCGAAGCTTTTGTTTCCGCGCCAAAGAATACATATTGATATTACTACGTCATTTAATATCATCTTACGCTGAAAGTTAAATAAACAATGCTTTCTTACTAAACTTACATTTATGATTGTGCTTTTGTCAAGAATGGTCTTACATGAATTTTGGGAGGTTCGGGTAATCCACACTTAAATGTGATAGTATTAAAAGTTCGATGCTCGGTTGTACTAGGATGTTTTCTAATTCAAAAATATTGGTATAATATGAACCACTATATGAAGATTCCTCCCAATCTGCGGCTCATTAATTCACTACCTAGGAACATAAAAATCGATTCTCGGTTTGACTCGCATGACCAACAACGAGATGGATGGGGCTTTCTATTCATCGATTAGTAATTACAATGGTAGAAAGTGGGTAAGCGCATGGCATAAACTACCAAAAAACAAAAATACGGGGAATATCGGTCATAACACATGGACCCCAAAATACAAAATATATCATAGATGTTTGGCTAGTGTACCTGCCAAGGCTTATCGCCCGGGATTAAAAACCCGGCGCTTCGGGTTTAAGGAAAAACTACAGCGATAAGCCCTAAATGATCGAAACTTTCTAACGCCCGGCTAAACTTCCCAAAAACCCGCTCCAAAACCAAAAAGTGTCATTAGCATACAACTACGCACATAAGACCACGAAAACACAATAGAGAACAAAAACCTCAGCGAGAATTTTGATTAAAAGTGCCGCAGCAGTGTATATAAACAAAAGAAATGCTTAAGGGGAGGAGGAGGCATAGAACCTGCTTACAGAAACACTATGCTGGCTGAAAGCGCCGATGTTGAAGGCCCGAATCGAGGAAAAGAAATAAGATCCCTAGCATAGGATGAGAGGCGAGAAATGCATACTGCAATGCATCGCGACCGCCTGTCACAACTCTTACCTGCCATGCTTTCGTCGCTTCGAAGAATCGCTGATCGATGGATCGATCTGCGTCTCGGCTGCGACCACTTATGACATAACAGCGCGAAAGAAGAAGGAGCTTCAAGTCGTCCAGAGATGAAGGCTCAAAGGTACTACCGTTGGGAGAATCTCTTGGGGTGAAGCGGGCGAGAAGGATAGAGAATCACGAGAAAGATAGGAAGCGCTATGCCGAGGAAGGGATCGCGGGAAAGAAGGTCAACCGCGGTAAGGTAGAAGGCAGAGAGCGATAAAGAAGCCGGAAGAGATCGCTTCGAAAGGTCGAGGAAGCAGAATGATAAGGAAGTACGCGAAAAGGTCAACCCATGCAAGAGGAAGCCCTCCTGCGCGTGAGCATCAGAACATAACACGAAACAACTGGCGGAAAGCGTGATGAAGGCTGAAGGCGAATCGCGGCGGGGAAGAAATAGCGATCCCCTAGCAGGATGAGGCGAAATGCATCGATGCATGCGGGCAACATCACAACTCTTGCGTACTCATCTGTCGAGGAAATCGCGATCCGTCCGGATAGTGCGCATTTACCTACTACAAATCGTGGTCTATGTAATATTTATAACATTGAAAAGCATTGTTTTCATTGATTACAAATTAGATCAATTAATTAAATAAAATATTCTCTCTATTTCATCAAAATCTCACGGTGCTATTGGATCACGGTGAATTAATGCGCTAATGGGTTTTCGGTTGTCTAGTTTAGACCACTTAGCGGATTCGCGTAAAGTGAAAAGCGAGTCTTGCATCCACCGCGGAGCATGCCGTATATCCCCAAGCGGATGTGGTTAATGTGGCCACCGTATCGATGCGAAGAGCGGTAGCGGTTTGAAGTAAAACTAACGGTTTTGGCATTTTGGTCGATCGCGGCTCCCGTGCGCATAAAATCTCTTCCTCTCGCCCGGTAATCTAGCGCCAAAAGGAGTGACAGCGTTGGCATGGTTTTAAGGTCGAATCAAAGCGCCCATGGAAGCCGAAAGAACGGTAGATTAAATTCCCCCTCCACGGTATGACACGGTTTTGTGGCCCACTTTATCCCTGGCAGAGATATATGGAGTTCCCACATCCCACCTTGCTATAAAGTGACGATGACATTTGTACGTAATGATACGGTTGTTTTCTGGATCATCTTTTCGCATCGTGCGTTTGCCCACTTCAATAAATGTTTCACGACATATTTTTTCCTCACTAGTAGAATATAATATAGTTTATAGCGTTTTTATGAAAATAATTAATTAGTATTTTTTATTTCGTCTAAAGGTGATTTGTGGCGTTAAAGAACCACTTATAACCGTTACAAAAATTTTATTAAATCCGCAACGTTACTAATGCAATATTCTGACGATGTAACAAAATAATAATTGTCATGGCGTCACTAATTAACTTTTATACCGCGTGTATTTAACATAGTTGTCAACGTCCACGAATGATTTTTAATAAATTACCATAAGTTCGTTGTCACGAGATTGTCAATTACTGCGTCGTCAATTAAAAAAGGGGGTGAATATCTCTAAGGAGTAAAGAATACAATAGAAAAATTGATTACATGATACAAATAATGTATACAAAAATATGGTTTCAAATTGTTTCAACTTATGTTTTATCGCGGCATATCTTGCTCTATCATCATCTCTCGAAATAATCCAGGCGCTTAAACATCTTCTATGCCAGGAATGCTATCATTAGCGAATCCGCGTTCGCGAGCATCAATATAAGCCCACAAAAGAATTATGATTAATAAACATCAAGGATCAATTTTATCTTTGAGATCCAGCAGGGATCACCTTTGGCACGTAATGCTAAAATCTTTGGGCATCTTCTTTCAAACACCACAACATCTTTGTCAGGTATTGTGGTGCATAGGCAAGATTGATCGAGAACACCACTCATGTCAATAAGCGGACAAATCGGAGATCTTGATCCATTCCGTACCAAAACCTAGTAAGAAGAGTAACATATTCATAGAAAACATATTATTAAGCCAAATAAAAACTTGTATGATGTGAAGAACACTTTCCAAATACGAATTTGAGAATCCAACAATGTGTGTTATAATCTAAAAGACCTCTACCTCTAAAATGAATGTGTTAAAATATGAAAATTTAAATCCATCTTATAAATACGGTGGGGCTTCGAAATAAAAATTCATATTTCCTTTGGTCAATTAAGTCAAATGTTCTTTAGGCGGCGCTTAAGCGTACTTTGTCGGTATACCCGGCCCTTTCCGTATGTGACTCTCTGTGAGAGATAACGCTTTGTATATGATGTTTTTCAAATCTTTCATAGAACGAGCGATGAAGCTATTGAAATAGGTGCTATTCCATGAGCTGTTACCATCGGGCTCAAATCTTCTAAAGAGCACGGTGGTAGTTGCTTCTATGAGAATCAATGGTGGAGAAGAAGGTGAACCTTTATTTGAAAACCATGCAAAAGCGACTAGAATACTACCATGCTTGCGATAACCTAAATTGCAAAATAAAGACGACGGCTTTTCAAGAACCGCGGGTCCCTATTATGCGGCAGGACCTAGATTTGCCACGACCAATGAGTGCAAGAATAAATTACTCCGGGAGACTCGTGCAGCTAAAGACGTCCAATTAGGGTATCTTTGCGAAAATGGGAACATCTAGATGCCTTTGCAATTCGTGTATCATGGATTCTTGAAATTAATTAGGTCACCGGACTCTGAAACCATATCATAGAATTAATAATGTGAATAAAATCATCCAAATTTTATTACCTCACAGTCATTATAAGCCCTACAGTAACCCATAGCTCCCTCTCCATAGAAAATCCTCCGAACTAATGCAACAACCATGGTTCCTGCTCAAATATTTTTATTACAATTGGATGCAAGCCAGCCAGGACATTAGATTGCACGGCCTTGGCAGCCTATGCGATTCTATGGTAAATTCAAATGGGAACAAGCACAAAGCATCCTGACATATGAGGCATAAGTATAGCAGTGCATAGCAAGTCTATTTCTTGGCAGGCCTTCATGAGAAGAAGAATCAAAATCTGAGGATTGGAGACTTAGGAATATATTAGCAGCTAGGTACAAGTCTTATTTTACAAACAACTCCTAGTCTAGCATTCTTGCAAAGTAATGAACGCATCCATGAATTATGCACATGCACCAGCATTTTCCGGTGTTCCCAAAATATGGGTTCCGGTAATGCTTGTTACCATCTTGTAAAGCCTCTATTTGATCCCGGTAGCCATAAAACACCTGGCCCATTGACCAGTTAGCTTGAGAGAATCTTGGGGCGGAGAAACTTAGTTAATATTGTGCCACGAATTTTCCATTATAAGAGATGGATACAAAACCATACGGTGGAATCGATATTATAACTCTTACATTTCTTATACCGGTTGATTCCAAGCATCTTAGATTCTCAGCCCAAACCCATATAGCGGATCCATAAATGTATCATGGATCAATTGGCGGCTTATTTTCCCTCCCACATAGAATTGTTAGATTTATCATTAAAGAATAAAATGCTAAATCGGCTTACAACAATAAAATAGATAATGAGAAGGCCTTATTCTTTGAGTCAGATAGAAAAAATACGCCTTCAAATGATGGGAACTTCGATAGAAATGATGCAACCCTCAAATGAGAGCTGATCGAAAGACTGGAGAATACAATCTCTTTTGGCATCCAAAGGACAATGATTCTACATTTCATAAGACCCAGACATTTTCACACATAACACATAATAATGTTGGCTTTGAAAGACATAAATTAACAATGGATAATAATATAACGATGTAAATAATACTTTTCAACATTGAAGGATTAAGTTACAAAACTATATCGATCCTCCATTCATACATAGCATATGGGCGAAGAACCTCCAACTTATACATCAACTCTAAATGTGTCCCGCATTAATGAATTTCGCATATATATAAAGCTTGGTGGAAGCCACTTCTCATACATATTGGTGATGTCGAATGGCACCTGCAAAATGGAAAAGCTGAGTTTAGGACTGCATAACCATGAACGAAGCATTTGGAAACAAGTTAATGGATTCCAAACACAAGCACCTTTTCTGTAATGGTTTTGGAAAAGTTGACTTGTATCAAGTATCTTCTTGAGACCATTTTGGAATGGCAAATGGAAACTTGAAATTGATAACCATACTTCCACTGCACCATACCCCTCCAAGGCAACCTAGAACACAACTAAGCACAATATTTACCCCTAGAAATAACGGCAATATGCGCTAAAAGATTCAGAAGCATATTAATCTTGACCTTTGGAAAATCTGAGAAATCAGTGCTAAAAGATTCAAACATAATAATTAAAACGTTAAATCTGAAACTTGGAAACATACCTTGGAAGGAGATTGCTGTGCTGACTACTTCGAATAGCGTCCAGTCATTTTGGTATCTTTTGCTTTGGGGTACAATATCTTCGAATAAAAATCTCCTAGCAAATTGCATACATGTCTTATGAAACCTTGTAGGAGTTTTAAGTGAGGTGAAAGTCATGCTCAAAAGCATTGAACCTCCCAGATTAAGTGAAATTGCGGCAAAGTGCATTATCTTATGAGCGTGCTCAAGAAATTACTTCTAAAGCCTGGGAATGAAGAGTATCAATATCTTGGATGAGCGATTGAGAGAAATACGACAAAGCAGAGCAGTTTTCCCGGCAAACAATATTTATTTTTCCACTGCATTTGGAGACGATAATGTAATATGCTCACATTACCCCTTGGTTGGCCTAGTTAAGGCAATTTAAATATAAAGAGGTTAAATAAGAAAGTGTTCCATTCGTCGGCCTTCAATGTTAGGCGTTCGTGAAGACATGGAATGCATGATAAAATGTAAATATTGATGTTGATTCCAATTTCTTAGCGAGTGCAGGTTCCAAAAATCTAATATGTGCTCCACACTTAGTTTATATCAATGCAGCATCAAAGGTTGTTCTGCTGCAAATGTAGTCGCGGTGCCAGTAAAACTACGCTCCATAAAATAGAGTTGAAGCTCAAGACTTTATGATAAAATGGTATTTAGTAGAGGCGCCTTACCACTGTGAAATCTATTCCAATTGTCGTGGCTAAGCTTCACTTTACTGTCAGCACCAACATAGTCCGCGAGGTGCTCCCAATTCCTGCAGGTGGACGCAGCAAATTAATGTGCATTAGCCATTGTTTCTTGCAGGCTACACATAGATACAACAAAAAGCGCAGATCACGGAAAAGCCCTTTGCACAAAAAATAAGCATCTATGCAGCAAAACACGAATCCTTGAAGTAAACCTTCTTCTGAAGAAAGAAATAAGTAGCATGAGACCTCCATATGCATTTGCCTTAAAGATTGATCACTTTCTTGCCCATGTATGGAGATATTCCACCCATTTAAAATGTGAAGATGGGCATCTCACGAGGTTCTTGAACGGCCTCGAGAAAAGTACCAGCAACATCACGTAGAAGAACTAAGAAACTATGTTTTGAAATTCATTTTGCCAAGATTTCAAATGGTATATTCAGATAATAGAGTATATAAATAAAAGGCGCATTATATCTTTCCATTTTGTAGTTATTTCTCTTGCTCTAAATTAGCGATGCCATAAATATTTCACGTTGTCAAGTCTTGGCTACTTTAAACATTTAGTTGCCATCTCCGGATAAATATTACTTGCATTATCTTAGGCCATATAAAGAATTACATACGGGTTGTTTACATCCTCAACGTGAACGACGACAAAAATACTAATCAAAGGCGTGAGCCGATACTTGGGTTTCTTTTAAACCTACATTTCTGCATATAGCCGGCCGGTTTCATCAAATTTTCCTGAAAATTTTTTGGAGGCTGAATCGTGATGCATCAGTACATTAGATGTAAGGGATAAAATACCTGGAATAAAGATTAGAAGCGACTTCTGAACAAGCAAGATGGGGCCCACTTGCCAAACAGATTGATCCAGCATGAGAATCAAGAAAAGATTGAATTAATTTTGGATTATTTGTGGCCGCCAGTTTACATTACAAAATTGGGATTATGTTTAATGACGATTCACCATACTGGCTGTCACAAGATATTAATTAAAATATTTAGCCTTTATGTGTTGAATTGAATTGGTCTAAATATTATATATATCCCATGGTTTAACTAAAATTGTATAAATATTTTCTAAAAGGTGTTATTATCTCTGGAAACAATTTATGCGTCCGGTTAGGTTCCTTTATACGCATCTCCAAGAAATGCGATGCCATGCTGGGATATAAGAGAAATGATGGCGTAGTTATCAAAGGGGATTATCCGAATAGTTACAATGCATTGTATTTTTTCTATTGACGGCTCGAAATTGGGGTATGTCCCTTTCAAGGTTTAAAATGCTCAACTTTCAACGTCATCTTTCACGTCATTCCTTAGTAGCATTCAGCACTTTGGCTTAAAAAAGCGGTGGGCCTCTATCTACAGTCTAAAGTTGGTGGTATCTTTGTGCAAATCACCCTAATTGAGTAGATGCTATAACGTATCACGCTTCATATGAAAAGTATGTGCCATCAAGGTGCATCTCCAAAGCATGGTGTTATTTTTAGCTACCCATAACATTGTAGGAACACATTTTGCTCATTGGTGCCTATGATCTTTGAAATGTGGACATCCCATAGATCCTATACTTAAGTGGCAAGATTCCATTTATGAAACACATGCTCTTGGTCTATAGATTGGGTGGATCACTACACATGAATTTTACAAAGAGTTTGTATCCATAAAAATGACTTGAAGTGATAAGGAACATAGTTATGTCTACTAAGTTCTTCCCATGATTAAATTTTAGCAACTATCTAACCCTGAACAAGTGTCACTCCCAAATATCAAACATTGATATTTTTTCACATTATAACTTATGCATGCATTTTTGTATAAGTGTAAAAGATTGTTTGTTTTAGAGTCTTTTGAGGATCATGGGGTCTATAGGTAGCCCTAGCTATATAGGTGCCACCCTAATTTAAGTGTGCTCATCTTCTTTGCATGTCTACATATAAAAGCTATTCTTACCCACAGTACTAATCCTAAATGTTGCCCTAAATTTACATTATATAAATATATAGAATCCTAAAAGTTACCCTACAACTACTTTAATATAAATGTTGAGCCAACAATCCTTTAGTAAAGTATTAGTATTTAGAAAAGTATATAATAAGAAAGAATGTTGTCAAATATTTTGTCAAATAACAAATATGGCCTATTTACCACCTGTTCTTGTAGAGATCAATCATCGTCTTCTACGTATCATTTTCATGATATTGCGACATTTTTTACGGATTTACATATAAATCTTGACCAATACAAATTTCTTGCTCCTAGAGTGCCATCATTCTATCAATATCCAAACAAATGCCCACCATTATTCATGTCCTCACCTTTTGTCATCCTCTTCATTTTGTTATTTCTTCCACACCATGCCTTCTACCTCGGCCACCAGGGGCGTCCACTCTCATCCTCTATACATGGTGTGATCATCTATAATAGAAGGTGGTTCAATAGCTGCTTCATAATCTTTGTTGTGCATTGGATTGACGCCCATCACATATAGCCAATCTCGATCATTGGAATGCTTGGGATGTGGGTATACTTGTTCACTTCATACCTTGGAAAAATAAGGGTTTATTTGTCTTAAGATCATGGCTTGAATTGGCGGTACTAAACCCATTGGGACCTTATTGAAATGTGGCAGCTTTGCCTCGGAGTTGTGCATCATACCATCTAATTCGAAACAAGACTTTTAGTAAAATTCTTAAAGTCAAAGATCCTTTCCCACTACTCCAATGTCAGCTCAATCATATTCTTGTCTTTTTGCACTTGCACGCCTTTCAACTATAAGTAGACATAACTCCACGATTAAGGTGACACAAAACTTCATCCTTTTGCTTGCGAAATGCGGCTCATTACCAATGTCCATTGTACATATTAGAAACCAAGTTAAGTCATTCTTTATAAATATCTTTAACAATAAACTATCTTACTTATCTTGGAAATTATGCAATCGCCTCTCGTGTCCAGGTCAGACCAACTTCATCTCTTGTTGGAAAGCCGATTGTGTTTAAAAGATGGTCTTGAACACATGATCTGGTAGTCTCAGGATATGTGGCGTGGTGTTGCCGAAATAATTTCGATCTAATCCTCTAAGCTTACTTTAAGTCATTGTACTTTTGCACCCATTTGGACATGCATTATTCATTACGTACTATACAGTTTATTCACTTTAAGCTCGGGTTTTGGATTTGTAGTGTGCCTTTGCTATATAACCTATTCAAGCCTTGTTGGGTTGTAGAAACATCATTGCCTCTTTATCCACGTTATTAAGATATGTTATCTGACAAACTTACTGCAATCTTGACAAACCACACCCCTCACACATGCTCCTCGGGTTTGGCAATTATCTATCAAAGTCTTCACTTTCAAATTGTCTAACAATAACTTACCATAACTTGTGGTAGTCATGGGACTTGAGTCACCGCTAACTTACCATCAGCACATGCTTACCTTTGAAATGGCGAGCAATACACCGGTTATCCTCACTTTCTTAATAGTTCTCGCTGTCGTATGTCATGACTACTCATAACCCCTTGGTGGGCGAGATTTTGGGTCTTCAGATAGCGTGCTGACGGAGTACACATAAAGCAATCATCTTCGAGCACACCAAGTGTATCTGCTCTTATATAATAGCTTCCATATCCAGATAGAACATTTTTTATGATGTATAGGATCCGGAGAGATATGCTCTTCAACTCTGACCAATGTCATTGGCTCATAAGAGTATGGAAAGACGTTTCGCCTTACCAGCAGGAGGCTTAATCACAATGTGGTCCAGGTCTTCATATAAATCATGCATCTTCAGCCTCCTCATGCCTTGTCCTGCGTCCCATTCAATTTGCCAATCCTTTAGGTAGTCATGCACTTTGGAATACAAGTTTCCGGTGTGCCCCTTTTCAAAGTGGATGATCCATAAATAAAAATTCTCATGGCCCTCATATATTGTCTTTTCATGGGCTATAGTATCTTGGTAATTTGGCCACCACAGCACTTTTAAACATATTCCTTTGTTTGTATGCTACAAATATAACGGTGAATTACAAATCATTCTCCAAGGAAACAAAGAAAAATGCATACTGTATTACGCGTAATACTAAGGCGGGATAGTCATGCATGGTCCACATTAAGACCTTTAATAAAACTTTTGCTCCTTAGATTTGGTTTAGAAGATGTCTCATCAACCATGAGGATCCTCCATTGTTGCAGATTCAACCTTTAGGGGCAAAAATGAACGCTCGAATTGTTTTAGTGATGGACTATTACCAATTCATTTAGTCAATCATTATAAGATTTCATGCATATATGAAATTTGTTAATGGTGGCGAGGTACAACTGGAATAATCATACTCGCGATCATAGTCATGCTTATAATCCGATCATTACTTCTTTCCTCCAAATATACAGTGATTGACTCTTCCTTACTACCACAGCATGTAGCCTGCTATATTGCCATGTTTCTTCCTTGCGACCATTTCTCTTGTATCCTGCCATCACGGTCAACCTAATAGTCTCCATGGCATGCATTGTGCAGCCATAAACCATCGTAGAAAAGAATAATAAGTTAAGGCCTCCCGCCTAACCATTATATTCTAGGCCTCCATAGATCATCGAAAAGGAATAGCGTACGAAAGCGAACTTGAACATCTTGAAGCGTGAATAACCCTCTTCAGACACACTTGGAATGGGTGGTTTGTTTTACTATATATCGGCATTGTAGGTGATTCTCACCTAAGCTGTTAATGGACCAATAGCGGACAATCTTACTGGGACATATGCTTATTAATTTCTCAATCTCATAGGGCAGCATAACTAGATAGAACATATCACAACCCTATAGCATGGTTCTGTTCACTAAAAACATCCATAAACTTCTTGCGGATCTATAACAAAATTTCTGTCTTTGAATCTAATATTATCAACCTCTGGCCTCAAACTCCTTAGAAAAAAAGTAATTGTAGTTTTGTTGTATTTAAAATACCTGTTAGAATACCAATAGATATTTTATGATACAAACTAAGAAATAATATTTAAACCAATAGTTTGATGCATAGATAGATAGATGAATGAATATAGATAGATAGATAGATAGATAGATAGATGAGCTAGATAGATAGATAGATGAATAGATAGATAGATAGATAGATAGATAGATAGATAGATAGATAGATAGATAGATAGATAGATAGATATAGATGAATGAATGAATAGATAGATAGATAGATAGATAGATAAACTCATATCAACCAAATAGGGTGGATTACTAGCCTACCATCCCTCTGGTGGAGCTATGAATTGTAAAGGTATACCAAAACGACTACAAAAGTTCTCAGGAGCTTTCCAATAGGTACAAATGACAAGATGCGGCTCAATGAAGTGATAGTAGACAATGCGATTATCATTGGCCACAAGATGCATCAATATATAAACTCATCAACTGTGTCCTCCTAGAAGCTCATTGATATTGCAGGATCTAGCATACACCTTACTCAATAAAACTCTTTTAATCTTCTTCTCCTATTGATTGCGGGCAAATCTACAAATAAATCATCCATAGCCTAAGGAAGCTCAATCCTAGAAAGCCTAGAAGGGGCTCAAATGTCGCCTAGAAAGACTCAAATAACTTAAGAAGTTTCCAATGGCTATATTTACTAAAAATCTTTATAACATGTACAAAATATTATTTGTCACGTTACAAATGAGACTATGTAGCGTTACAAACTTTAATGCCGTTCCTACGGATTTAGTTGTATCATTACAATTCTTGCTTACACGTTACAAACAAGTCTATACAGATTTTAGTAGCACGTTACAAGTATACAAGGTGTGCCACGGATTTACAAAGTAATGTTTTTCTATCCGTGTGACAAATCCTAAATTCGTTGCTAAATTAATATGCGTTACAAATCAATCCGTTACGAACCCCCATTAGCCCTTGTAGTGACTGCAGACAACTCTGCAAATCAATCTTACTCCTAACATAGCATAGTAGGTTGTAGACCTTTTCATAAGGCATATACTATGTTGCCATCCATTCAATGTGTTGATTCCTTAAGTTATTTCCTTTTCTTGAAAATATGAGATGTATATCTTTGTTGCAAGGTAAGGAATTTTGTCGCACCGTTTATGACACACAGACCTTCGTTTTATGTCCATGAAACGAATGACTTGCTGTTTTTTTTAATTCAGGATTATAAGTTTATATATCTTAACTAAATGTCACTGTACTCTCAGAGTGTTGTTTACTGATGCAATTTATTTTGAGAATATGACTATTCATTTTTTGTAACAAAAACTGTTATAAAAAGGCAACGAGAGCTCCTTATAGCTTTCACCTTTTTCCATGATTAGACCTTTATGGGCCTATATATTGTAACATATTTTATACAATAAACGTGTCTTCTTCTGTGGTTCATATTTCTCTCACTTGTGTTTTCCTAGTAAACTAGTAAAGTTCAACATAGGTAATGAGCATTAGATCAAGGGAGCACCTTTCGTAGTTTTAAATTTTCTGTGTCTCAAGTAGAAAAGACTATCCCACGTTTATCGGTTTGTTGTTAGCGTGTTTTCTTTTTAGTTTATCTAGACCCAGGTAACTGGAGCCGATCACTAAGCAATCAGTGAAGGCTTGAGGCCGTAGACACTGGATTGTGGTGTCTTTGCAGCCAGCGGCCTCTACAAGCTCTAACTCTTCTTATAAACCTTTGAAGTCGTCTCTTAATCCATTCTTGGTTTGATCTAGTTGTTTTCTTTTTCTTCCGAAAGCTTACATGGAGCTGCTATGGCAGTCGCAAATTCTTGTTTCCAGACTGGATGGGTTCTGAATCTAGCTTTTGTATGTCTTGCCAAGAATCATACCTGATAAACCGACCTGAGTTCTGTTGATTCCGGCCAGTTTCGCCGCTTCCATGTTAAGTTCCGGCCATATTTGATGAGTCCGCCCTGTTCTGCGCAGTTAATAGTTTCTGATCTACCTTTTAAACTCTTTTTGCCGTTTGATTTGAAGGTAATCGATAGACTAGTTGGGTAAAGTTATACCCCGTTACCCTAGAGACCCAGGTTCGAATTCGGCTGAAACCTAATTTTTACTTAACCTTTTCTTTTTAACTTTATGAAGTTATATTGCTCCTTACATATATACCGAGTATTCTACATAGGGTTCTTGCTTGTAACTAATGATTGTTGGAGCGTTTTTCTTTAGAGCTCAACTGAAATTTTTTAGATGATCGACTGTAGTTTTTAATTTTTCCAGAAAGATCTGTTGAATCAGCAGTTGATAGGTGTTTCACTCGCTTTGTAGTCTTGTTGGCCATGAAACAGCTATAGTGAGTTTTAGTTCTGCATAATTGTTGATCGTCGCCAGCTTTGCAGCTGACTTTTGTATCTAGCTACTAGTAAGGTTCTAAACTAAAAAGTTAGAGGATCATAGTAGTGGCTAACAAAAATTCAATTACAATTGCATTGTGAAATGGATTACATTATAGATGCATTGGAATCATGCTTTTGATTGATAAAAACTTGCATAACATGCGTATTAAACCTATCAATAGGATATTTAGCATTGCAAGTGCTTGAAGATATTTCATGATGATTGAAATGGTATTATATGATGCACATTGTCATGTTGCACACGCTTGATGATTTAATTAAGTGTTACATGAAGTATTAATATTGGAAACTCTATTTTGAGCTTATGCCCGGACGATCATGCCGTGATATCCAGATAGTGGATGTAAATGCTATAAACTCTAATTGTTGATCTAGCATTCTATAATCTTTGATAGAATGATGATGGTCTATCATTGAGCAGTATTGCATCAATAGATATACGGATATGTTATTATGACCTCGACAGAAACTGCCATTGGTCTATCATTGAGAAGTACCGCGATCAATGGATGTATATGAGGCATGTGCTATTGGGAAGCAAATATGTGCGCAGGTGCCGTTGGAAAAGCAACGCAGGAGAGGCATGTGCTGTTGGGAAGGCCACCGCCTTCGCCAACGCGGTGAGGTATGTGCCTAGCTAACATCACTTTCCTTTCAATGCTTAAAGTAAATGTGCAATTTAGTTTTGGGAGCTTATAAGCATACCCCTCAGAAAATAATAGGTGTTGATGAGTGTCATAATCATATGATAATCAATGTTGCTCAATGTATGCTACCTAATATGGAACAAAAGTCTAAATCCAATGTGGATATTGTGACCTCCTCATCTTCAAGTTGTTCATCTTACATCCCTTCATGTTTGGAATGAGCTTGTAAATCCTGAAGTGGAAGATGATTTTGTACATGAGTTTGATTTGTATGATGGCACCGGATGAGGATCATGATGGTCTACTAGATGTGACCATATGAAGGCATCGGAAACCCAACAAACAGATCTTGTTATCAAGGAAGCTTTAGCTACTAGTGCGATCCTATGTATGGTGAAAGAGGATATGTCTTCTTCATTACGTTTAAATTGGAAGTATGGAAACTTGAGAGCATTGTCAGACGCCCGCCGGGCTTTGATTTGCTTCCTGTACATCAAATGGATGTCAAACCGCTTCATCGGAGAATTTAGTGAAGATATACATGAATCAAACCAAAAGGTTTTGAAATCTCAATGTGATTGGCGCTTTATATGGGTGACACTATTTGGCACAGATTCCTCGCGATTTAGGTTTATTATCAAATCGCTAGAATAGATATTAGAAATTTGTATACTCGCGGACTTCCCTTTGTGACCACCAAAGGTTTTTCATCTCTCGAAAGTGCTTAAGAATCAAATTTGCAGGTGGGGAGATTACCTATGAGTTGTGAGTTGCAATGATTGGTCTTCATTCTTGACACGATATTTCTTATATCTTATTTGGTGAAAGACTAAAGTCGCTAGGTGGGGTAAGTTATAAAACGGTAGAGCTCCTTATAGCTTTCTAATCTTTTCCATGATTAGACCTTTATGGGCCTATATATTGGTAACAACATATATTATAATAAATTGTTCTTTGTGGTTCATATTTTCCACTTGTGTTTTCCTAAGAACTGTAAAGTTCAACAAAAACCGAAGGAGTTTTGGCCTCCTGCCCTTAGATCAGATGAAAGGCATGCATCATGCATTAGATTACTTCATTATATATATCTAGGATAGCGTGATTTTGTTTCCGTATCATGGGCAGCAGACTTTATATGACGCCTTTAAGAACATTACATAATAAGGAGGAGACTATTGGTGGAGCTAAGACCTTGGTGGATGCCCCATTTCCAAGCAAGGATCTCCATTAAATTTGGCCATACTTGTTTGATAAAGCCGCGAGCACCGCATCATATTATTAAAGACTTTAAGTCTCATGCACGTTGTTTATTAATGCAATTTTATTTTAACAATAATAGAATATATTGTGGTGATTTGGTTGGCACCTAGCACAATAGCCATAAAACTAGAGTAATTCATAAATTATATTGTAGATTTGATTGGTAAGTTACCCAGCACACCTGTACAAAACCGAGTAATCTATCCGTGGCGCATTTTGCTAGCCAACAATATTATCTTGCCAGAGATTCCATCTTTATTAAGCAAAATGCCATAGAGCAACATAGATCAGCACGCTTCGAGAGGTACCATAGCCCCACATTAGCTTCAAGCTTGATGCATTAAACTTTGCCAACACTTCTCCTCCTCGGGTATCTTCCCCGCTTTAATTGCTGCATGCATCCGTAAAGTGTTAATAATTTTACCTCCAAGAATGACTTAGGTATTGAGCCACTCACCATTCCTCGGACAAATCTAGATATTCAAGACGGACAAATTTCCTGGACTTGATGGTATTTCTCCCCGTATCTTATTCCCCGACAGATCCAAATGTTCCATCCTCACTAGTCTTCCAATGCTCGATGGTATGTCGCCTGCGGATCTTGTTATTGCTAAGATCGAAGCTCACCCAGGTAACCCATATCGCTAAAAACTGCCATATACTACCCGTGAATAGAGTTAAATGATAGATCCATAACAGCCGCATTCCCTCATCAAAATCACCATATCCGTATGGATTTAGCCCTCGCTTAACCAGCTTGGTATGGGACCCTCGGCGACCACAACCGAAGTTCGATAATTATTACATTGCCAATGGTTGTAATCCCTTGATGGATTCAAATGTAAACATATTTCCATTCAATCGCGCAGACTAGCGTGTTCTAGTAATGATCTTAAGTTAGAAGGAAGGGCGCGAATTTTGTTATAGCCTCGCATCTAACTGAACTAAGATTGGCCGCTTTTGCAAAACCTAACCGGAATGTATCCGTAAAAAGAGTTATTGCTGGCATAAAAGTACCTAAGGTCATTAAGGAGGCCAAAAGAAGGTGCAAGCAGCCGCTGAAGGCATTATTGCTCATACCAACTTGAGTGGAGATTATCGAAAGCGTGCCAATGGATGGAGGAAGTGGGACTACCAGAAGGCATTATTCGGTTTCATCCCTGGTCTGTGATTTGGAGTTCCTTTAAATATATTGGGGATTGAACCCGGCTAAACCTGCGCTTGATAACTTCAACCCTTTTAATGCATCAGGCCCTCAAGGAGGAAGGAATCGCATCTCTTGATACCGGATTGCTCTGAGAGATGGAGTCTTAACTTGGAGAGCTTCCCAGATGGAGGAAGAGACCAAGGAAATTATTTTGGTTTAGATAAAGGTACCTCACCCAACACTCAATCTATACTTGCGCAGGAATGCTTCCTCAAGAAAATTCTCCGACAAAATTCATATTCTAAGACGCATGGAGTAGCAATACGTAACTGAACGAAGTACACGAA